>OU611873.1:17093794-17640712 GCA_914767815.1 Eupsilia transversa | reverse complement strand
GGGTGGTTGGTTAGGTTAGGCCCCGAGAGCACCTGCGTCACCCGAAACGACAGGGAGCCGTGCCTCCTCCCGAGCCAGAGGTCGAGCACCGGCCGGACCGCCTCGATGATGTCGAGGCCGGCGGTAGGGCGTGAAAGCCTGTCCCGCCATTCCGCCACCAGGACCCCGCGGAGCTGAGACCGATGCAGCTCCATGTGTCGCTGCATCGGTTGCTCGCCCCGCGCCCTCGCTTCCTCGCGCCACCGATACGATGACGCGAGTACTTTCGCCTCGAGGTCCCAGGCGAAAGTTGCCCACCTCGTCTAGCAGCACTATGGGCCGGTACGCGGACGGCGAGTCCGCAGGGCGCCCCGCCTTCCTGAGCAGGACCAGACGACCTGATTTCCACAGAGTGGGAAACTGGCCCTGCTCAAGGCACGCCGTGTAGAGTCCTCTCAGTTGGGGCTCAAGCTCCTTCAGAGCGAGGGCTAACGCGCAGCCGTGGATCCCGTCGGGCCCCGGAGCCACGTTCTTGGCCCGGAGCCGCATCACGGCTGCCCTCATCTCTGCCTGTGTCACCTCTGGGACGTTGATGGCGTTCTCCTCCGGAGACTCTGCGGCTGTGGGCAAAGCCATCGGCGGCGGAGTATGCTCCGCTCTCGCCGGGAAGAGGGCTGTGACCACCTCCTCCAGCAGCTCGGGTTGGAGACTCTCCGTAAGTGGGGGCGCAGCGGGTCGAAGTTTCCCTCGGACCGCGCGATAAGGGCGCCCCCACGGATCCCCGTCTAGAGTCTCCAACATCTCCTCCCTGGCTCGCGTCCTCGACTCGCCGATGGCCAGCCACAGAGCCTCCTTAGCCGCGCGGTACACCTCATACAGCGCGGCTTCTTCGTCAGGGACCCGACGACGTCTCCTCCGGTATCGGGTGTACTGGCGTCTAACCGCCACGCACGCGACGCGCAATTGCGCAATCTCGGCGGTCCACCAGTACACCTGGCGCCTTGCAGACTGTGCGTGGACCCGGGGCATGGACGCGTCGCAAATTTGCGTCATCGCCCCACCCCTACCTTACCTAACCTAACCTAACCAACCACCCACCGAACGACCCCGTCGCTCCCCCCCCCATTTCGCGCTCATTTTGTTCATGTTACGAATGTATGAATGAATAGAATAATTTGTAATTTGACATAAACAGAATAATAGAGACTAAAAACACCGAAACGACCCCCGTCGCGAACACCCCCCCCCCCCCCGCGCGCGTATAACAACAAGTGCAACAACACATTCATTTACTCACTGTTTACTATAATCATGATATAGGCGACCTTTGTTGTTTTATTAAAAAAAGGGGTAAGTAATTTCAATGATTTCAACAATATAATACTGTAATGTCTGTGCAATTACAATTAAACAGGATGGATGTAGGTAGGTGGCAACATGTTAAATAAAAGGTTATTTACAAGTGCAATAATTCTGTGTCTGTGGTTCGTGTATTAAATTGTGTTTCATGTTTCATTTACGTAGATACAAATGAAATAAATACAAAATAAGTTATCACCAGGTTGTTGTTCGAGGTTCAAGTTCATGTTCGTGTATTAAAATAATGTATTGTAACGCAGCGGCCGAAGTGGCGAGTGGCGCAGCGGCCGAGCGCTGAGCGCGTCCCGAGGCTTTTTGTTTCGTGTATTAAATCGGGTGTCCGTTCGTGTATTAAATAGTAAGGTTGGTTCGCGCCGCGTTAGCGGCGGGGGAGATTTTCGGAGCCGTGATGCACGCGTGAAACGGACAGCATCGATCTCCGCGATCCAAATGGGCTTCGACGTCGCACCTCACGTGGTGTCTCCTTACAATGCCAGACTAGAGTCAAGCTGAACAGGGTCTTCTTTCCCCGCTGATTCTCCCAAGCCCGTTCCCTTGGCTGTGGTTTCGCTAGATAGGTAGCCAGTACACCCAAACCCCCCAAACCGCCCACACAACCCAACCACACCCTGATCGTCTCGTCGACGAACCCCCAGCACACTGGGGACAACGTGATCGAGAGGATCAGGGTTGCCCGGGACCTCAAGACAAGTGGAGCCCGAGTCGACACGGTACGGAAAGCGCGGAACCAGAAGGTCGTCTTGAGATACGCGAGTAAGATGGACTTGAATAAGATCAAGGAGCAAGTCCAGTCGAACGCAGGACTCAAGGTCCAGGAGCCGAAACCGCAAAATCCACTCGTCTGCATCAAAGGAGTGCTGGCCAGTTACAGCGATGGAGAGATCGTCGATCTCTTAAAGGCGCAGAACTAACAACTTCTGCAGAACGTCGCGGTAGATGGACAGACCATGAAGGTGCGTTATGGGAAGCGCGCAAGAAACCCCCATGAGTGCCACCCGGTTCTCGAGCTCTCCCCGGAGCTCTGGAAGTGCTACACGCAGGCGCAAAAAGTCCACGTGGGCATCAAGCGATGCTCGATTGAGGACCAGTCCCCCCTTGTCCAGTGCACAAAGTGCCTAGGGTACGGACACAACAAGTCCATATGCAAGGCTGCAAAAGAAGTCTGCAGTTACTGCAGTGGCGCACACAGCATAGGGGACTGCCGCACTCGAGCTGATGGCAAACAGCCCACCTGCGTAAACTGCAAAGCGGCACATGGGACGGAAAGTGAGCTGGCACACACAGCGTTCAGCGAAGACTGCCCAGAACGCCAAAAATGGGATGGTATAGCGAGATCGCGCGTTTCCTATTGCTAAGGGCGACCAAGGGAACATCCAAATCAGCCAACCAGTCACCCCGCAAAACTCAACAAGACCGACAGCAAGATTACGGTTCATTCAAGTGAATCTTCAGCGCTCCAAGCTGGCCACAGAAGAACTCCACCTGGCGGCTCAGGCTAGAGGAGTCTCAGTAGCACTTGTTCAAGAGCCCTATGTAGGTAGAACAGGTGTGATGAAACAATGTCCCGGCACGCAAGTCATCCAATGCAGCCTCAACCGCCAAAAACCAGTAAAAGCGGCGATCGTTGTGTTTGGTAACAATCTTGAGGTCATTCATGACCCCCAGCTTGTGACCGAAAACATCGCCGCCGTCATACTGAAGGTGGGCCAGCTCAGATTCGGAGTGCTATCGGTCTATTTTGAGGGTGACCAAGACATCGAACCCTACCTCTACGAAACAGAAAATGTCACTAAACAACTGAAAACAAGCAACATCCTGGTGGGGGGAGACATCAACGCCTGGAGTCAGTGGTGGGGAAGTGTTTCCGAAAACCACCGCGGGGCAGCGTACAACTCATTCCTCAATGAGCGGGATCTCCATATCCTAAACACGGGCCAAATACCGACTTTTAAGACCTACAGAGGTGACAGGTGGTGCACAAGCATCGTCGATGTGACGGCATGCAGCCTGTCTCTGCTGGGGAAAGTCGAGGAGTGGCGTGTAGAACGGAGTCTTACAACATCTGAACACAATGCAATTACCTTCTCGATGCGCTTGGAAAAGGCCTTGGAACCCTTAAGGCCAATCTCGACGCGCATCTACAACACCAGGAAGGCGAAGTGGTCCGACTTCAACGCACACTTCAAGGTCACCCTAGCGGACAGTGATATCACACAAGTCAGAGTCTCGACCGTCACGAACCCGGAGGATCTGGAGGCTATTATCACGACTTACACACGCAACATCCACCGCTCATGCGAGGAAGCGATCCCAAAACTTGGGTCGCCTAAACACGACGCCAAGCCCCCATGGTGGACCCCTTCTCTAGACCGTCTCAAAAGCGATGCCATAAAATAATAATAAAATAAAAATTTATTCAGGTAAAAAAAGTAAAACAATAAATACAAATTTGCTTATATCTACGAAAAAAATCTGTTCTGTTATATGCCTGAACTAGGTAATCCTGTGTTTCAGGCGAGGTAAGGCATACTATTTCTAAATAATCACATTACTTAATTATACAAATCTAGTCATCTAATAGGTATGTAAAAAGGTGTAAATAGTACAATAAATCCTACTTGCTAAAATCTTTGTATCTATCTTAATTTAGCTACTTAAATACAATTTTCATTTAAGTACAACTAATAGTTCCTCTGTATCCTCATAGGACATACATTGAAGAGCTTCCTTCAGAGTTCTTTTGCAATTGTTATAATCTAGAGAATAAATGTTGGCTCTCGCATTTAGTCTGTTATACAGTAAAGGTCCTAGGAAGACAAAAAATTTGGCTGCGAAAGCATGTTTTGTACTTTTTGTAGGACAAACTATATCTTTCCGTCTCTTTTTAGTAAATTCAGTGCTATAGGGGAGGGTTGCGTGTTGTTTTAATACGATGCTCATTATGAATAACTGTCGAGCTGTTAGTACTTCACAGGATTTATAGAGTAGGTTAGTGGGAAAAAGGTAAGGGCGGCAAGTAGACACCTTAAGAATCGCTCTTTGAGCTCTCTCGATAGATAATAACAAACTTTTATCTACCCCACCCCAAGAGGTAATGCAGTAAGTCAAAATTGACTGACAGAGAGCAAGGTAAACTCGCCTAATTAATTTTGGGTCTGCAATATAACGTAGTTTTTTGAAAACAAATATTAGTTTACGCATTCTATTATTTAAAGCTTCTATGTGTTGTTTAAAAGATAGCGTTTCATCTATTATAATTCCCAGATATTTTATTTTATTAGTTATATTAATATTAGGACACGTTAGCTGGCAATCTGCCGGGACCATACAACGATGAGCATGCATTGTTGAGGGCAAAACAGATGGTTGTTTGCGCATTGAAAACTTAATATAATTTGTCTTAGCCGCATTTAATGTTAGTGAGTTATGTTGAAGCCACTTATTTACAATATTAAAACCGTGTTGCGCAAACTTGTAGACTTCATGTTCCGATTCAGCAGAAAAAAGGAGGGCAGTGTCGTCAGCGTAAGATATTATAGTGCCGTGCTACTCTGTGGGTACTCTGAAGGATGTGTTTTTTTCATCTGCGCTGAGAACATTGTCAATTTTAACGCACTGGGTTCGGTCTTCTAAGTAACTTTTGAGAAATTTCAGTTGAATGCCTCTTATACCCACTTTCTCAAGCTTGCGCAACAGGATAGGAATGGAGACTGTGTCAAAAGCCTTGGCGATGTCCAGGAAAACGCCTAATGTATGGTTACCCTTGTCAAGTTCTTGGGCTAAATAGTCAGTCAGATGATGTACGGCATCGGCAGTTGAAACTTTAGGTCTAAACCCATATTGCCGCTCCGACAAAATTGATTTAGCCTCCAGATAATTAAACAATCTATTATTAATAATTTTTTCCAAAATTTTTGACATAGCAGGCAGTAAAGAAATTGGTCTATAATTTGTTACTTGCTGTTTACTGCCTGATTTGTATACGGGGACAACAACTGCTTTTTTGAGGCACTCTGGAAAAATACCCAAAGATAGGCACAATCGGAAAATATAAGTCAGTGGTGGTACGAAAATATTCTTTAATTGTTTGATGATTTTATTTGGTATATTATCCCAACCAACTGCACAGTCATCTTTCAAAGTCATGATTATTCTTTCTACCTCAGATTCGTCAGTATCTAGCAGGGCGAAGGATGTTAAGGTGGGGTTACATGCTAAAGGCGTGCTTTTAAGATAGTGTGATTGAACCCGAATTTTTTCTGCCAGATTCTTTCCGACGGTAACAAAGAAATTATTTGCTAAGTTAGCAGATGTCAGCGGCGTCGAGTGCGCATTTAATAAACCTGAAGATGACTCATTTTGTTTCGAGGTATACGTTATATTTTTAATACATTTCCAGATTTGTTTACTATTTGTTCCAGCCTTTTCCAGTGCACTTTTATCGTAGTTGCTTTTAACCCTTTTGAGGAGATCATTACAGAAATTACGATACCTTTTGTACGACAGTTGTAGAATTGCATTATCCGGTTGAGATTTGGCCTTCATGTGCAGTTTATCTCTATGTTTCATACAACGAATAAGACCTGTCGTGATCCAGGGTTTCATGTAACAATTTTTACGGCTCAATCTTGATATATCTGAATTATTTTCTATTACATACAACATACAAAACTGCGGATCAGCAGAATTGTAGACTGGATCAAAGTTGATGACGCGTAAATCTTCTTCAAGTTTATTTATGTTTAATTTCGAAATTGTGCGAGTGTTTTGTTTAGGTAAACTACAGCTTATGATTAATAGGGCAGCATTGTGATCGGTTATTGTTGAGTTAACAACAAGTGCAAGTGAAGGGAAATTCGATTTAAGCATGATATGGTCCAAGCAGGAGCCACTTTGATGCGTAGGAAAATTGTGTGCGGGGAGCAAGCCATGAAAGGCGCATAGGTTGAGGTAGTCCTGAGCAGATGCATCAGCACTTCCGGGAAGAATATTAATATTAAAAAAATAAAATAAAAATAAAATATCTTTATTTCAGACCTAAGCAGTCCATACGTAGTTAGTGGTTAGTAACAAACTGTGCTTACGTGCTATGTTATTGTTGTTAGTACTTAATTCTATTTAACATAACCCTATACCTAATTCTACCCAGTGCCTTTGGATGGGGCAGTCCACTCTGCTAACAATCATTTTCAGGATGCCGTTCCGAGTGCTACGCAAACGTTGCAGTAGGGAAGCTGCTTTCTTACGCATGTATATTAATATCACCAATTAAAATCATGTTTTTGAAGGATGATAGGTTTCCAGGTGTCATTCAGAGAGTTAGTAAAATTACTGATATTTTTAAAGGAAGGAGGCCGATATATTGCTAATATCGCAAATTCGGATCCAATTTTAACTAACAAACTGTTACAGTCGACCATATTAGGTTCTTCGACGGAGACATTCAGATAATTTCTGACATAAACTATCACCCCATCATTTTGATTGTAATTTATACTACTTTTGTACATATTATATCCCGTAATTAGTGGTATGTTATATTGCTTGGCAAGCCAACATTCCGTCAAAACAATTATGTCACAATTCATGTTTATCCGCTGTTGAAAAGTGCAAAAACTATCAAAATTCTTAAATACGCTACGAATATTTTGTGTTAGTATGGTTAACGGAGTTTTATAGTCGGAAAGATATTGTTTGCAGTGTTCCGCTTCACAAACTTTAGACTCGGATACAGAGAAATTATCTAATTCATTAATTAGCGTGTTAATCATATTAAATAAAAGAATAGAAAGAAAAATAAGTAAAAGGTATAAAGAATAACTTATAAACGGCGCTCTTAGGCGCCTCCATAATCAATAGAATTTATGTACCTTTTCTCAGCCATTATTTTCAGTTTCAGTCAGTAGCACCAGTTATGTGTTTGTCTGGCTTTTTGAAATGCGCGCAAGTAGCGCATTTTGGTTCATTTGCCTTCTTTGGACAATCTTTGATCGAGTGACCTTGATCACCACAGTGCCCGAAGGTGTAAGATGTCTGTCGACATGACTTAGCAGCGTGTCCATACTGCTGACATTTATAGCAGCGAGTGACCAAGGTGAAGTCTCTGACAGGGCATGATGACCAATTTACAAAAACACGTTCTTTTGACATCAGGGCTTTTCGAATGACCGGAGATACTTCTACGATATAGTTGCAGGTCTCGACGTCCTTTTTACCTGACTTATGGCTTAGCTTTATAGAGGTTAAAAATGACTCAGGCTGCAGTCCAGAAGTTTTTCGGCTAAGTTTTGGTGGTATATGCATGTGAAGACTTCATTTTCTGTCATGGATGTCGGCACTCCTATGATGACTACTCTGGGCTTTCTTTTATAAGGCTCGTCGATGGTTAGACCCGACCTTGTAAGCTGCACCGATTGTCTTAGCTTTTCAATGTCGTCCTTCGTCTCTGTGCTGATTATTACTCCGCCGTTTTTAGTCTTTCGCAGACCCCTTACGTGAAGTTGCATTTTTTCTGGGCAAATAATTTTTTGGACCAGAGATTTTGTTTCATCACTGGTCTGCAATTTGTCGTTCGGATAGATAGCCACCGAACTTAAGTTGATTGGCTGGATGTAGTTGTTGGCACCTTTTTTTACCATATCAGAAAAGGAAGGTCCTAGAGCAGGTTTACATGAATCTACTCCGATTCTCGACTTAAGCTCCTGTAGCTGCTGCGAAAGGTCAAATTTGCTTTCAAGATTCACTATGTTATGGTGGAGTTGGACGGCTTTTGCTTTGATGGACTGGTACTGGACGGCCATTTGCGATGTCCCATGGCCAACCTTTCGGCATAGGGCATTGATGCGCAATTTTTGGTCCATGTTCAGCTTGCCTTCTGCTGCAATAGCGCACACCTCCTTCAGGCTCTGCTCAATATTGGTCATCCAATTTTGGATTTCTGTCGTTGGTATAGCTTCGAGGTCATTGTTCTTTTGGCTCGGTGCTGGAACGGGAGCAGCGGGTACGGCTAGGGGCACGGGTGTTGACGGCGGGGAGTGGGCACACCCACGTCCTTGCCTGAAGGGACTCTCCTCCATGTTAACAGGTTATTTACTTGCTAATCATGGATCATCATCAAACAAAACACTAACTTTACACAAATCCAAATTCCGACACAGTTTACGTAATTAGCGGCTGTTGCACTACTAACTAGGTCACGACTTCGCAAGTGATTATTTGTTTATTTTAATTAATTGTTCGACACGTCTGTTCACGACGACAATGCAACAATCTACCATGACGAAGAAGAGAAGGATCCGGAACGCAGCCGCAAGCCGGAGACACTTCACCATCAAAGAATACGTCTTGGCTAAAACCAAGTACACAACGGCAGCTACGGAAGCAGCCACAGCCAACTGGAAGGAGTTCTGCTCGAAGCAGGACCGAGAAAGCATGTGGGACGGCATCTACAGGGTACTTAGGAAGACAGCGAGAAGACAGGATGACGCGCTTCTGAGAAACACTACAGGCGAGACGCTCAGTCCAGAGCAATCCGCGGATCTTCTGGCAAAAACCTTTTACCCCGACGACTCAACGGATGCCAAACAGCCTTACCACACTGCTCTGAGGAAGCTAGCGGAGTAGAAAAACCCCCAAAGTCTGTCAGCTGACGATCCACCTTTCACGAACGCGGAGTTGGAAATGGTTCTCCAGAACCAAAATCCGAAGAAAGCCCCCGGTCCCGATGGATTAACAGCAGACATCTGCACAGCGGCAATAAACTGTGATAGGGAAGTTTTCTTAGCGATAGCCAACAGGTGCTTGTCGCTGTCACACTTTCCGAAGCAGTGGAAGGTCGCCCACGTGTGCATTCTCCGCAAGCCAGGTAAGGACGACTACACCAGCCCAAAGTCGTACAGGCCAATAGGTCTACTCTCGGTCCTAGGAAAAATCGTCGAGAAGCTCCTAGTAGGCAGACTGCAGCACCACTTCTTACCAACACTACACAAAAACCAGTACGGTTTCATGCCACAGCGCGGAACCGAGGACGCCCTCTATGATCTAATGGTACACCTATGATCCGAAATCAAAGCCAAGAAAATCGTGCTTTTGATATCATTGGATATAGAGGGGGGCCTTCGATAATGCGTGGTGACCAGCACTCAAAAAACAAATGGTTGTCATGAACTGTCCCAAAAATATCTATACACTCGTCAACTCATACCTGGAAGACCGGAACATCAGGGTCAACTA
The DNA here is from genome assembly GCA_914767815.1 of Eupsilia transversa. Classification (NCBI taxonomy): domain Eukaryota; kingdom Metazoa; phylum Arthropoda; class Insecta; order Lepidoptera; family Noctuidae; genus Eupsilia; species Eupsilia transversa. The sequence continues at coordinate 17,631,121 of OU611873.1, read as the reverse complement.
CGCCAGAGCGACTAGCGAGTAGGGTACCACGAAACGATGCGTCCAGGGCTCAATTGCCGGTCCGACGTTTTGGAACCTTATCCTAGACTCGCTCCTACACAAGATGGCTAGTATGGGGGTATACTGTCAGGCCTTCGCAGACGACGTTGTCCTAGTTTTCTCGGACTTCACGACCGGTCCCCTGCAGCAATCAGCCAACGACACCCTAGACAAAGTATCGGAATGGGGCGTCCAAAATAAGCTACATTTCGCCGCGCACAAGACCAATGCGATGGTGTTAACGAGAAAGCTTAAGTACGACGTTCCGATACTCAACATGTCGGGTACGCGGCTGAACCTGGTCGAAGAGGTCAAGCTGCTAGGTCTCACTATAGACTCTAAACTCACCTTCAACGCGCACGTGTCTGCGACCTGTAAAAAGGCTGCAGACATCTATAAGCAGCTGGCATGCGCGGCAAAGGTGACTTGGGGTCTCAACGGAGAAATAATTAGGACAATATACGTGTCGGTGATAGAGCCCATCGTGATGTATGCAGCCAGCGCGTGGGCCCCCGCAGCGGAGAAACTGATGACAAGGAATCAGTTTGACTCGCTGCAGAGAGGTTTTACCCAGAAGATCTGCAAAGCATACCGCACGGTGTCTCTGACATCGGCACTTATCCTGTCAGGCCAACTCCCCCTAGATCTCCGGGTAATCGAAGCCGCAACCCTTTTCAGGATCAAAAAGGGACATTCCCAAGAGTTCATACTACCGGGCCGTGAGCTGGAGTGCGATCTGCACCACTCCAAACATCCCCACCCTGCGCTACTCACAATAACGGAGTACGCATGCCTGGAGGACTTGACTCCCGGAACCCTGGAAACCCACCAAGTAATCGGTCCCCAAATATACACCGACGGCAGCAAGATAGAGGGGAAAGTCGGCGCTGTAGGGCAGCGCCGACTTGGTGGGAAAACGGAAAGGAGTCGAGCTTCAGCACCTTTGGCCTGGAGCACCACAACTCAGTCTTCCAATCGGAAATGTACGCTCTCTTCAGAGCTGTCAGGATGGCAAGAGAATCCAGGGCGACCTCCGTAAGCATTTTAAGTGACTCAAGATCGTCACTTGACCTGCTGAGGAGACCGTCCGTTACTCACCACCTAGCACTCCAAATCAAGAGAAGTGTCCGAGAGATGAGAGAGGAGGGCAGAGAAGTGAGGCTCTTTTGGCTCAAGGCCCACGTGGGAACCGCTGGGAATGAGAGAGCGGACGAGCTGGCCAAGGAGGCAGCTCTAACAAAGGAGACAGCAGACTACAACAAGGTCCCCGTATCGTTCGCGAGGAGGAAGATACGGGAGGGGACTATAAGGAAGTGGCAAGCGCGGTACGAGTCCTCGAGTACAGGAGCGGTCACAAAAGTGTTCTTCCCAGACGTCCTAGCGGCGAAAAGGACACTCAGAGACGCAACTCTCACACCGGTCCATGTACAGTAGGCTCCAAAAGTCCATAGGCAATCTCACAATGCAATAGCTTGACGTTTAGTTTGACTTACGACCTTCTAATTTCAAGAGACAAGTATCATCATTGTAGTTCATAATTTCAACACTGTATTATGAGTCAAGATGGCCTAGCGGTTAAGCGCGTGCAGATAAATGCGTGAAGTGGATAGCCGTGAGTTCAAATCTCACGCAGTACTATAGACTTTTTGTAAGTTTTTACTCGTTTGGAAGTAATGAGACAGATATTCTTTATCTTGTTCGCTTTGCTCACACATTTACTAAAGTTAGAAAGAAGGGTAGATCAATAGAAGACTAAATAATGAACATTTATCTTGATCGGAGTGAACGTTGTCGTTTGGTTGTAGTTGTTGGTTAGTGACGTGTGGTTTAATAGATAGCGGTATATATATTCTCAAAATGCAGGCAACTATTAATATTGAGGCGAGGGCGACTATTATTGCGCTGCATAAAAGTGGTCTTAATAGAACACAAATATCTGATGAAACCGGACTGAATGTAAGTATTTTTCATAAATTGTAAATTAAAACTATTTTTTGTTTAAACCTAAGATTATTTGGTGACATGGATTAATTCTTTTTATAAATATTTAAATCCATCATGAGGCCTAAAAGATAAATAATTAGTGTTTATTATTGGATTTATAAAGGCAGATTTTTAATATTTTAATATTATAGGTATTGTTATACTAAATAAATACTAGTACTAAATAAATATAATTATATCTATCGGCGCAACTAAGATACTTCGTCTAGTAAAAATATTGAAATACTTAAGTTTAATAATTTGATTGTTTAAAATTAGTTTACAAACTATTGATTGATTATTACGATGTAAAATTTACGCTAAACATTATCTACTGGCAACATTAATTGTAATTTGAATAGTTCAATACTTAACCTAAAAATGTACACGTGCGACGGTCCCTATAAATACAGCCGCACTGTGAGCACTCGATTTCCTCCCGATTGCGACGCCCTAAGCCGAGGCCCGTACCCCACAGGGGGTGCCCTTAGCGAGCGTCGCATCTTAGATTAGTAGCATATTTTTGCGCCCTGGCTGGAGGCTTTTAGATTTAAAAACCCTAAAAGTAGCCACAGGATAGTCCGGTTAAGCAGACAAAACCTCTCTAGGTTGATCTGCGAGATGTCATACATAAAAAAAAAAAAAAAAAAAGCACTCGATTCATTCTTGTTCGAGCCGCTGGACAGTACGGACCTCTCTAGTAAGTCGTTACGCTGTCAGTCTAATAAAAGAAGCTTTGAAACAAAGTCTTGAAGTTTGAAATGTCACCATGAAAATAACATCAGTGACGTCAGCTATGCTGACGTCACACTTTTTAAAAATGCTACGGAGGTCCTCACTCCGACATCAGAAGTGGGATTGCAAGAAGCTCCTACCCAAGCCGCTTCCTCATCAGCTCGCTCACCACCTGATCAACCGGAAACAACCAACACACAGCAGCATGGGCCTGTGCTCGTTACAGATACACCATTAGAAGCTGTATCAAGACCACAAACATACACTCATCATGGAATGCAGATGGGTGGGATACCACCACAGTTCCTGATGCAAATGATGGAGACAATGCAGAAAATGTCAGAGCGCTTATGCGCTCCACCCACCGAATCAAAAATAAGGATCAAGGACGTCTACTTGCCATCGTTCGACCCGGACACCCATATCGGTGTACGTGAATGGTGCCAGCATATAGATCAAGCGATTGAAGCCTACAAACTAAATGATTTCGATGTCCGCATGAAAGTCTGCAGCCTGTTGAAGGGGCGTGCAAAAATGTGGATCGATGATTGGATGGTGACTACTACCACGTGGGAAGAGTTGCGGAAGAACCTCATCACCACGTTTGAACCTGAAAATAGATACTCCCGAGACATCATCATGTTCAGAGAACATGTTTACGACTCTACAAAAGACATTGCGGAATTTTTGTCACGCGCATGGATCCTATGGAGAAGGGTTACCAAGGACGAACTGGGAGACGAACACGCTGTGGAAGCAGTAATCGGATGCATTAACGATGAGCGATTGCGTATCGAATTACTGAATACCAGAGCAACCACTGTTCCTGAACTCATCTCGGTTGCAACATCTATAAGGAAGAAGCGTTCTTACCCAAGCTCAAGTTCCACAATGCATAACAAGCGTCCACGATTGTCGGACAATACACAATCGACATCAAGCTGCCGTATATGTAAAAAGACAAACCACTCCACCAACGACTGCAGATTCAAACCTTTGGAAAATAAACCTGAAGCTGATAAAAAGGATTCAAAAACAACAACACCGCCTGCATGTACCTATTGCAAGAAACCAGGCCACACTTACGAAACTTGCTTCAAACGTGAACGTTCGTTGACTTCAAACATGAACTGCGTAGCAAGAAATAAGCTGGCTCCAACCGCCATCAAAATAGGTGAAAGAATTTTGCAAGCTGTATTCGATAGCGGGGCGGAATGCTCAATTATACGAGAATCTCTCGCTGCAGTTCTACCCGGTCAAAGGAGACCAGTAGTCAACTATTTGAAAGGAATTAGGCAATTTCCCGCACTATCATTAACCAAACTTATAACGGTGGGCGTTATAGACACCATCAGTATTGAGCTGGAGTTTTACGTATTGCCCGACTATGAAATGTCAACAGACATTTTAGTGGGTATGAACCTGATTCATGGTACTAACCTAAGTATGTGTTGTATATGTGTGCGTGGCTGCGTCCACGCTTATAGTACTCGCCTCATCTACGAATAAATCAGTGTGCATTTAGCAGCCGGTTGTTTCACTTGTCTCCGTTACTCCTATACCTAACATTGGCGACGAGTACCCACTAAAAGAAAAAATCGCGATGGCAGCTCAACAATTTGGAATTTTGTCTACGTTTGACCATACAGTCCACTCTTGGAAGACGTACAAGAGTCGTTTAGCTCAGTGGTTTATAGCAAACGACGTTACTGTAACCAGCGACGTGACAGGATCGAAACGACGTGCTATATTGCTTAGCGCACTCACAGATGGCACCTACAAACTCGCTTCGGACCTCGCCTTACCGAAGGAGCTTCAAGAAGTGCCATACGAGGACATATTATTGCTGTTAGACACTCATTTTACACCGAAACGCAGCGGGTTCGGCGAGCGATGCAATTTTTATACGGCATCGCAGCAAGCTGGTGAAACACCGACACAATGGGCGGCGAGACTTCGCGGGCTGACCGCTCACTGCGGTTTCAGCAATGTGGAAGAAGCCTTGCGTGACCGATTCGTAATGGCAATATTGCCGGGGCGCGAGCGGGATAAATTATTTTCTCAAGACTTGACAGAACTGACGCTGGCTAAGGCGATCGAGTTAGCGGAAACGCTAAGGAGCGCACGCGCCGGAGCGGCAGCCACCGCGCATCTCGCGGGGCAGCAGGAGCAGCAGCTGTACAAGATCGACCCGGCAACCAAGAAAAGTGCGACATCGGAAGATAAGTGTTCTGTGTGCGGTCGTTCGAATCATACGTCGGCGAAGTGTCGTTTCGCAAAATATAAGTGTAAAAAGTGTCAGGTGACCGGTCACCTTCAAAGAATGTGTAAAAAAACAAATTATATCGCCACCACAAGTGACGCGGATGAAGATGATGACGGTAGACTGTTTAAAATAAGCTGTGTAAATGGCGAGCCAATGACTGAGATAGTAACAATCCTGGGGGTAGAATTGAAATTTGAGATCGATAGCGGGTCAGCGGTCACTGTAATATCTCGTACAGTGTTTAATAATTATTTTTCAACCGTGCCATTGTCGCCGACTAGGAAACAGCTGTATACATATGTTGGTAATAAAATAACATGTGCTGGAGTGACTCGGTTACCTGTTACGTACTCGGGACAAACACATGAGCTTAGTATTTATGTAGTTAATAATGGCACCGGTCCGCCGCTTCTTGGTCGAGATTTCATTGCGAGGTTTAAATTAGAGCTGCTACCTTGTATGTATTTGAACAAGACGGATAGCATATTTATACAGCTTCAATCACAGTTTCCAAAGGTTTTTTCTGACGAATTAGGAGCGTTTAATAAGTACAAAGTAAAACTGAACATTAAGCCCGGTTCTCAACCAGTGTTTTTTAAAGCACGCCCTATCGCTTTCGCATTAAAAGACAAAATTAATAATGAGATCGATCGTTTAGTTGAGTTGGGTGTATTAAAACCGGTTGAGCATGCCGAGTATGCGTCACCTATTGTCCCCGTATTGAAGCGCAACGGTACAGTTAGGCTGTGTGTAGACTACTCAGTTAGTATCAATAAACAGCTGATTGTGGAGCAGTATCCTCTGCCGACGGTTCACGAACTGTTTAGTAGACTACACGGTGGACAACAATTTTCAAAGCTTGATTTGTCAATGGCGTATAATCAGTTTTTATTAGATGACGAGTCCCAAAAATTAACTTGTATCAATACACATCGTGGATTGTATAAATACACTCGTATGGTATTCGGGTTGTCTAGCGCACCGTCCATATTTCAGAGAGCGATGGAATGTGTCCTATCAGGTATGGATGGAGTTCTGTGTCTACTTGACGACGTCCTCATCACAGGTCCCACAAGGGACGTTCACCTGCAAAGACTTAAAGCCGTGCTCGAAAGATTACAAGATGCAGGATTGGTATTACAAAAGGAAAAATGTGAGTTTTTTAAAAATGAGATAGATTACTTAGGATATAAAATAGACAAGCACGGACTTAAAAATAATCCTGAAAAAGTTAAAGCTATAGTTGAAGCACCGGTGCCCACAAACGTAGCTAAATTGCAATCGTTCCTAGGACTGGTAAATTATTATAGAAATTTTGTAAAAAATGCTTCTGGTATTTTAAGTCCATTATATGACCTGCTAAAGAAAGGGGTAAAATGGAGTTGGAGCGAGTTACATAATAAATCATTTATCAAAATAAAAGAAATATTAGCGTCTGAACAAGTCCTTACGCATTTTAATCATAATGCGAAACTAATTCTTACGGTCGATGCATCGCCAACCGGTTTGGGAGCCGTGTTATCACAACTAGAAAGTGATGGCATCACCGAACGTCCAATATCGTTCGCGTCCCGCTCTTAACGCGGCGGAAAAAAATTACGCTCAAATACAGAAGGAAGCCACTGCCATTATTTTCGGAATACGTCGGTTTCACCAATATTTATATGCCAGGTCTGATCCATTTGTTTTAAGAACGGATCATAAGCCGTTGATATCAATTTTTAGACCGTATAAAGGTATTCCAGAAGTATCTGCAAATAGGCTTCAAAGATACGCTTTATTTCTCAGCGGGTACAACTACACAATAGAGTATGTACGTAGTAATAACAATTGTGCGGATTATTTATCACGGGCGAGCCTACCGGAGGTTCAGCAGAGCGATAGCACAAATAGGAAGGGGCAGCTAGCGTGCGCCGGCGGCGGCGGCCGCGCCGCCATCAGTACTATAGAAGATGACTCATTCGAGTTGCCGCCGTCCGTCGAGCGCGCGGCTTATATTAACTTTGTAGTAGACGGCAGCTTACCTGTGACACTTACTGAATTACGCGAACAAACGAGTAAGGACGCAATTTTAAAGGTCGTAATAAAATACGTATTAAACGGGTGGCCTAAAAAAATAACCGACATAAACCTAAGACCATACTGGTGTTGTAAGTCACAACTTGCTGTCGAAGACGGTTGTCTGATGAGGGGCCACAAAGTAGTTTTGCCGGGAAACCTGAGGCACAGAGTTATGTTAGAATTACATACATCTCATTTAGGCATCGTCAAAACAAAAGCGTTAGCAAGGGCACGGTTTTGGTTTCCGGGTATTGATGTTGTTTTGGAAAAAATTATAGGCTCATGCTATGTTTGCACTCAACTACGCCCCTCCCCTCCTCGCGCTCCGCTGTCACCGTGGAAATACCCACCGAGCCCTTTCGTTAGGATACATATAGATTTTCTGGGCCCTATTCACGGACACACATTTTTGGTTGTAGTAGACGCCCACTCAAAATGGGTAGAAGTTTATGACATGATAAACACATCAACCTCAGTAGCGGTGATTGATAAATTATACGATTTCATGTCTAGGTTTGGGATACCCCAAACTATAGTTAGTGACAATGGCACTGCCTTCGTATCTCAAGAGTTCGAAAAATTTTGCAACTGCAACGGCATATTACACGTGACGTCACCAAGCTATCATCCGGCTAGCAATGGACAAGCCGAAAGTTACGTAAAAATAGTAAAAAAGGGTATTAAATCGTGTTTTTTGTCAAACAACAATGTACGAGAAAGGAGATTGAATTTATTAAAGTACCTTTTTGATTATAGAAACTCGATACACAGTACTACGGGATTAGTAGGGTAATATTGGGCATTCTATGCCACTGTCGGCAAGTAGCTCGGCTAGTGCGCCTCGCTACGCGCCAGTGGCATAGTATGCCCAATATTGAACGATCGACTCGACTGTAGAGTAAATTATTGTACTCACCTAGAGATCTTGCGAGATAAACCACTGGCCGCCAGTAGCTAGACGAGTTCGCATTGCTACATGACTGTAGCGTAGAAAACCGAATAATGAATGATCGCCTCCATACCTATTCTCCTCAACCAATGATCTTGCGAGTCTGTCATCGCTATAACGATCGCTCTATCGCGAAAAAAGATTGCGGTACTGTTTCAGTTTATAAATATTAATGTAACAAATACATTTACTCATTGCCAATCAGTTTGTTTCCAAGTGTAATCATGAAGTTTGTAAAGCAACCACAATCGCTGCATGTTAAAACAATCTGCGAGGATGTTTGTAAGACTAGTTTTCGTCATGGAGAATTGTTACCTAACTCAGTTCGTTGTATCATTTGCGGACCATCCAATTGTGGAAAAACCAATTTATTGATTGGTCTTCTCATACACGAAAATGGATTAAGATTTGAAAATGTTTATGTTTATTCGAAAACTCTGTACCAACCCAAATACATTTTTTTAGAAAAAGTTTTACAACGAGTGCCAGGTATTTCACTGCAGAAATATCATGGAAATGAGGAAGTGCTAAGAGTTCAAGACGCAAAACCTAACTCTGTGATAATATTTGATGATGTTGCTTGCGAAAATCAAGATAGCATGCGTGATTATTTCGCAATGGGAAGACACAAGTTCATCGATTGTTTTTATCTAAATCAAACTTATAGTAAAATCCCTAAGCAGTTAGTAAGAGACAACGCGAACTTAATTATACTTTTTAAACAAGATGACATTAATTTACGTCATATTTATGAAGAACATGTCAACACTGATATGACATGGACTGAATTTCGTGAAATGTGTTCCAAAATATGGAATGAGCCCTTCAATTACGTAGTAATTAATAAAGATTGTTTAAAAAATAAAGGATGTTATAGAAACAAATTTGACACCTTTGTAGTCTTTGATTAAGAATATGGTTATTTAAGTCCGTTACCTTTGTGATATTATTATTCTCCAGACATCGCTTAATCAATCACTATCAGTTCGTTTTTTGCCATGGAAAAATCGCTAAAAAGACAAATAGTAGTTGCCGTCGACGCTGTTAAGAAAAAAGTACGAAAAATGAGAGATGTTGAAATTAACAATCAGCAAACACTGGAATCCGTTTTCAAGCCTGTAACAGAACCACTCAACCAGATTGCTAATGCCAGTAAGCAGACTTCTTTCCTGTGTCCTACAAAAAATGAAGAACTTCCGTTTATCGATAAAACTTTGCAGAACGAAGAAGCCAATGATAACAAAGACAATACAGACGAATATGAATCTGATATCGAAAGTGACTCTTCATATAAATCATTAGTTGAAAACAACCCAGGTCGTGACACGTCATCCTGGTCAGTATCCTCAGAAGCACTAACAGATATTCCATTCGGTGTCAGAGTAGAGAATGGGAAATTGATGTTAGGTTCTGCTCGTATAACGATCAGCGATGAGTATATCACTGTAGCTGGACGCAAATACCGAAATACGTCTGGTTTGAAACAGTTGTTACTGAAGAAGAATGTAGATTTAAGCATGGTTACAGAGAGTGACATGCAGCATTATAAGTCAATGCTACTTGATACAAACGCACATCGACGAGACTATGAGCCGGATAAACCAATAAAAAGTAATAAAGGTCAAAAGTATATGCAAGTTATTAAGCCTATTTTCAAACTACAAAGTACAATTCAGACCCCTCAATCGAAGGGAAAAGGGCTACCCTTGACAAAAATGTGGAAGAAAAAGGTCGATTTTGTATATTGGAACGATCCAAATGAACTGGTGGATAGGTTAAAATTATTAATTGCATCTCGAGACGCTGGTAACACAGGATTAGATAATGAAATTATATCTATCATTGAAGAATTACGTGAAAGTAAAATTATAAATAAATAAAACACCTATGTATTTAAAAATGTCGACGCCCCCCGCGAATAATCCGGTAATCGTAAAAGTGTAAATGTTCAGGAAAAATAAAAAACCATTTTTACTTAATAACTCCATTAAACAACAAGTATCAGAGACTTTTTATATCGCATATCGAAGCTAATTTTTTCAGCTATCTGGTCATTTCAACAAAATTTAAGTAGTCCCAAGGGCTTCGTTATAATTTAGCTGGGTGCATTTTACTATATTAGTGTAGGTCAAGCTCTGGTCAGTAATGTCACTTACGATATTGTTCGTGTAAATTTATATTTTCGACGACAACAGTAAAATCTTGTTGCGATATTATTCGTGTAAATTTATATTTTCGACGACAACAGTAAGATCTTGTTGCGATATTATTCGTGTAAATTTATATTTTCGACGGCAACGGTAAAATCGTGTTGCGCTATTATTCGTGTAATTTGTTTTGTATACTGAACATTTGTAAAAAGCAATCCCATCCTCGTCGCCACTGATAAGTATGCGGACACAAGTGAAACAACGGGTAGCTGGTAGCACACTGAGTTTATTTGGCAAGCGACACTATTTATATAGGAGTGGATGCAACCACCCTCATATTTATTAATATTAATATACAACAATCCTCCCCATAGCTTGACAACATAAACATGATTGATTGATTGATGACTTCCTAGTAGAATTGTTTATAATCTACCCTAGGTACAGCTCGAAGTTTTCTCCCGTCACTCATTTGCCTTTCAGACCCCACAGGGGTCTGGCATGACCTTGCCTCCACGAGAGTGTCATCATGAGTCTCGTCTGTTGCCTCATGGAATTCTTCATCTTTTTCTTTTGATTTGTCAGTCGGTGTTTCTGTATCCACTGATTCATTGTTCCCCATACTCTCTCCCCACCTGTGTCTGTCTCTTTGTCGTCCTCTGGAAGTATTTGGTTAGGTGGTGAGGTTCCTTGTGGTGTGATGTCTTCGAATTCAATAGGGCAATCCCCTGTTCCGTGGGAAACTCTTGCTGTACCTTTGTATGCGATTAATTGATTTTTATGTTTTTTAACATTACATGACGTTATACAATCTTTAACAATATATACTACTTTTCCGAGCCATTTAATTACTACAACTTTATTCCATGACCCTTGCTTTTTTATATTGTTTTTTTATACAATACATAGTCTCCAATTTTGAAACATTTGCTTGGCTTGTTGCTATTTGACACCTCAGACTGCAAACACTGTTTGTTTTCGACGTTTCGAGCGAGAGTGACAGAAGGAGTAGAGTCGATTAAATCTAATCGCGATCGTAGCTTATGACCGAACACCAACTGGGCAGACGAACAGCCCGTTGCCGAATGAATGGAATTCCGGTAATCAAATAAATACTTACATAATTTGTTATTTAATACCTTGGTATTGTTATTATTTAATATACAAGATTTAATTCCCTTCTTCACTACCTTTACGTAGCTTTCTGCCTGCCCGTTACTGGCCGGGTGAATAGCTGGTGAAGTCACATGCGATATTCCGTTCGATGTACAAAACATTTTCTCGGAAATCGCTGTGACTGCTGATCCGGTATCGACTTCAAACTTTAGTTTTATATTTTGTATCGAAACTATTATGGTCATAGGTTCGCCGCTATGTGAACATATTTTATATATCTATTTTATATATCTTCATATATTATCAACACAACCACTCATTAATTTACACAACCAGACTCTCACCAACACAACATAGAACAGAAAACCTACTCACAAAAATATTCAAGACATACATAACTATCATTATTCTCCTTAATACTATTATAAAATACACACACGTGCGATGCACTTGCCATTCAAACTTCATTTTCAAAATATTACTTGCTCATACAACTAGCACACACTCTGATATTTATTTCTTAATTAAAAATGACCAATTTGATTAATATTAATAATGACCTTGACAATTTTACCGTAGGCAACTCCTTTATATGTAACCCAGAAGACTGTCTAAAGTATGTAAACGTTACTGGTAGCGATATTAAATTACTGCACTTAAACATTCGTAGTATTAATAAAAACTTCGATCAACTTTTAGTACTATTGCGGTTAACTAAAATTAACTTTGACATCATAGTTCTGACCGAATGTTGGCTAAGTAAAGCTAATAATTTACCAACACTGGAAGGTTTTCAGGCTCACTCAACTGTAATTAATCTCAATCAGAATGATGGAGTTATTATCTATACTAAACTGGGACTGCAAACTAATGTATGGGAACCCATCTTTAGGGGCGGGACTTGCCTCATGTGTCAAATAGAAAACAAGTTAGCAGTGGTGGCAATCTATCGTTCTCCGTCATACAAGTCCAATGACGATTTTGATAATTTCAAGACTAGCTTGACTAATGTCTATGATACCATATCCGCCTGCCCAAATATAGTACTAGTGGGTGATTTAAACATCGATATAATCAAACGTAACGATGACAACAAATGTCTTGACTACCTCATCTTAAATGCTTCTCAAGGGTTATTGCCCGCGCACGAATTTCCCACTCGCCTAGAAAAAAGCCTAGATCACGTACTTCTAAAGACCAAACTGTTGTCAACCACACTGGTCTTAGAGTCCCATATTACTGACCACAAACCGATTCTCCTCGATATCAGGGATGCAAACCCTGCGCGCAGAACATGTTATCTTTCCACCCGCCTTAACCATGAAGCAATTAGGATAGAACTGGAAAATACTGATTTTTCAAGTATATACGCTGAGGAGGATGCTAATATTTCTATGAACAAATTTATAGACATCGTAAAATTGGTCATATCCAAACACACAACTCTTGCTAAAATCCCTAGAAAAAAAAGAACTCTAAAACCCTGGATAACTCCTGGTCTTCTAAAATGCATTAGACACCGAGATAAGTTACACATACACTCTAAGAAAGCACCAGACAACCTCATACTTAAAACTACCTATAATCGCTACCGAAACTTTTGTAATGATCTACTCCGAAAACTAAAAACATCTTACGAAAGGAGTGAGCTTGAAAAAGCAAGTAATAAACCAAAGTCTTTATGGAAAACAATAAAGGACATAACCAATACCACGAAAACACGTGAAAGCCCCGTTGAGCTATTACAAATACGCAATGATCCTAAGTCTTCCGTAAATGAGGTCTGTGGTTTTTTCAGTAATGTGGGGAAAAAGCTGGCTGATAACATCATATCGCAATACCACACCCCATCACCTCAAAGTAACGATCAGTCTCATCTGAATGGTGTAAACCCCTCCCTTGTAAACTCTTTTGCGTTCTTGGAAGTGGATGAAGCTGAAACAGAGTCACTTATCTTGCAATTACGCAATGACTGTGCCATTGGGTGGGACGGCATATCGCCTCAGTTATTGAAAAATTCTCGCCACGTACTGATACCGCCACTTACCTTCATATACAACCGGTGTTTACAACTGGGCGTATTCCCGGATGCTCTTAAAAAGGCGATCATCCATCCTATACATAAGGGAGGGAGCAGAAACTGTGTCAATAATTATAGGCCTATATCAGTTTTGCCGACACTTTCTAAGATCCTCGAGAGGATCTTAAATAATCGTCTCAGGACCTTTTTAGAAAAATATAAAATTATCGCAGACAACCAATATGGCTTCCGAGCTGGGGTTTCAACAGAAGATGCTGTGTTAGGATTAACACAAGAGGTAGCTAGAAATCTAGACAAGAAGACAAAATGTTTAGCTATATTCCTAGACCTCTCTAAGGCATTTGACACAGTTTCTGTCCCCATCCTTACCTCAAAATTAGAACACTTAGGTGTACGTGGTATGTCACTTGAAATATTCAAAGATTATCTCAAGAATCGCACCCAGAGAGTTAAAATTGATACCCACCTCAGTGAAGAAGAATTTGTTACTTTCGGCGTCCCACAAGGCAGCATACTGGGCCCTACATTATTTCAAATTTATGTTAACGACCTTTGTAAAATGAAGCTCCCAAATACTAAGCTTTACACATACGCTGATGATACCGCAATCGTGGTTCACGGGCCTACTTGGGATACTATCAAATCTGTAGCAGAGTCCGCAGTAGCGGAAATAATGAAATGGCTCCATCTCAATCTCCTGACCTTAAACACTAACAAAACATGCTACATCCCATTTGCAATGAGGCGTAAGACCGCACCGTCTCACAATTTTTCTATTATTGCCCATTCATGCTCTAACCGATTACCACCATGCCGTTGTCCAGCACTAACTCGAAGTGACGACGTAAAGTACTTAGGAGTACATATAGATGATGGACTAACATGGAAAAAACAACTGGACGCTGTTACGACTAGAACTTTGCGCCTCATACATATATTTAAATCCCTCAGAAAGTCTGCCAGTGCCGATATATTGGTAATGGTGTATTATGCACTATGCCAATCGGTCATAGGATATTGTATCTCCGTATGGGGTGCTGCAACGAAAGGTTATATCCTGAGGGCTGAGAGAGCACAAAGAGCTGTACTAAAAGTAATGACCAGGAAGCCCCATAGATACCCAACAACACAACTGTACGCAGACTGCAAGGTTCTTACAGTCCGTCAGCTCTTTGTCCTTCAATCTGTCCTTAGGAAACACAGCACACTTCCCCCGTCTAACCCAGAAAAGCGCAAAAACCTCCCCTCTGGCACCCAACACAGGACCACGTTTGCAAAGCATCAGTATTATGTAATTAGCGCTTACATATACAAAAATATTCATAAAAAACTGAATATCTTAGACCTCAACAAACACGACCTAAAAAAAAGAGTAACAGAATGGCTACTTAAACAGGACTATGCCGCAACGGAGACTTTACTTACCTACATCGCCTAATAACCCCACAGTCATCTCCATGCTGGCACGAATACTCCTGCCCTCGTATCCATCCACACTCGTACACAGAACTCCCCCACTCACTTACACACCGACTATCACATCACCTACTCATCCACACTCACTCAGTAACACGTACACATCTACAATCACAATCATTCACCCTCACCCTCGCATTCTCACATACTCATACATAATTTAAAACTAAAGTAAACAATAATTATAAACAAAAAATTAATAAATAATAAAAAACCCTTCTGAAGTGAAATCGCACTCGGTCCACTCATACATAATGTAAATTGGAACCTCTTTGCGAAACACTGTCTCTTATGATACAGGATACCCTAGTATAAGAGACAGAGTTTAATCTATTGTGTACAGATTTATGCAGCATCCAATGTTTTATGTAATGTACCATAACTTTAAAAAATTGTAAACTAAAGTCTAATTATGTACAATTATCTGTATTTTTAGGAAATAAAGATATTTAATTTTAATTTTATTTTAGTCCTCCTACCGTCATCGTCAGTCTCGCTCGACCCGCCAGTTCCTACGAAATTTATTTTTTTGCACATTCTTCGTAGATGGCTATTGTATGGATGGGATGTATAGTTAGCAAACCGACACTGAGACGTTTTATGATTTTTATAACCGCACACGGAACACTTTTCTTTGTTAGCACTGGGTTTGGGTTCGTTTGTGGTCGCGATCTTGAACAGCGCCTCGGTTGACGGCGGCGCCTGCGCCGACGTCGATGCTGATGCTGCTCCCTTACGTGCACTGTGCACGCTCTCCGCCAAATCCACTGCTTTTGCCAGTGTCAACTCTTGAAGGTCACGCGTGAAAAGTTTGTCCTTCTCCGGTCCCGGCAGCATGCCCATAACAAAGCGGTCACGCAGCGCCTCTTCTACATTCAGGAATCCGCAATGTGTAGTGAGGCCACGAAGCCTCGCCGCCCATTGAGAAAATGTTTCTTCCAGACCTTGAGTAGCAGCATAGAAATTATACCGCTCACCAAACCCGCATTTTTTTGGTGTAAAATGCTTGTCAAGAAGCGTAAGAATGTCTTCGTATGGTGTCTGCGTCAGCTCTTTCGGTAAAGCCGAATCCGCCGCCAGTTTGTAAGTGCTGTCCGTGAGTGCACTCAGCAATATCGCCCGTCTTTTCACTGCCTTTGGATCCTTTACGTTGTCCACATCGTTCGCAATGAACCATTGTTCCATTCGTTGCTTATAGTTTTGCCATGTATGGATGTTATGGTCAAAACTCGACAAAATTCTAAAGTGAGACATTTTTTCAATCACTTTTCTAAGTCGCGGGTATGAAACTCGTCGCCACTGATCATCAATATAGAAAACGGTTGTGTAAGGAGCACTCGATATGAATGTAGCTGGAAATCGTTTTCATAATAAAACCCCGAATAAGCCTGTACTAGCACTTACTTAAATAAGGAAGAAAACTATATACCCGAATAATATCGTAACAATGTTTACTGTCAAATCATATTGATATTTTTTTTCGTAAAGATCTAAAACCATATTATTCGTTTAAAATACATTTTAATGAATTTTTATGGAATATACGCGTAGTTTTTCATATCTTCGTAAATAAAGATAGAAAAATTCTGAAAAAAAATTACATGGTGTAATTTAACTTCTAGATGCCGAAAAACGCATAACATGAAAAACCCCGTAATAGGTCATTACCGGATTATTCGCGGGGGACGTCGATGTGTGTTCATTTTATTTTAAACCTCACAACACAATACACCTTAAACATGAACGTAGATAAATTCGGACATTATATTCATAAAAGAATGCGATTATCAGAGTTATTTGAGATCAATGAAAATACATTATCAAAATCAGAAAACGGAGATTTTGATTTAAAAACATCAAGACTGAGAGGAATTAAAAATCCAGTAGAAGCTGCCGATGCAGTGAACAAGGATTATGTAGATCGGTTGAGTGCTAATATGATAAAAGAATTTAATACACTTATTGGTACATTGCGTTCTCAAATCATGAAAGATGCAAAAGGTACTGTTCAAACTACTTTAAAAGCCGAGATACCTGCGATTGTAAGTCATTTGCAAGATAAGTTTTATACTAAAGCAGAGGTTGATAAATTACTTCAAAAAACTAAGTAATGGCAAAACAGCAAATTGTTAATGAAATACACAAAGCAGCACGAAGAAATTTCCTTAGACGTCCTGTCATTCTAAAGGGAATTGATGACTTGTGGCAAGCTGATCTGATGGACATGCAAAACTTAAAGAAATATAATAAAGGTTACAATTACATTTTAGTGGTGATTGACTGCTTCTCAAAGTATGCTTGGACAGAGCCATTAAAATCAAAAAATAAACTTGATGTTACTCGTGCATTTCAACAAATATTGATTAACAGCAAACGTAAACCTGATAATTTACAAACGGATATGGGAACAGAGTTTTATAACAACTCATTTCAGATGCTTATGAAGTCATACAATATTAACCATTACTCATAACACACCAACACACATACTCATTTTCTACCAAAAAAGCTTCGATTGTAGAGCGGTTGATTAAAACCATTAAAAATAAATTATATAAATATTTTAGTCTGAATGGAAACTATAAATGGCTGGATTTACCGTTACAAGTTACATTAAAGATATATAACAACACAAAACATCGAACAATTAGAGTTAAACCAATCGAAGTGAATAAAGCTAATATGTTAGTTATAAAAGAAAATATAAAAAAATCGTTTAAACCACCTATTTGTAAAAAACCTAAGTTCAAAGTGGGTGATTTTGTTCGGATCAGTAAATACAAACACCAGTTTGAGAAAGGTTATACACCTAATTGGTCAAGTGAAATATTTACCATAAAAAAGATTAATTTTACCATACCTGTAACATATCATTTAGAAGATCAGCGAAAGCAAGCTATATTGGGAACCTTTTACGGACAAGAACTTCAAAAATCTAAATATCCTGGTGTTTATTTGATAGAAAGAGTTTTAAAAAGAAAAGGATCAAAAATTTTCGTGAAATGGTTGGGTCTAAACAATGAAGAAAACAGTTGGATTGACAAAACTGCAATCGTGGGTTAAAATAATATTAATATAAACATTATTTTTCCACTATTTTCATCATTACAATTCGGACAATGCAAGGTGGTGAACTGGTTAATACATTAATTAATAATCTACCGTTCGAACTTCATTTGCCTGGTTATAATTATTGCGGACCAGGAACAAAACTCGAGAAACGATTACAACGAGGTGATCGCGGTGTGAATAAGCTAGACGAAGCTTGTATGCATCACGACATTGCGTATGCAAACCATACAGACTTACCCAATCGCCACAAAGCCGATTTACAACTACTAAATATGGCTAAACAAAGACTTAAGTCGAAAGATGCTGGAAAAGGTGAAAAACTGAGTTCATGGATAGTGAGCAAAGTTATGAAAGCCAAACTGAAATCTGGTTCCGGCATTAAAACGTTTAAATGTTTCGTGTCAAAAATAAGATCAAAGATCAAGAAACTGAACCCAAAGGATAGCAAAACATTAATCAACGTTGCTTACGCAGCGGCAAAGAAATTATTTCCAAAAATCTCTAAAATTCGAGTACCGCGAGTGATACCATTACCAAAGACTGGAGGAATTCTACCTTTAATCCCAATTTTTGCTGGTTTATCGGCTTTAGGTACTTTAGCTGGTGGTGCAGCGGGTATTGCAAAAACTGTTAACGATTACAAAGCTGGTCAGCAAAATTTGCAAGAAACAGTACGACACAATAAGGCTATGGAGTCTTTAAAGTTAGGCAAGGGTTTATACATTAAGTCACATAAAAATGGTAAAGGTTTATTTATAAAATCTTCAAAAAACTAAGAAACAAGCTACCTAATCGTCCTCTAACTAATGTAGATATCCAAAAGGATGCACGTAACATCCCCTACTTTCGAGGAGTCTACATGAAGGATCAATTACCAAGGATGCCAAAACGGATTGAATGTGGTGTTGTTAACTTGGATAATTATAAGAATGTTGGTACACATTGGGTAGCTTATGTTAAAGTTAACAACTATTGTGAATATTTTGATAGCTTTGGGGATTTGAAACCTCCATTGGAACTAATGCGATATTTTAAGAAATGTAATGTTTTTTATAACTATACTAGATATCAGAAATTTAACACAGAAAATTGTGGACACTTATGTTTAGAATATCTAAGGACTTTTTGGAATAAAAACGTATAAAAATTATAATTTTCTTTTATTTCAACCATTTGCAAGATGTCACTCACATTGTCAATAACTGGAAATTCGTCAACTTTATCTACGTACTATCCTGACACATTGCAACTAAATGAACAGTATGAGTGTGCCCTATTGCATCTCTCAACGTTTAATTCTATTCCAAATATTGACAAAACGAATAATAAGTTCTATTATGGCTCTAACGAAGTTATTGAAATACCAGAAGGCACCTACGAATTGCAAGATATTAATGATTACTTAAAATCTAAAATTAAAGATGCATCAATCAAACTGCAGTGCAATAACAATACATTAAAAACTACAGTATTCTGTACAAAAAACATAAATTTTAGTAAAGAAGATACTATCAGAAATTTATTAGGTTTTAATAAGCAGATCTTGGAACCAAATAAATGGCATGTGTCACAGTTTCCAGTCAACATTTTACCTACGACAGTGATCAGGATCGAATGTGATATCGTAAGCGGCTCGTACACAAACGGAAAACCGAGTCACATAATTCACGAATTCGCACTTAACGTACCTCCTGGGTATAGGATTATAGAAATTCCGAAAAACGCAATATACTTTCCAATTAACCAAAACAACATAAGCTGCATACATATCCGGTTGATGGATATAAATAACCGCTTAATAAATCTACGAGGTGAAGAAGTGCAGCTGTATTTGCATCTTAGAAGAAAAAAATGATTGATTACAATAAATATGTGCATCAACAAATTCAAAATATCAGTCCCGCTCAAGCACCCAACCAAATAAGAGCTCGCCGTAAGAAGAAAATAAAATTAACTAAAGACAACAAGGCATTTCTCAAAGTGATCGGTTTGCTAAAATGAATATCTTAGACGTTTTATCCGCTCCGACTTATGATAATACGGTTGAAGGAATTGAATTTCATTCTTACAAGCCCTATGTAACTAGTTTCAATAGAAACGATGAAATTCGCATACCTATTAACCAACAGGACTTGTACATCCTTCCATCAGCTAGTACCTTGTATTTGGAAGGATCCGTTATCGTTAGCAAAAAGGACATGAAAGATAAAGCAACTAGTGTTCATTTCACGAATAATGCTCTACTCTACTTATTTCAAGACATAAGGTACGAGCTAAATGGAGTGGAAATTGATAGAATAAAAAATGCTGGCGTAACTACCACCATGAAATCGTTAATATCAATGAATGAGAATGAATCAAAGACATCGAATTCGTGGTGCTGGAATATCGATGGTACAAAAAACATTAACGGAGGTGATTTTTCTGCTTCTATACCACTCTGTAACATCATCGGTTTCGCAGAGGATTTCAAGAAAGTCGTGATAAATAGTAGGCACGAACTGATATTGCTACGAAGTAACACTAACCTGAATGCTGTAAAACTTAACACCGGTGAAATTGTAGAAGACGTTCAGATAAATAAAATCATTTGGCGCGTACCGCACGTTAAAGTGTCTGACAAAGAGAAAATAAATTTGCTAAAACTATTAGAAAAAGATCGTCCACTCCAGATGATATTCAGAAATTGGGATCTGTACGAATATCCGGCTTTACCTAAAACTACAAAACATACTTGGTCAATCAAAACATCCTCGCAAATAGAGAAACCAAGATATATTATTATGGGACTACAGACAAATAGAAAAAACAATGGCAGTTCTGATATGTCTCAATTCGATCATTGTCATGTTCGTGATGTTAGAGTGTACCTCAACTCTACTTATTTCCCGTATGAAAACCTAAATGTGAGTTTCGCGAATAACAGAATCGCTTTATTATACGAGCAATACGTCAGATTTCAACAGTCTTATTACGGGCGTCGACCGGAGCCCTTATTAAGTGAAAAACAATTTAAAGATTTGGCGCCACTATTTGTCATCGATTGCTCTAGACAAGCTGACAATGTAACCCTATTGTGGACGTAAGAGTGGAAATTGAGAGTGATTTGGAAATACCAGATCAAACTTCTGCGTATTGTCTTATATTGAACGACTGTATTATTGAATATAAACCTTTAAGTAATACTGTGAGAAAAATATCATGAATCCGAATACTGTCATAGTAGATGTTCAAGGGTTTAAAGACCTGTACAATAATTTTATAATAAAAGAGTTAGCTTTTGCTACCCGTGATTATACCCAAACATTTTTAATAAAGCCACCATACTTGTTTAAACACTTAACAAGTGACGAAAAGAGACAAGTTAAATGGCTGGAAAGAAACAGAGGTATTTATTGGAACGAAGGGTATATCGACTATAGAGAATTTCGTCGTATAATCGCTCTCTATCTAGAAAATAAGGAAATCGTTTGTAATGGTTTGGAGAAAGTAAAGTGGATAAAGGAACTTTGTGAGAACTGTAAAGTATCAGACCTTGTGACCGAAAAATGTCCTAACTTCTCTATTTTACATAAAAGATACTGTGAAGGAAGAACTAATTTAAATTGTAATAATCATTTAAAGCATTGTGCTCTTAAAAATGTGTTATGTATAAGAAAATATTTAGAGTTATAAATGTGTGCCTACTTAGAAGGTTATTGGTTTCATGAATAAAAAATAATTTGTATAGTAAAACTGCTTTTATTTTTTTGAACACCCAACACATCATCAAATAAAACATTAAAATTAAATAAAACATCGTAATAAGTACTAAGTATTTACATAAACAACTGCTTACGCAAACAGTTAAGTACTAAAAATCACTATCTATTAAAGATTTTGATATTTTTTTAACTAAAGATTCAGTTTCGTCCATAACATTGTCGATAGCGTCTTTAACAATGTATTGAGCACTTATAATTACGTTCTCACTGTCACTGGTTTGCGGATTGCTATTGCACAGATCTACGACTGATATTTTAATTAATTTGATCCCTCGTCGCTGTAATCGGCTCATCACAAAAGATTTAGTTGGATTTTGCTTCTTCGACTTTTCCCTGCATCGTTGTTTTGATTTCTTTTCTTTCATCACTTGTTTGCTGTGCTCGGGTTCGTTGTGAAGCGTTTCGGAGAATCCTTCATAAGGATTTTGAGCGTACTGGCTAAACATAATGTCTGATTCTGTAATCTGGAAAGAAATAGACACTCATTAATTTTAAACTTAAACGTAGACGTTGATATAGTGTTGCATAAACGAATTGTCAGCGGGTTAAAATATTCATAGCCGATTCACTAATAACTGTGAGCAAAATTGCTGCGAATTCAATCGCTAGTTACTAAACAATATAAAAATAAATTGGGACACTTACGGATGACATGCTCGCAAAAAGTACAACACTGTGTGCGTATTACAAGTATTCAAGATGAGTATTATTTCGTAAATGGCAAAAAATAACCATCGCAATAATTCATAATTTAGATTAGAATGTTAACTAAGCATTTGTGAGGGCAATGCACTGTTGTGTGTTTGTAGTAGGTATTTTGTATGATCAGCGTTATGCAATTGCCGCAAACATGGCTCTTCGAAATTTGTATAATCAGTCTTATTGTATTACGTATAAAATACATTTTACCTCTGACAAATGAACGATTCAAGTTTCAACAGGCACTTCATGTTGAAAATTGAATCTTGGTCGGGTTTCATTTTATTTAACCAACTACAAAAAGGAGGATGATGTTTTAAAACACAAATTAAACAAGTTGTCATAATCATTCACATTTTATTTATATTTTTACATTAACTTAGGTTTTTAAAACTAGGAATTATATTATATAACATACATTATAAAGTTACTTAGGTATATTTTTAAGATCTAAATTATGATTATAATACATAAATTATATTCGAACTCTATTACTAATTAGCTTAATCTTAAAATTCATATTTCGCTCTTTAAAATAAGTGAGTGACCCCAGGCTCGCGTTGATATTCGATCTACAGATATTGATCGTTTATCATCATTTCGAGATAAGGCAATTTTGTTGACACTCTTAGTAAATATTTCGTGCTTTATGGATTTAAACATAATATTTTTTCTACGAATAATTCCACCATCTAATAAAATATTTTCATAATCTGATATATTTAAGTCTCTTACTACACTTGATTTTACTCCTTTTGCTTTTTTAATGACTTTATCGACTGTTTTTATTGAGTAAAGTTTTGATCTCAAACCAACAAAATCTGAGATATATTTTCCTCCCATTTCGTCTTTGAATAAACCTGGAACTTTTTTGTTCATAATTGGTATGTTAAAATCATTTTTATCATCATAGTTACTGGTATCGAAATATTGCAAAAAATTATACTTCAAGTCATGATAAAAATCAAACGTGAATATTTTATAGACAAACGAATCGGTATCTGTATAACACAGCTGCACTCGGTCTTCATAAAAAGGTTTTACAATATTGTAATGAAAGTCATACATATGTGTCTTAGAAAGTTCTAATACAGTGAATCCAATATAAATAGGTTTATCTATACTTATAATAAATCTGTAGAAGTGAAAATTCTGTACATTGAAAATATCAAAAAAATAAATGGCAGGGGGTGTTACTAGACCGACACCGAAACCAAAAATGTGATTAAATTTTTTTTTGTCTGTCTGTCTGTCTGTCTGTCTGTCTGTCTGTTTGTTCAGGTATCACGCAAAAACTACCGGTTCGATTGCGATGAAACTTTGTATAATTATTCTTTAGTATCCTGGGCACCACACTGGGTACTTTTTATTCCGGAAAAGTATCCTATCCTACGGTTGGGGGGTGTCAAAGTTTGTATGGAAGAATATTAACGCGCTGTCCGATTAACTCGAAACTCAATATTTATACTTAAACCCAAAAATTAAGAATAACGTGTATCAGGATTTTTCGAAATTCAACCCCTAAGGGGGTAAAATAAGGGATGAAAGTTTGTATGAAAAATCTTACTCCTTGAGGTAATAAACATGAAACTTCGCACGAATAGTTATCTAAGTAAATTATAAAGTTTGTAGTTTTTTGTTTTTCTAAATTACCCCCTAAAGGGGGATTGGGGGGTGTCAGTGTTTGTATGGAAGAATTTTAACGCGCTGTCCGATTAACTCGAAACTCAATATTTATACTTAAAACCCATGGGGATGTATGGGGTAATTTCCGACACTCACGCGGGCGAAGCCGCGGGCAGCAGCTAGTCTAAAATAATTTGGTCAGGTTTCATTTGTATTGCAACTAAGTTTTCAGTTAGAATAGAAGCGCTATGGAAATAGGGGTTGGCTACAAGTCTCTCGGAGGATATAAATTTCTTAGTACGATTAGATTGATCGCACCATTGATTAACTAAATGTACGGTTACTCTATTTTCAGTATTTTCTAATGTCTTACCAAAAACACTGTTGTTTAACAACTTAAAAAAGTCTTGTTCGAAAGAACTTTTTGCCTTTTGTCTTAATCGAGTGTTTAATTCTATGTACTGTTTTAAATAGGGACTTTGTCTGAAAGTAATAGCTTTATGAACTTTACGTAATATTAAACCATGTTCTAAACACTTTTTTAAATGAACGTAATGTATTACGTAGTTGTACTTATTATGCAAATTCGCAACTAGTTTTTTCGTTTTACCTCCTGGAGGTATACATTTCTCAGGACAAAATGGTAAATCATTGTGGTGTTTGTGTAAATGTTCAGGATAAAAAAGATCGACCTCTAATATAAAGCCCCACTCAGAGTTATCCTCGACATTTTCAACACGAAAATTAGTTAATTCATTTTCATCAAGAAATCTAAAACTAGAATACGGTAAATACTGACACATGCTAAAGCCGTATAGGTTATTACAGTCTAGATATACTATGAAACTCTGAGGCTGTGATGCATTATGTTCCGGCATGTATTTATGATTTGCTTTTGCATACCGATGGGAACACATGCACAAACCCCCTCGTATACCGCTTTGAATCATTCTGACGATAGCTAAATCCGAAATTAGTTCTAACTGAACACCAGTTTTTAGCAACATTGCATCGAACGATAAACTGGGTGCAGTTATGTAAAAGGCAGGATCGAGTTTGTAATATTGTTTACATGTTTTCCGAAACTTTTGAAATATGTCTGTCAACAAAAGCACGTCTGTTTTTAAGTATAGATCTGTATACTCGCCTAGGTCATTAATATTGAATTCAGCCCAAACATTCTGAGCATGATTATAATCTTCATCGCTAATACCTTCGTTAGTCAAAGAATTATGGAAATAATCTTTAGATGGTAATGACTTTTGATCGTAACATTTCCAGTCTTTCATATAGTCATATGGGTACACACCTTTACGAGTCAGCAAACTAAATTGTGTTTCATCAGTAAAAATTGATTTAAGGTTAACAAAATCGTCTACTTGCAATGTTTTAGCAAGTTTGTCTAAACTAGTTCCTAAAAAGTTAAAGGAATCTAAAAACCTTATTTGTATAAACTCGTTATCAGCAATAGGAATAAACTTTGTAAACGCTATATATTTTTCCTTAGTCTTGGGTATTATTTTAATTTGTCCTGGAATTTCGCCTAACTTTTTAATAAATAAATGACAGTCATATCCGGTTAAGTTATGAAAAAATATTGGGATGAATTTTGGTACTTTGTGTTGTAGGTTACAGTGTCGATGTGCTGCACCTCGGTACCGGCCAGTTATATGACAGTGATCCCTTACTCTATCGGACAACAGTAAATTTTCACAAAGGTAGCACTTAACAGCGCGTTTGAAATCAAGAGCATCTATTTCTGTGAATATCATAGGCTCGCTTTTAGTTAGAATTCTGTGTATTGCTTTAGCATCTTCAGTCAGTAAATGTATAAATTTTGAAACACAATCTTTTCCGCGATAACTTCTATAGTCGCCAACCCTATCGTTAAATGATGACACTACATTATAGGCGAACGCGGCCGCCACGTGACGATGTGAGTATGACGTGTTAGCGGTGTTGAATTCATCGCCGGAAATCGGTTCGAGTATCGTTTCGAAATCGGCATATATGACGAAAGGAATGTTTTGTTTTCTATCATAATTTTTGAATTTTAAAAATGTTCCTTTTTCTGGTAATACTGTGGCAATCCCTCCACACAGATGTGATTCAATTCGGCTGCGCGTTGGAAAAAACAATAAGCACGTTTCGCAGAAGTACAGTTTACCATGATGTTTGGTTATCTGATTTCTGACTAGACGAGGTAAATCAATGATTAGACAATAATGAGTACTAGAATTATTTTCTAAGAATAATAGATGGATGCTCTTAGATTTATGATTCGATGTTGAATACAAAGGTCCAATGATAGTCTTATCATTTTTTAAACCATACACGTAAATATTCAAAAACGGATTATTCTTCTCAAAGACAGCTATGTCCGAAAATGTTATCGGAAATGTCAAACCATCAACATTCAAAACATCCTGGAAGTAGGGATAAGATGAAACTCTGTCGGGATGTTGGTTAGTGGGGTACAGAGCCGCCACTACGCACCATAAAAAGCAATACTCATCATTGTTACGAATATTCAAACAAGCTTTTTTATTTTTTATACATTTTGGTAAAGTTATAAATTTAGATCCGCCGAGAGGTTGATATTTGTTAATATTTATTTCTATATGGGAATTGCTCGAAAATGTCCAACCACTATCTCTCTCCTGAAACTCTTCAATTTTCTTTAACAATAAATCAACCGTTGCTTTATATATTGAATCAAAATCGTAATTAAAATTAATAATAATGTTTTTTGTGGCGAACGATTTCATTTCCTTTTGATCATTTTTAAACATAAGAAAAAAAGAAAAAAGTTCGAAATTTATTTTCACAGCTTTATGTTTCAATAATGATCGGTTTATTAGAGTTTTAACTTGTTCCCTAATATTAATGAGAAAAATTTCAGGAAAATTATTTATTTCTGCGCCAGTTGCGATGATCTTGTAACTAACGATTCTTTTTTTAAACGCAGAATTAATAATTTCGACATTGTCAAAAACAGTGGTCGCACTATTGTTTTTATGAACATTACTACGTAAATGACCAGACCATCGACGATTATCTACAAATAAGTTGCAAACCGAACAATGAGGCATTATTTTACTAATTGGAATTAATTATCTCCCAATATAGACGCTAAACGCGAAATGAAACGATCTTACTCACGTATACCGACTAATGAACAATCGAAGTAAGTGCGACAGAATTATCGAATTGTTTAATCTGGACCAGATCTGCATCTGCTTCAAGTTTGATGATTGATGATCAACCAGTGCATCTGATTAGGTTTCAATGTGTTTCTGAAAAAAAGAAATATCGGTTAGTACCTATTTTAAA
The DNA here is from genome assembly GCA_914767815.1 of Eupsilia transversa. Lineage (NCBI taxonomy): Eukaryota > Metazoa > Arthropoda > Insecta > Lepidoptera > Noctuidae > Eupsilia > Eupsilia transversa. Next base: position 17,603,811 of record OU611873.1, on the reverse strand, counting down.
ATCAATAACATTTAAAACGAAAATACGAAACATATTAAATAATTACCTTCTTGCAAATTACTTAATGTTGTACATAAATGTTCCAATTTTATGTACTTCAAAAATGTGTAGGTGAATTCAGATCACAATACTAAAGGTCTGCTTCGGGAGATTATAAGACTGTAGGTATTTCGACATTCACTGTGACTCCATATATTTTTAAATGATTAATGGATTTACACTCCGTCATGCAGCGTAGCTTTGAGATAATGTCAAATTAATTTTTAGTTTCTAACTTTTAAACGTTACTAACTAACGAAGTAAGTATTCGTTATTGACTACTTAGTCATACGATCAATTTCCTAAAAATCAATAAAATATTTGATTGAAATAATTGTTATTGCGTAAAACATTACACGTGTAACCTTGTTTCTTTTAGGGTTCCGTAGCCAAATGGCAAAAAACGGCACCCTTATGGATTCGTCATGTCTATCTGTCTGTCTGTCCGTCCGTATGTCACAGCCGCTTTTTTCCGAAACTATAAGAACTATACTGTTGAAACTTGGTAAGTAGATGAAACATTTTTTTCAATAAACCCATACGTGTCGTATCTATGGATAGGTCTTCAAAAATGATATTGAGGTTTCTCTCGTCTCGTCTTTTAATACGTCATTAATCGTAAACCGTAATTTACCTTTAACGAACTACAAGAACTTTTATATTATGTTACTGCTGCTACGGAACCCTTCATGAACGAGTCCGACTCTCACTTGGCCGCTTTTTTTTCGTTAGCTAAGTTGCATTCGCAACAGTAAGCTATTTTACCTAAGGTTGTCACGCCTACATATTAAGGTAAGGATAAGTATCTGAAACTAGGTACACTATCACAAAATAAATAAAATGTAGTAAGTATATAGGTTTCTAACCTTAAGAATAGAATTAAAAATTAAGTTCCTTTAAAATTGAGTTAACTTATTGTTCAGTTAACTTATTTCCTGTACCTACTTCACTCGAGCATAAAAGTATTACAAGTAAAACTTGGATGTATAACATGATAAATACTAATCTTACGATTGTCTCTAGATTACCAAATAATTAAATTACCCCTCAAGAACATTCCCTATTAACGTTATTGGTAACTTATCTACTGGTTACCGTTTTGTCAACCCTAAGTCGTTTCGCTGTGTCGTCATTCGATGCTACCTGAAACATCCTTAGTCTTCACTTTTTGGTCAACCTATAATGCGTCTAAGGAAAAAAGTTTGTATTACACAACATTATATGAACGGTTGCAGTCATTTTTAACATAGTGAATTATCGTTCGTTTTCCGATTTATAAGCTACATGTTTTCGAAGTACTCGCTACAAACTAACTGAAGTCTACAAGTGTGGAAGTAATCTTCAAGTAGTGTACTGCGATCCTGCTGCGTTATCCTATCAATATCAGTGTTGATAGCTAACCGCTGCCTGCTGCCGTCAGTCACTACGCCTGCCAGCCTGCCATATCGATTGGAGATAATTGGAAAATGTAAGTATAAAACATTCCACTTGGTACATAGTTCAGAGATCTGACCCGATGTACTAATTGTAATCCTTATGTTTGACTATTATTTTTTTTGTATCTTTATTTCAGGTCTGAGTCTGAGAGCGAGTACTTTCAAGAAGCTTCGATCACCGATCAGAAAACCAAACGCAGCCGCAAACCGTCTGCAGACAACAATAGGAAACGCAAGTCGCACCCACCATCAACGAATTTAATTCGTACGAGGTAAACAAACTATTCAATAATTTAGTTCGCCATACCAGTTTGAAATCATCAGTCATTTTTATTCGTATGTCTCTCTCTCATGTTCTGCAGGTACCTATTTTGACTGAGTGTATTTTTTTTTTTTTCCTGTGCATAACTAAACGGTAAATGTAACCTGTAAGTATATGATGAACTAATAGAAGCTTTCGTTGTTGTTTCAGTAAAAAAAACAATACTGATAATGACGTATTCGGTATCAGTAAGAACTATGGGTCTGACACCTTGCCAAAAGACGATTCATCGAGTACGTGTCTATCATCATTCTTCGTTAACCGAGTCGCCAACGGCTGCGAGCGGCGAGCAGCGAGCATCAACGGAGAGTACTACATCGACTGCAAGGTGTACAAGACTGACGACGCGCGCCACACCGACTCCCTGGAGGTGTGGAAGAAGGCGCTTGTGCGACTCAAGGTCCAGACCGACGCGGATTCGTGTCAATGGCGAAAACTACAAGAGTTCGTGCGCTCGGTAGATACTTTATTCCTTGAAAAACCAATGTTTTACGAAAAATAAACCAAATATAATTTGTACCTTGTTTATTATGCAGATCCAGCAGTGAGTCAGAGAGTCGTTTCTAATATTGAGACGCATGTCAAAAACACCAAGTCGTTTCCACCCACGAAGCGCATTACAAAAACCAAGTCGTTTCTAATATTGAGACGCATGTCAAAAACACCAAGTCGTTTCCATTGTTGAAGCGCATTACAAAAACCAAGTCGTTTCTAATATTGAGACGCATGTCAAAAACACCAAGTCGTTTCCATTGTTGAAGCGCATTACAAAAACCAAGTCGTTTCTAATATTGAGACGCATGTCAAAAACACCAAGTCGTTTCCATTGTTGAAGCGCATTACAAAAACCAAGTCGTTTCTAATATTGAGACGCATGTCAAAAACACCAAGTCGTTTCCATTGTTGAAGCGCATTACAAAAACCAACAAGTCGTTTCTAATATTGAGACGCATGTCAAAAACACCAAGTCGTTTCCATTTTTGAAGCGCATTACAAAAACCAACAAGTCGTTTCTAATATTGAGACGCATGTCAAAAACACCCAAGTCGTTTCCACCCACGAATCGCATTACAAAAACCTAGTTGTTTCTAATACTGAAATGCATGACCAAATCATCAAGTCGTTTCCATTGTTGAAGCGCATTACAAAAACCAACAAGTCGTTTCTAATATTGAGACGCATGTCAAAAACACCAAGTCGTTTCCATTTTTGAAGCGCATTACAAAAACCAACAAGTCGTTTCTAATATTGAGACGCATGTCAAAAACACCCAAGTCGTTTCCACCCACGAATCGCATTACAAAAACCTAGTTGTTTCTAATACTGAAATGCATGACCAAATCATCAAGTCGTTTCCATTGTTGAAGCGCATATCAAAAATCATCAAGTCGTTTCTAACCAGGAAACGCATTTCATAATGACTAAATGAAATCTTAATCATTGATCGTGTCGATAGTTGTCACCAATGTCCGAAGCGAAGCAAACTCGCCTAGCTACTGGCGGCCAGTCGTATAACTCGCATGATCTTTTTATGAGTACAGTAATACCAGCCGTTTCTAATACTGAACGTGCCCAATTCATCAAGTCGTTTCCATTGCTGAAGCGCATTACAAAAACCAACAAGTCGTTTCTAATATTGAGACGCATGTCAAAAACACCAAGTCGTTTCCATTGTTGAAGCGCATTACAAAAACCAACAAGTCGTTTCTAATATTGAGACGCATGTCAAAAACACCAAGTCGTTTCCATTTTTGAAGCGCATTACAAAAACCAACAAGTCGTTTCTAATATTGAGACGCATGTCAAAAACACCCAAGTCGTTTCCACCCACGAATCGCATTACAAAAACCTAGTTGTTTCTAATACTGAAATGCATGACCAAATCATCAAGTCGTTTCCATTGTTGAAGCGCATTACAAAAACCAACAAGTCGTTTCTAATATTGAGACGCATGTCAAAAACACCAAGTCGTTTCCATTTTTGAAGCGCATTACAAAAACCAACAAGTCGTTTCTAATATTGAGACGCATGTCAAAAACACCCAAGTCGTTTCCACCCACGAATCGCATTACAAAAACCTAGTTGTTTCTAATACTGAAATGCATGACCAAATCATCAAGTCGTTTCCATTGTTGAAGCGCATATCAAAAATCATCAAGTCGTTTCTAACCAGGAAACGCATTTCATAATGACTAAATGAAATCTTAATCATTGATCGTGTCGATAGTTGTCACCAATGTCCGAAGCGAAGCAAACTCGCCTAGCTACTGGCGGCCAGTCGTATAACTCGCATGATCTTTTTATGAGTACAGTAATACCAGCCGTTTCTAATACTGAACGTGCCCAATTCATCAAGTCGTTTCCATTGCTGAAGCGCATTACAAAAACCAACAAGTCGTTTCCAGCATTTGAAGCGCATAACACTAATCATCAAGTCGTTTCTAACAACGAAACGCATGTCAAAATGATCCATACCATCGTTCGCAGCGAGGAGCTACTGACGGCCAGTGGTACAACTCACATGATCTCTAGGCGAGTACAGTAATATACTACACAGTCGAGTCGATCATTCAATATTGGGCATTCTATGCCACTGGCGCGTAGCGAGGCGCACTAGCCGAGCTACTTGCCGACAGTGGCATAGAATGCCCAATATTACCCTACTTTCATCAGAGCCATAATAGAACTTATTATTACTTTTATCAATGTTTGGAATAGAATTAAACGTAGAAAAGTGCAACAAAGCACACTCATACTCTCCATCTAATTGTAACGTATTGGGATAGTATGTAGTTAACACTGATGAGTCTCCAGTAATCGACAAAGTGAGGGACATCTTGCAAATGATTGAAATGAAAGAGAAGTGTATATTTTATATCACATTTTTATTCCAAAAAGTCTGCAAATAGTTTAAGCATAAATGACCACAATTAACTGCGTTGAATTTTTGATATCTTGTGTAGTTATAAAAAACACTGCAGTTTTTTAAATATTGCATCAATTCCATCGGAGGTTTTAGATTCCCATAGCTATCAAAGTATTCACAGTGATTATATACTTTAGTATAAGCTACCCAATGGGTTCCTTCATTCTTGGAATCGTCTAAGTTAACGATACCGCATTCAATGTGTTTCGGTTTCCGAGGTAGTCGATCTTTCATGTAGACCCCCCGAAAATATGGGATGTCTCTTGAATACTTCTGGATGTCTACATCAGTTGAGGACGATTGGGTAGCATATTTCTTAGTTTTTTGAAGTTATAAATAATCCCTTACCACTTTTATAGGGCTTAATGTATAAACCCTTGCCCAACACTAAAGCCTCCATAGCTCTATTATGTCGTTCTGTTTCTTGTAAATTTTGCTTGCTTGCTTTATAATCATTAACGGTTTTTGCAATTCCAGCTGCACCACCAGCTAAAGTCCCTAAAGCTGATAAACCAGCGAAAATTGGAATTAAAGGTAGAACTCCTCCACTCTTTGGTAAGGGTATTACTCGGGGTACTCGAATTCGATAGTGAATGTTGGGAAATAACTTTTTTGCGGTTAAGTAAGCTGCTTTTATTAAAGTTTTATCATCCTTATGTTTGAGTTCCTTAATTTTTGATTTTATTTTTGAAACTAAGGTTTTAAATGTTTTAATGCCAGATCCAGACTTTAGTTTCGCTTTCATAACTTTGCTTACTAACCAAGAGCTTAGTTTTTCACCTTTTCCTGCATTTTTTGATTTAAGCCTTTGTTTAGCCATGTTAAGTAGTTGTAAATCGGCTTTATGACGGTTAGATAAATCAGTATGGTTTGTATATGCAATGTCGTGTTGCATGCAAGCTTCGTCTAGCTTATTTACACCTCGATCACCTCGTGCTAAGCGTTTGTGAAGTTTAGTTCCTGGTCCGCAATAATTATATCCCGGCAAATGAACTTCGAATGGTAGATTATTAATTATGTTGTTAACTAGTCCACCTCCTTGCATTACTCAAATTATAATGATAGGATTTCAAATGAGAAATAGTTATATAATATCTTAGTTCATTATTTCATCTTTCTCAATCCAGCTATTTTCTGCACTGCTTAGACCTAACCATTTAACATACAATTTATTTCCTTTCTTTTTCAAAACCTTTTCTATTAAATAAACGTCAGGATAATTAGATTTTAGTAGTTCTTGTTCGTAAAAAGCTCCTAATATTTTTTGCTTTCTTTGATCTTCTATTTGATATGTCACTGGCAAGGATTTATTCACCTTTTTTATAATAAATAATTCTGTTGACCAATTAGGAGTGTAACCTTTTTCAAAATTATGTTTGTATTTACTTATACGAACACATTCACCAACTTTAAATTTAGGTCTCCACTGAACTAAATCATGTTTGTTCATTTTTTTTATATTTTCTTTAATTACATTTTCATTACTTTTATTCACATCAGTCGGTTTAAATTGAATAGTGCGATGTTTTGTGTTATTATATCTCTGCATTGTAGCCACCAATGGTTGACCCAACCACTTATAGTTTCCATTGAGACTAAAATATTTGTATAATTTATTTTTTAAAGTTCTAATTAATCTCTCTACAATTGATGCTTTTTTAGTAGAAAACGAAGAGTAATGGTTAATATTATGCTTTTTCATAAGGTTTTGAAAAGTGATGTTATAAAATTCTGTCCCTTTATCAGTTTGTAAGTTAATAGGTTTATTATAACTACTAAGCAGTATATGTTCAAAAGCACGAGTAACATCAATTTTATTTTTCGACTTTAACGGTTCAGCCCAAGCATACTTTGAGAAGCAGTCAATTACCACTAAGATGAATTTATAGTTTTTATTGTATTTTTTCAGATTTTGCATATCCATCAAGTCTGCTTGCCATAAATCGTGGATTCCTTTCAGAATAACAGAACGTCGCGGAAAGTTTCTTCGCGCTGCTTTGTGGATTTCATTTACAATTTGCTGTTTGGCCATTGAGGAGTTTTTTGAAGTCATTTGTCTACCTCTGCTTTAGTATGAAACTTATCTTGCAAATGAGTTATAACCTCGGGTATACTTGCTTTTAAAGTAGCTTGAACTGTGCCCTTTGTATCTTTTATGATTTGAGAACGCAATTTACCAATCAAATTATTTACTTCTTTTAATGTGGTAGCATTCAATATTGATCTACATAATCCTTGTTCACAGCATCATCTGCTTCTACTGGAGATCTAATTCCTCTCAGTCTTGATGTTTTTAAATCGAAATCTCCGTTTTCTGATTTTAGCAATGCATTCTCATTAAACTCAAATAACTCTGACAAACGCATTCTTTTATGAATGTAGTGTCCAAATTTGTCTACATTCATTTTCAGGTGTATTGTATCGAGAGGCTGATAATGAAATAACCAAGTTTTACAATATTTATTTATTTATAATTTTACTTTCACGCAACTCTTCAATGATAGATATAATTTCATTATCTAATCCTGTGTTGCCAGCATCTCTTGACGCAATTAATAATTTCAACCTTTCTACTAATTCATTAGGATCATCCCAGTACACTAAATCAACGTTTTTTCTCCACTTTTTTAGCAACGGTAGACCCTTTCCGTGAATTGCATTCTTCAGTTTAAAAAGAGGTTTAATAACTTGCAAATATTTTTGTCCTTTATTACTTTTTATTGGCTTACTTGGTTCATAGTCACGACGATGTGCATTTGTATCAAGTAACATAGACTTATAATTTTGCATATCACTATCGGTCACTAAGTTTAAGTTTACATCCTTCTTGAGCAACAACTGTTTTAAACCAGGCGTATTACGATATTTATGTCCAGCTACAGTGATGAACTGATCGTTGATGGTTATGGAAGCAGAACCTAACATAAGTTTCCCGCGTTCTGCTCTAACCCCAAATGGAATATCTACCAATGCTTCTGAAGATACTGACCAAGATGACGTATCACAATCTTGATTACTTTCAACTACTGATTCATAGGAAGAGTCACTGTTGACATCGGATTCATATTTTTCGTCCTCATCACCGTTGTTATCATTACTTTCAGCGCTATCAGTTCTTTCTTTCTCCAAAGTTTTCTTAATAAACGGAAAATCAGCAAAATTATCATTAGCTAGCAGGAGAGGAGTTTGCTTATTAGCATTAGCAATTAGGTTGAGAGGCTCAGTTACAGGTTTGAAAACGGATTCCAGTGCTTGTTTATTATTAATCTCAGCATCTCTCATTTTACGTACTTTTATCTTTACAGCTTCTGCTGCGTCAACAATTTGTCGTTTTAATGATTTTTCCATATTAGTAAGTTTGTCGTAATCGAATCAGCGTCGCAAGGCGAATAATAATGACAGCCCGGTAATAGTCTTATATATATATGTGTGTACTCGTATCCTTAGTCAAAGACTACAAACGTATCAAATTTACTTCTATAACATCCTTTGTTCTTAGAACAATCTTTATTAATTACAACATAACTGAAAGGAATACTCCATATTTTTGAACACATTTCACGAAATTCAACCCATGTCATGTCAGTGTTGACATGTTCTTCATAAATATGTCTCATATTTCTTTCATCTTGTTTAAACAGAACGATTAAATTAGCGTTGTCTCGTATTAACTGCTTAGGGATTTTGCTATAAGTCTGATTTAGATAAAAACAATCGATGAACTTGTGCCTGCCCATAGCAAAATAATCACGAATGTTATTTTGATTTTCACAAGCAACATCATCAAATACAATTACAGAATTCGGTTTTGCGTTCTGAACACTCAGTACTTGCTCATTTTCACGATATTTCTGAAATGAAATGCCTGGTACTTGTTGTAAGACTTTTTCCAAAAAAACGTACTTTGGTTGTTGCAAGGTTTTCGAATAAACATACAAATTTTGAAATCTTAAACCGTTCTCATGAATAAGAAGTCCAATTAATAAATTAGTTTTTCCACAATTTGACGGTCCGCAAATGATGCATCGTACCATACGTAACCAGTCTCCTGAGAATTCACACAAAGTGTTTTTACTTGAAATGTTTGTGGTTGTTTTACAAATTTCATGACGGCTGCTTAGAGGGGTTATATATGACACGACGGGTATCCTATCCTGTGCCGTTTCTGACCAGTCTCCGGTTTATTCTTCGTTGAGGGTTGGTTTTCAATCACACACAATAGTTAACTCAAACTCAAAGCGTTTATTTCAATCAAAACATTTACAGGCACTTTTAAATTATCACTTTACAGTCATCACTTTTCGTTTGAGTTATTTGGTGAAGCTAGTCGCCCATTCCAAAACGTAGTAGGTTCCTTATGGAGAAGAACGGGCAAGAAACTCCATGGTCACTCTTTTAAATCAACACATTCTGTTACAGATTACATTTCATCTCAAATGCACACACCGGCGCCATTGCGCGCGTGCGTGTCTCTCTAGTCGTCAGAAGTACGCGTCATCGAATACAGAGTCTTATTTACTAGTTAGTTCAACACAACTTAAAAACAATGCTAAAATGCTTATCGGTTAATTCTTTTATAATTAAACAATGTCAATTCACCATACAAAGGCGTTTTCAGAATTAAAGTTTAATTAGAAGCTTCAATATTACCATTCGTCAATTTCCGGCAATACAAGAAATGTAAGATGGTAATCAAGCAGGTATTCATTAGTAAATTCCTGTGTAAAATAATCTTATTACTTTATAGTTTGTATTCTATTATTGAAACTTATTTAGTCCTTGCATTAAATTATAACATTCTGTTATTGATCTTAAAATTCACAGCCGGCGCCATTTTTGGGCAGAGGTAGCGCTGTGTCATAAACAAACTTACTATATCAAATGAGCAATTATTGTTATTATGACAAAACCCAAAAATCATAAACTAAATGTTTCCTTTTAATTTTAACTTTACTTTTAACTCCAACATCGAAATTGGTTTAATAGTTTATTTCTAGGAATATACTGTGACTTCGATTTCACAAACGGCAATAGATGGCGCTTGAACATAGATGAACTCAATCGAAGTCACAGATCCTTGCAAATGGTTGTAGCAGTATTAATAGTTCAGCAATTTCATTGAGAATAACAATTATAATAAATAGTTACACATAAGATTATGTTATGATCTTTATAGGTAAAAGCTTTCGCGGCGACACGGCCATTCTGATCGGCGGTGCGCGCTCTGCACCTGCCGATGGCCCTCATTGTAGAGTTGAGTTGTTGAGTAGTTTGTTATCTGAAACAGTGGAGATAAATTTTGTCGGCAGATTATCGTCGTTTTTATTATCCTACTATATTCAATTAAGTGTAGGATTTGGTAACGGGCAGTTCAGTTAACATTGAAAGCTTGATGATAGATCAGACATTTACTCTGTTCGCCTTTAATTGGAATATTTATTGCATTTATGCAACAAAGCACAGCTACCTGCTCTAGGTATTTTACTTGCGATTTGTTCATTGAAATTGCATGTTCAGCTGTTTATCTGGATAGTTTAATTTTCGCATGCATGTACAGAAATTATAGAAGTTGGTAATAGAATCAGAGTTTTAGTTCTTATTGAAATCTTGTAATAGATCTACTGTCTACTAAAGTTGTCTTAAATTGAAATATTGAATGCCTTTAATATGGAACACCTACATAAATACAGCTATAGAGTTAGTACTCTACTTGCAATAAAGATAAAGATCAATCTTTTTCCTGTAACCTCAGTAGATTACAATATAAAGATTTGCATGCAATGCTGTTAAAAATAACTAGTGCTTCATGTCATGTCATTGATGGCAATCTGTGTTTTAGTTTATTGTTAGCTAATTCATGTCATTTTCACATGTATGCAGGATGTTGTTCCTTGTATAATCCTACAATTTCAACATGTCCTATCGAAGAGTGGGGTGATCAGTACCTCATTTACTTTTCTCTATTTAGTAGATGCTGAGTTAAATAAAGATTTATGATTATAATTTTTGATATTCATAGAATTATAGGATTTGGTATTAATGAGTTCTAGTTACCATTGATAGCTTGTATTAGATCAGCTATTATAGTTATGGTTATAATTTTTGATATTCATAGAATTATAGGATTTGGTATTAATGAGTTCTAGTTACCATTGATAGCTTGTATTAGATCAGCTAATAAAGATTTATGGTTATAATTTTTGATATTCATAGAATTATAGGATTTGAGTTCTAGTTACCATTGATAGCTTGTATTAGATCAGCTAATAAAGAGTTATGATTATAATTTTTGATATTCATAGAATTATAGGATTTGGTATTAATGAGTTCTAGTTACCATTGATAGCTTGTATTAGATCAGCTAATAAAGATTTATGGTTATAATTTTTGATATTCATAGAATTATAGGATTTGGTATTAATGAGTTCTAGTTACCATTGATAGCTTGTATTAGATCAGCTAATAAAGAGTTATGATTATAATTTTTGATATTCATAGAATTATAGGATTTGGTATTAATGAGTTCTAGTTACCATTGATAGCTTGTATTAGATCAGCTAATAAAGATTTATGTTATAATTTTTGATATTCATAGAATTATAGGATTTAGTATTAATGAGTTCTAGTTACCATTGATAGCTTGTGTTAGATCAGCTAATAATGAGTTATGGTTATAATTTTTGATATTCATAGAATTATAGGATTTGGTATTAATGAGTTCTAGATATCATTGATAGCTTGTATAAGATCAGCTATCTACTAAATTTGTAATTGAAATATTGAATGCATTGATGTTGCACCTTAAATCATCACACTTATTAGAAATAGTGTGTAGTAGCATTGTTTGATCAGCTGTTAGCTGAATAGTTTCATTCGCATATGAACATAAGCACACTTGTTAGAAATAGTGTGTAGTAGTATTGTATGATCAGCTGTTAGCTGAATAGTTTCCTTCTCATAGGAAGGTAATGCTCTGTGATAGACACAAAGTCTTTGATTTGATAGGATTCAAGGTTAAGCAGTTTACAAGCATCATTGCTCCGTGTCAGGCACGAAGTCTTTTATTTGACAGCATATAAGGAACCCAAGTGTAGGTAGTGTATTATTGTTTGTTCGTTCTCGTGGGAAGGTAATGCTCTGTGGTAGACACAAAGTCTTGGATTTGACAGGATAATAGGATAGGATCAGGAACACCGCTCTGTGGTGGACACAAAGACTTTGATTTGACAGGATTAAAGGGTAAGGAGTTTAGGACCATTGCTCCGTGACAGGCACGAAGTCTTGTATTTGACAGGATATAAGGAACCAGGCTCTGGGCGGTATTGTCCGCCGTGGACCCAGCAGGATAACATGAGAGTTTTGTCTATTAGTTACCTCCAGGGTTTACTAATAGTTTATTGTTTTCATTATTAGTTACCTCTAGGGCTTACTAATAGTTTATTGTTTTCATTATCAGTTACCTCAAGGGCTTACTAATAGTTTATTGTTTTCATTAGTTACCTCTAGGGCTTACTAATAGTTTCTTGTTTTCATTATTATTTACCTCAAGGGCTTACTAGTAGTTTATTGTTTTCAATATTTGTTACCTCAAGGGTTTATTAATAGTTTATTATTTGTTGTGATCATTATTAGTTGACCTCCATGGGGACTAATAGTTTGGGGTGAGTATTTATCAGTGAGTCAGTTATCAGTTACCCCGCACAGATACTAATAGTACTTTACAATTTAATAGAATTAATTGTTACAGGTAGAATTTTAAAATATAAAGATGGTAAAAATAATTCAAATAGTACTTTGGTGCATGATACGCATCACATGTGAGCATCATGTAGGCATGTACTTGTTGATTTGGCTATTGTATGGAGTCTTTGATACAACATGAAAGCAGTGTTGGCAAGGTCAGTAGAAAGTAGTTTGAAAACTCCTCACCTTTTATCTTAGCTATGTTGTGTGGAACAGCTAGAATAGTCATCTCTGGTTGGCTGTCCTCAAGCTGGCCTTCATTTGGTGGAATGTCAGTTGGTTGCTCTTGGGCTGGCGACACGGTCATTTATTCAACAAGCTACAGTGGTTGAAGTTGTTGTTTAGGTCGCTTTTTAAGGTGACAATGATCAACAACCGATTTGCTGAGGTAGCTGTCATTTTTAAGTACCGTAGACATACTCTAAAAGAGATGGGCCCTGTGGGCGGTACAAAATGCAGTTTCAATATCTGAAATATGTTTCAAAAAGCCATTTTAAGGCACTATTTCAATGTTGATGCTTTATATTGAAGTTGATGGTATTGTGTAGCTAAAACCCAGTGATGTAAGCGTGGGTCAGCCAGCTTATTTTTCTGGAAGGTATTGTCACAAGGTTGATTTTCATTTCCACATGCTTGCATGCATTGCAGCTTAGAAGACTCAAGTTCCTTTAGGGTTGCTCGCAATTTGTTATGATATTGTTGATAGTAGTTCTGCGGGTTATTATTTTGTTTTTGATATGACAATCACCTGGAACCTGGAATATGAGAAGTAATGCAGATAAATAACAGTGTAAGAACAGATGTTCCTACTAATATTTAGATTAGAAGGAGCTAGTAGTGATAAATAAATCAATTAATCAATTGTTAAGTAATAATAGCCGATTAAAGTTAAACTAAGTTAATTAGAATTAGATGAGAAAGGTAAACACAAGGGGAGTACTATGAATAACAGTGCATTGGTTGTTTTCCTGTGTATGCATTAAAAATATGTTGAAAACTAAGCTTTCTGTCATTGTATCAAAATATTGTGTTTGCATTGTCACACAACTTCTTGTTTGATGGTTCATACTTATCTCGTGACATATTTCACAAATGAATTTCATATCAAAATGTTTCTGTGTGTATCTTGCAACATTTTGTCTACTATGTTTCAATGTTTACAGCCTTATTTGGAAACTAATCCCCGGTCAAAGCTCCCCATAACTACGAATTTCACGACATTTGAGTAGCACCAATTTTATGATTACTCGTAATATTAAATGATTGTAACATATGATTTGTTACATCATTCACTTATCCAGTAAGTTGTAACCTACTCAAAACTTTCTTATCGCTTGTGAAATTGACAAATACTCGTTACTTTTACTTGCTTTAATTGAGAACTATTTCTTTTATCTAATAAACACTATGCCTGGAGATTTGTTCCATTTCTTAAGAGAAGTTCATGACACATTACAGGTTTTATTAGAATAATAACATTGACCTTGTAATGAGCTTATTTTGTGGAGTAATTTATCTTGTGTTGTTATTTACTTCCACAAGTTGTCAAGCAAAATGTGGCATTAAGCTTGCCAGTGTGTGATGAACATAGTTCAAATACTGTTAGCAAATATTATGTGCTACAATATCAAAATATTAAAATAATAAACCAAAATACTTCCCAGGCTTGATGTTGAAATTCATCAACGGACTGTTTCATCTTTGTATTTTTGGTGTCAAATTTTTGTTTGTTCTGCTGCTTCGGTCATTCTGTGCTGTACAAGTTATTTTACTTGAGTGCACTATTAGGCTTCTGGTCATCTAGAATTTTTGCATTTGTTTCTTTATTTTATTTATTGTTTCTTCCTTGAGAAAAGCGATCTTGTAACAGGTAAGTAAGTATAGATTTATTGTGATCTCAGCATCAGTTGTGATCATGCTGCAGTAGGCATGTTGCCATCCAGCAGCCACATGGATGAGAATGCAGCCAACTCCTAGGTTACTGGCATCAGAACTATAAGTTCATTATGTGCGTCTCTACAGAAACTCATTCCCTCCAGTATCTTCCATTATATGGTCGGTGGGTCGACTTAGGGGATGAGTCCATTGCCACTGCCAGTACTCTTGCAATCATGTTCCCGATTTCAAAGAAAACCCTTTTGGCACGCACTCGGCCATGGCCGTGCAAGGGCAAGCAGGCGTCGCAGTTGGACGTAATTCTTTGGATGTCCGGCATAAGCAGGAGCGGAAGGGGATCGTAATGTACGATCCCACTTCTGATGACACGACGGGTATCCTATCCTGTGCCGTTTCTGACCAGTCTCCGGTTTATTCTTCGTTGAGGGTTGGTTTTCAATCACACACAATAGTTAACTCAAACTCAAAGCGTTTATTTCAATCAAAACATTTACAGGCACTTTTAAATTATCACTTTACAGTCATCACTTTTCGTTTGAGTTATTTGGTGAAGCTAGTCGCCCATTCCAAAACGTAGTAGGTTCCTTATGGAGAAGAACGGGCAAGAAACTCCATGGTCACTCTTTTAAATCAACACATTCTGTTACAGATTACATTTCATCTCAAATGCACACACCGGCGCCATTGCGCGCGTGCGTGTCTCTCTAGTCGTCAGAAGTACGCGTCATCGAATACAGAGTCTTATTTACTAGTTAGTTCAACACAACTTAAAAACAATGCTAAAATGCTTATCGGTTAATTCTTTTATAATTAAACAATGTCAATTCACCATACAAAGGCGTTTTCAGAATTAAAGTTTAATTAGAAGCTTCAATATTACCATTCGTCAATTTCCGGCAATACAAGAAATGTAAGATGGTAATCAAGCAGGTATTCATTAGTAAATTCCTGTGTAAAATAATCTTATTACTTTATAGTTTGTATTCTATTATTGAAACTTATTTAGTCCTTGCATTAAATTATAACATTCTGTTATTGATCTTAAAATTCACAGCCGGCGCCATTTTTGGGCAGAGGTAGCGCTGTGTCATAAACAAACTTACTATATCAAATGAGCAATTATTGTTATTATGACAAAACCCAAAAATCATAAACTAAATGTTTCCTTTTAATTTTAACTTTACTTTTAACTCCAACATCGAAATTGGTTTAATAGTTTATTTCTAGGAATATACTGTGACTTCGATTTCACAAACGGCAATAGATGGCGCTTGAACATAGATGAACTCAATCGAAGTCACAGATCCTTGCAAATGGTTGTAGCAGTATTAATAGTTCAGCAATTTCATTGAGAATAACAATTATAATAAATAGTTACACATAAGATTATGTTATGATCTTTATAGGTAAAAGCTTTCGCGGCGACATATAGTTAATGATTCAAATAATGTATTACATACACATTTATACGATTGCTCGTTGCAACTAGTACATAATATATTTGATAGAAGTTTGCTCACTATGGCTGCCCTCCAATAAAAGATAGTATTTTGTAAATTATAATATATATATTTGAAAGCGGAATAGACCCTGAACCAGTGTTTTCAAAAAAGGTTATTGGGCATTCTATTCCTATTAAGGCCGTAGATCTGCTTTTGTTAATCGAGGTAAGTGGTTGATATGAAGAGCTAGTTATAGTAGGATGTTATTGGGCATTCTACCACACCGAGAGTGACGAAGGCGAACGGAGTGAGCCGTAGGAACGGCAGGTGGGGTAGAATGCCCAATAATATCCTACTTGCATGATATGTGGATAAAATATCTGTGCTTTGAAGTATAATTACATATCTTGTATTAAAAGATTTAAGACTAATTTCGTTATTTTTAGGTAAAGTGTACGAAACAAAAAGTTCGAAACTGACTTTCAAAGAAACGTGTTGTTTTAATAATTCTTTAATTAGATAGCAACATGTGTCTGAAGCTTCAGTTAAAAAAATTTCAGGTGTAATAGTAAAACTTTGAGGATTTATTTTGTAAGTGACTATTTTGTTTTTAAATGCACAAGCTATTATATGAACATTATCAAATTGAGTTTTTATGAGATTATTAGATTTATGGATGTTAGTTTTTTTGTAAGAAGAATAATTGTGAACGTTGATGTTACAAGTTTGACAGAAAACCATTTTAGAATAGGTTTATTTCTATTTTCTTAGTTAAATTGTATTAAGAATATTTTATTATTTTCAAGTTTAGGTTTTTATTTAGGTTTTTGCTTTATCTACTAAGTAGATTATGTAAGAGAACAAGATAATAATTATATTATGAATATTTTATTACTTTCAAGTTTAGGTTTTTATTTAGGTTTTTGTTTTATCTACTAAGTAGATTCTGCAAGAGAACAAGATAATAATTATATTATGAATATTTTATTATTTTCAAGTTTAGGTTTTTATTTAGGTTTTTGTTTTATCTAATAAGTAGATTCTGGAAGAGAACAAGATAATAATTATATTATGAATATTTTATTATTTTCAAGTTTAGGTTTTTATTTAGGTTTTTATTTAGGTTTTTGTTTTACCTACTAAGTAGATTCTGGAAGAGAACAAGATAATAATTATATTATGAATATTTTATTATTTTCAAGTTTAGGTTTTTATTTAGGTTTTTATTTAGGTTTTTATTTAGGTTTTTATTTTATCTACTAAGTAGATTCTGGAAGAGAACAAGATAATAATTATATTATGAATATTTTATTATTTTCAAGTTTAGGTTTTTATTTAGGTTTTTGTTTTATCTACTAAGTAGATTCTGGAAGAGAACAAGATAATAATTATATTATGAATATTTTATTACTTTCAAGTTTAGGTTTTTATTTAGGTTTTTGTTTTATCTACTAAGTAGATTCTGTAAGAGAATAATGCCAAAAATTAAAAAATATAAGTTACATCCAGGTTATTAGATAGAAGAGACACCCTAATCAAACATATATTATTTAAAACACGAGTAATAATATCTATTATATGTATTTATATTATACTGCCATATTATAAACGATTAAATTAAAATTTAATAAAAGTTAATTAATTTGTTAAACTTAATTTACAAACTTAGTTTAACTGGAATAAAAAGGTTTTAATATTTTTTTATTGTGGGTACAAAATTGGTTGAATAGAGGAATAATCCTCTTTAACTGCGTCAACCAATTGAGTAACCGCCCTCCAAGTTTGGCTGTTGTCATTTACCGCTGTTTTGAAGGAAACCAAAGAATGTTTCCAACGGTTGGTTGCTATGGCCTCCAACTCCTGACAGTTCGATATCCGAACCTCAATATAATATTCCCCGTGCTTTGTAGGGTTGCTTTGCATAGTATAACCAGAACCGACTCGACGCGTTAGGTAGCTCTTCAGTTTTGCTGCCCGAATTGGTTCACATTGCTCTTCATCCTGGAAATAAACAAAAAATTGTTTCATTATATCATCATTACAACTACACTTGACCAGCCCTGAGAATCGGACACAGGGCTGGTCAAGTGGGTGGTCACTTCACAATTATCAGTAACTGTGCTTACACCACTACTAAACCTGAACAACTATCTGTAGGTCATACAATATTTATTCCGCACGGAAATCGAAGCCGCACAGCAGCCAATTCGTTCACCCCTAGGCCAACCGAGTCGTCAAAAAATAATTATTAAATGACAATTTTATCTCAACTTACCTCGGAATCAGGGTAGATGGATCGTTTTCGTTTCTTTTTAGCAGATGTAGACGTCAATACAGGTGCGGTCGAAGGGCCGGCCTCTGATTCAGACCCACTACCAGCAAACGACTGTTCTTGGAGTGGTTTTTTAGTTTTTCCTTTTGGCTTCGAGGGTTTAGGTGTTAAAGGCTTACTTGGTTTTTTTTTTTGTGATATAGGGATCACTTCAGTATCGGAGTCAAATGGATTGGAAAACCTGAAAATAAAACATAATTATAACATTTTGTAAAGCAGGTCTACTTACAAACATTCATACGTTTAGTTAAAACTATTATCACCCAGTCCGTTCATGATACTACACAATAGTTTCCTGTCACACCAAACTATTTTCCTGCAAGGAAATCGAACTCATAAACTCACTCTTAACAGCGACAACCTCTGAACTTATAAGACCTTCGATCATATTGATCAATAAGTCCTACTAATGAATACGGTCGGTTACACCCCACACACTCTTAGTCTTACACACCTGCACCCATCATAAATATACACTGATCACAAAATTTTAGAGTTAAAATGACACGTACATACTTACTGTTTTATTTATTAAACGCACTAATTAAACGACGTTACGTACCAAAATGCACTGCAGAATGCACTGCTAAAAATATTCTGTTAGATTATCTCCAGATGACACTGATTTTATATCCGTAAATTGTAAAACGGTATACACACATGGTGAATGTTTATTAGTTATAGTTTATTTAAAATTAGGCGTAAATATTGGCATACAATTTTAATCCCTATGCGTATTGTACTTAAGATTTATAATTATTTATTTCTTAATCATCATTCATACTCAATTGTAACGTTGCCCTAACTTACCATTTTAGGAGGATATATTATACGGCGCCGCGCTGTCGCTGAAAACTGAGACGAAATTTTTATAAGGTAATCGTACGTACTTGTATACAAATGTGTCTCTCCATCAGGAAATTCTAGAGACCAGCCATAGCGGGTTTTGATATTAAACTTGAGGATGACTAATATAAATTGAACTCCAAATTATTTTATTGGAAAACAAAGAAAAAACCATTTTATGTTATTAATAGATGAGTTAAACAGGATTTTTTATATTGGAAATTGTGTAAATGATAAATCAGCATGTTTCTCATGATTTAGTGATAAGCACCTGATTCAGAAGACATTTTTCAACACACTTGCTCGTAAAGTGGCTCTTATTGAACCGCTTTTAGATTCATAATGCAGTGTATTAAAAACGCGTGCTTTTTACTTTACCATAACGAACTAGTGCTGTAATGCCACAGATAACTATTTACTAGTCGGAGTACCTAGTACCTATACCAGTCCTATGACATGGCAGTATGGAGTTAGTAAGTACTATCATGGCGGCATGGAATTTATATTGTAGAAATTGACTTTGGTGAAGCTTTTTATTTTTGTAAAACATAATACCATACGCAAACCGGGGCGTTAACTGTCTAGTTAACGTAAAAAAAATTAGTCTGGCCATATTCTGTTACAAATGAAAATGCTTTTATTTTTTACGAAGTACCTAATGTAGGTAATCTTAATAAAACTTTTGTGTACTTATTTATTGAAGCTGGACTATGTGCCTAAATGGCATTAGTATGAACTATCTACTATTTCACCCGAGCAGAGGATGTGCGCTTTTTTAATCTCATCAAAGAGACTTTCATGCCTTTATATTATGCATAATATTTATTACATAAAATATGATGAACATATTTCATCATATATTATTTCATATTTTTCGCTACTTACATATTAACCTTATAATGTTTTTAATAGGTACGTATTCAGAACAAAAATAAAACAAAAATACCTATTATTTTGTGTTTTTTTATAGGCTATATTGTCTAGCAGTTTTTCCAGCGCATTTATTTAAACCTGCGCGCGAATCGCTGGCGCGGCGCGCTAAAATACAAACCAGCTCGTCATTTTCCAATACTTACTTGCTATCATTTTCGTTGTGATTAATAACAACAATGTCGACTTCACGGGAAGAAGAGCAATACGTAGGTTTGACTCCGCCGGAAATACTCATCGAGGCACGAAACGCGAGTGATAGCCTGTTGCCACCAAAATCTAAGGAGAAATACGTAGCGGCCTACGAAACTTTTATACAGTGGAAAAACAACAAAAATGCCAAGTCATTTTCGGAAAACGTTTTTTTGGCATACTTCAATGAACTTGCAAATAAATACAAGCCCAGCTCGCTTTGGTGTATCTATTCCATGTTAAAAAGCACTGTTATGACCAAAAATAACATTGTAAACAAAATTCCATCTTAGCACTCATTACATTTACTGATCACCACAGACTATATAGAGAACTAACGTTGATCACAGAGTACTTTTTTTTTTCCGGTGTCAAAACGTTAGTCGTAGACTGCGTTTCGAATTACGATGTAAATGTAATGAAATCCAATCAATTTGAGCGTGCTTACACCCGTTCCGAATAAGCTTGAGCGGGATAACTTATGTTTGTTCCGTGAACCGTTATTTGGCTGTGTTGTTTATAGGCATTTTTTCGAAATTGTGATTCTGGCTACCGTCGCCACCTAACCAAAAAAGAGGAAGTTTGTGGCTATACACAAAGAAATAAGTAATGTTTTAAGTTTTGACGTTGGGCGAGCACTGATATGCTGGGGCCACATTGTCGCGATAAGACAAACTATACTGCGCGCGCTCTCTCTCGCACACAGCTCGACGTCTCGCTGAATAAAAGAGAGCCCGTGGAGTTAAGTTCGCTTTATCGCGACAATGTGGCCCCAGCATTAGCACATTCACTAGCGTTCCAAATTGATGACAGCCCTCAGCTTTCATAATCATATCATAACTAAATTGGAACGCAAAATATTGATGTGAGAAGTGTGGGCGATTAGGGCATATCTCGGAATGCGGTCGTATAGTTTTTCGGAGGCGGCGCGCGACTCCATGCCATGTCCATGCCGACTGAACGGAATGTTGCCATTATTTATTATATTTTATTTAACCATTTACAATTTGATTACTGTACTTATAGTAATATAGTGTTTATTTTTCTGCTGAAAATCCAATACACGCATTTTTCAGTCTTTCAAAATATTATTTTGTTTTTATACATTTTTTAATAGGTGTAGGCTGTTTAGCGGGTTTGCCAGTTGCCAGTGCCTTTATTTACAACTGCGGAAAAACAAAACCGTCGCGCCATTTTCCATACATATATTTTGTTCCCTGTTTCGCTGTGTGGTTATTTTCATAGACTAATACATATTTAAAATAATATTATCAATACGAAATCTAAAGTAACACCAACCTACGTTGAAAAGTTTTTAAAAGAAGCTCCGGATAATCAGTACATGGCAACAATGGTCAGTTGAACTTTATAATTACGTTATTGTAGCATACATTCTTACAAGTCTGTTTATTTCCTCGCAAGTGTGTTGAAAAACGTCGTATGAAACGCGAGTGCGTTGATCATTACACTCTCGACTACCTTATCGCGCTCGCCTGCGGCTCGCGCGGACAATACCGTCTCGTGTGTAATGACCAACACCGCACACTTGTATCATAATGTACTATTATGCTACCAGGTTCTACCGGAAGATGAACTTCCTTTTATTTAAATCATACATAACCCAATACATAATATCACTCCTTGTTTCTCCGAAGGGTTACGCAGAGGTGTATGGAGGTACACCCACATTTTCGCCAGTTATGTTAGTGCCATGTAATAGAGGGCCAGCCTATTGCCGTCAACCGTCGTACAAATCCAGATTCCGGGCTTGTACTGAGAAATTCCTAATGAAAAAAAAAAACCCCCAATACCACATTTCCCAACCTCGGATTCGAACCCAGAACTTCATGCTCAGCAGTAGCGCTTGCGACCGCTAGACCAACGAGGCAGTCAGTATTATTTAAATCAATTTAAAATAATAAGACTCATCAAAACCTCAGGTCCGTGATACAATGGATTTTGATTATTATTTATATTAATGGTAAAAAAAAAAACATGAAAACAAAATCCAGACCGGAACAAATACTTATTTGTTCCGTGCGGGAATCGAACCCGCGACACTTGGTGCATTTAGTAGCAGCACGTTTATAAACTAATATTTACATTGTGATGCAGTTAGACGAGCTCTTTATCAATGCGCCAAACGTGTCGTCGAAAATGTGGCAAAATACTAGATCGCTTTGAAGATTGGGAGATTTACGATGATCCTTGGATGCTACATGCATTTTGGATTTTGGTTCTTATGATTTTTTACATTATTTTATATTATAATTTATAGTCAGCTACTCTATCTCCAATAGTACAGTTACTTTTACTACCGGCTACACATCAAGTTATAATTTCCAGAAAAAACTTATCTCTCATTATACGGAAAGCCATACATTCATTAATACAAGACGTGCGACACATCGGTTCGACACAACGCTGCGCGGCGATCGAACATGATATTGAGTAAACCTTTGCTTCGCTATAATAATATCAGTTCGACACCATGCCAACCGCTCGGACATTGTAAACTATATCGCAGATCACGATACAGTGCAAGACATTTATCGAAATAGAATTGGGGGTTCTGCATCACGGCGCGAGCGCAGCGAGAGCAAGTGATGCAGAACCCCCAATTCTAACCTACTACTGGTGTCACGCGGCGCTCTGCAGGTTGCGCGCCAGCTCCAACAGTATCTTGTCTGTTATAGCGGATAGGTGGGATACGCGCTACGTCCAGCACTGGGTTAATACCCACATTAGGAAATAAGTTTTATTCTGCTTTTGTTTTTTTCAATACTAACACTAGTTATTTTAAGTTACTGTGTACTAACATTCTATGGATTCAAAACAATGTGAAATAAACGCTTTTTTTTTATTTTTTATTTTTTTATTATATATTTTACGACTAGAGTTTTTGTTTGGTTTGTCTTTTTTGTTTTGTTTTAACTGTGTTTGTTTCAGTTGTCGCCAAATTTTACGTCTAATAGCTTTTTCGGTCTCTGATAACTCAGATATCTTTATATAGTCTCTTCTTTTTTTCTCAGCATCTTTTTTCTTTTCTTCATTCCATTTAATAGGATTATTTTGTTTTAAACGTTCTCTATATCTTTTTTGTCGTTCCGCTGATGTCAAAGGCATTTTATCTAAAACAAAAGAAAACATTTCTTACCTGTATTTGCATTATACATACTTTTGTTTATTATCAATTCCGCTCTACACAAAAATCTGTCTAAAAATGTAAAATATCCATTTTGTCATATTACTTTCATAATGAAAAGTAACTATTACTCTGAACATTATCGATTTAAATTGTTATTATATAAAATGGATCATTATCCGACTTTAAAGATATCTCATTTCATTAAATAGTATATTATTGAAATGAGAGTTAAGAGGTATGAGGAACAGGGTGTAAAGTTCACTCATCCTCATTAGAAAAGGGGGGATCCTCCGGCCAGACGGGTGTTGTGTCTGGCGGGCAACTGCCCGTAAGTTGATTCCGGATAGTCTTATTTATGTCGTTCGCACAGTAAACTCTAACTGCGCGATGCAGGATTTGTGTGACGTCATGTCTTTGCTGCGTAGTTCGTATGTGGCGGTGTAACCGCTACAAGAGCATGTGGTATTAGATATTCCTCTAGTTTTTTAAGTTTATTAATTCATAGTGCATTAATTAAAGAAATTCAAATTCATATATTTATTGCAAAACACAGTACATATATGCATTTCCAGGTGTTAAGTGAATGCGCAGTCCACTGTATTTACCAATTCAGGCATGCAAAATTAAAAATTATAGTTAGACAATTTCATAAAATCCAATTAATCGGTTATATAATGTCATAAATTCGACAGAATAGTAATACCCTGTGCAATAATATACATTCAAATTAATAAATAGTAGTAAATAATGTCACAAATTCAAATTATAAGTAATGTCAGAGTAAATAATGTCCAAATAATTAATGAACTTACCAATTTATAATTTAACATGCATTGTAATATTAAAATTATTATTGAAATTAAAAATATATACTAAATAAACAATCAAATTACATTATATAATTGCATTTAGATAGAATTAAGCTTAAATAAATCGGTCATTTGACATATCTAATTATTATTTATTTAACTTATCTGTTAAGAATTCACCAATGGAATAGTACGCTTTTTTAACCATAAGGTCTGTTAGCATTCTCTTGAACTTGTTAACATCCTTCTCAAGTCTTCAAGTTCAAGTTCTCAAGTCTCAAGAAAATTTATAATATGATACCCACGACTGTATCGTGGGTATCATATTATAAATTTTTGGAGCCATGCCCAGAAAACTTTTTGCATATAATGCTGTTTTATGAGGCACAGCGTGAATTTTGTCCTGGTGACGTTTACTAGTCAGGGCTTCAAATAAATACAAGTGTTTTTTAACGAACATTGCTACTTCAAACGCGTATAGGGCTGGAAAAGTCATTATTCTTAGGTCAATAAAGTGTGGTCTACAACTGTCGGTAGTTTTTATTTGGCACACAGCTCTCAAACACTTTTTTTGTGCCTTAAACACTAGCTCCCTATCTGATGAATTTCCCCAGAATATTATGCCATAGCGTAATGTAGAAGACACGTATGCATGATATGCAGTCAGTACGGTTTCGCGACTTGCTACTTTACTGAGTTTATGCAAAGCGTACTGGAACTGATTTAGTCTTTTTATTAAATGTTCAATATGATTACTCCATTTCATATTCTCGTCTATATAGAGTCCCAGGAACTTTGTGTGCTTTGTTTCTTCTATCGTTATGTTAGCGTATTTTATATTAAGTTTATCTGGCACATTTTGTTAAGTATGTATACAAGTTTTGAAAATCGAATGCCATTTCGTTCTCAGTATCTTTTGAAACATATTATAAACGTAACGTAAACGTAAAGTTCGTATTTATGAAGTTTTAATAAGTAGACATTCAAAATCGATTTATTTTAGTAGGCAGTAACGATTTCTATAATTACGACTGATTCAATTCAATTTAATCAATCGTAGTAGGTAGTTGCATCATTTAAAAAACATTACGGATTTATTTTAGTTATACTTTATTTGACTAATATAAATTCTACCAAAACACAAGATTCCATCACTAAATGGAATAGAATGTAACTATTTTTATTATATAAACCTATTAATATTTATTTTAAAAATCAAAATGCAACGGCAATTAATAGGTACATTACCTACAAGGGAATAGGCAGTTTACATAATATGTATTTTACTGAGCACGAACTCTGTAACAGGTAAGTTTTCAAGAAACTGTCAAAAAGAAAATAAATTATTGGACAAAATATAAACTTTTTTTTTGGCCAAGACCCGCCATTCATATAGTTATTAGCTAGTAGGTACTTACCTACGTGTTTTTTGGGCAGTCCAATTTTTTTGTATGCTTATGTTTAAGTGATTGCACATAATTCCGGTTAGGCAACGCAAACCATACGGTTTTGCCAAATAGTAAAGTGAAGCAACCGCTGGCAACCGGGGGTTGCCACCTGACTCATGCGGATTTGCTTCCTATTGGAACTTTGTTACGGACTAATATCGTCTGTGGGTATTTTTGCTCTATAGCCTGACGGATATTCCCGTCGACAAAACATTCAAAATTGAAAAATATCGGAACGCGACCGTAAAAAAAAAGTTGAAAGTGACGCATAGAGAGACGTCAAAAGTTCATTGAAAAGTGACGGTTTACGAGTGTCTATCTGCATAATAAATACAAAAAAAAGTGTTTTTCGACGGGAAGTGCGTGTTTAGTGATATATAAGTAGTTATTATACCGTTGTAGATAATTTTTTCACTAAATATCGTCATAATTAACGTATTTTTGGACCAACAAAGATTTTGTAAACAACGCGTTAGTGAAGATAGTGAAAGTGGTTATATTTTGAGTTTTTCCGTGTGTAATCACCGGTAAGTGGTTTTTAATCAATTATAATTACATAAACTAATATGGAACACAAACTTTGTGATATAAAACATGTTACAAAGTTATTTTTGAACCAAAAAAAGTTACGTAAAAAACCGTTAGTACATGACGTCACAATCGTAATTTTTTCTGATTTTTATTTTCTGTTATTTTCTGTTGGAAACGCTGTTATTAGATAACATATCTATTCATAATGTACCCTGCAAAATTTCGTGTAAATTGATACAGTAGTTTTATGAGAAATCGATATAACACTAGACCATACCTAGTTCTGATAACATATTTGTTTATAAATATAGCTCTCGTCACACGAGTATTGTTTACATTTTATAGTATGGTCTGTTTATTCAAGAGTCCATAAAAATTTACAACAAGGGTCTAGAGGCAATAAAAACTGTAGTGGAGTGTTTCTTATCAGCGCGCGGCGACGGCCGCCCGCCGCGCGGGGTGGGGGTCGCCTGAGGGGTTTTTCCGCTCACACCGCGCGTTGACTGAGAGGTTAATATATTAATGTATGCCTCAGACCTCATACATGGAGGTAAGTACCGTAAACCGTGGTTACTTTGATCAATTTTGAACTTTAACTGTCTGTAATTAATGAATTTGTGGTTCTATAAAATTATTAAAAAAACCTAATAATCGGTTTTTATAGTTCTCTCTGTAAAAGTTAAAATAAACAAAAAATATCTGAGTAGTAATCGAGAAAAAAAAAAAAACAGCGTGATCAAAGTTAAAATGATTTTGGGGTTACATTGATACCCCCCTTTTTTAACATGGATTCTGAAAGTAACCCCAATAACTATTAAAAAACAAAAAAGAAAAAAAAAACGGTCAACAGGAAAAAAAGTTATTGCCGTTTTATTCCTTGGGGTAACATTGGATCAAATAAAACACTCAAATTGGAATAGTCTACACGTTATAATAATGTAATACAGTTATTTGAAAGAATAATCAACAATAAAATTCTCAAAACACAAATTCTTATATTCTAATAACAATTAAATATTGAGGTACACATTCGTTTACATAGGTATACATTCGTTTATCAAAAATATGTTATTTTCAAGCTTATAGCTACCTAATTATTTATTTGTATATCGACAAAATGAGATCAATCAACAATGGCACTTATTAATCATAAAAAGAGATCCATATAAAATAGCATTATTAACGCCTTTAATACGATGTTACTTAATAATCTAAGGAAGTTCAAAAATATTAATATCAAAATGAAATTGGACGCATTCAATATTATCTTTATCGGCAAAAGCCTTGGGCTTCGGCAGATAGCTTAAAATATCAGTCTCCTCAATTTCTGATATGTCATCGCGTACCAGTCTAAAGTCTTTTTTTTTCCCATCGATTTAAAACCTTCGGCTACTAAAGGGTCTAGACTGATAATACGGCAAACATATTTGTACACTTTCTTTCCTCGACGTGAATAAAATTTCGCCAAGATAAATCTTCCTACTTCTAATTCCTCATTCTCCTCGGAAACTGGATTTTCAGACCCACTGCTCTCATCTACAGGGATTGCGTCTTCAACATTAACTGTATCGGTGGGTAAGACGTCTTGCTCCATATTAGAAGCATTTATGTTATTGGCATCTGCGTTCTCATTCTCTTCCGTATCTGGGTTATCACCAGCAGTTGATACGCTAGCGCCTGGTTCCACATTTAACCGTGTTCTTCTTCTTGGAGCAGCTGACTGACCACCATATCGCTGTTCTTTGAGATAGTTGGTCAAACAGCTTTCAATTTCATTAGTAGGGTCGCCATTTTCTAGAACAGGCAGTCTTTTCAACACTTGATCTCTCGATAAGGGAAATATACCAGTGGCTTTAAAGGCGCTCATTAAATTTCTTTTTACTCCTTCTGTGACATTCGCAAAAGGTGAGTTGGGTTTAGCTTGGACTGAATCTATCTTTTCTAGCGCCTTTTGGAGCAAGCGCGGAAAAGTATCTTTTGGAACAGTCGACAAACGAGGATTTTGCAGTTTCCAGTTAGTTAACACGTGTCTCCAAGCGCCTTTCATCGGCCTAAAGAATGCCACATCTAATGGCTGGCACAGATGTGTAGAATTTGGCACCAGGCAGACAAAACCAATGTTATTCTGTTCACATTCATTGAGGACATCACAATCCATGTGTGAGGACAGGTTGTCCCCAATCAGAACTTTTCTACCTGGCAATGCTTTAGCGTGCGGCAAGAAAGAGGACCTAAACCAATCACGAAAGGTTATGCTATCAATCCAGCCGCTACTGGTTCTGTTAAATCGGGATCCACTGGAACAGCAGACTCTTCTGACAACACGGTGCACCCTGTGGTCCCCCTTCTTTCCATGTATCATAAAGATGAACACTTTGATAGATCACATAGGGCGGTAAGAGAACACCGTCTGCAGACCCGCACACCATCACTGAAGTGGCACTTTTGGAGAAATTCATAATTTTCTCTGGATATTTGACCCCACGCTTGTAAATGCCTTGTTTTTTTCCCGGGTCGTCGCTCATGTTTGTCTTGTCATAATTAAATATGTTGGACGGCGGCAAATCTTTAATGACTGGTGTAAGGTTGTCAAAGTATTTATTTATACTGTCATGAGATACTTTTGCCCTCGCTTTTTTAATATTTGATGACACCCTTTGAGAGTATCCGTCTTTATGGCGACGTAAAAGGGAATATGCCCACTCAACTCCAGGAAGATTATTTTCGAACTTAGTGACCACTCGCCCTTGTTTATCCAGATAAGCTTTAGCGAAAAATCTCAAATCCAGTAATGTTAGAGGATACCCCCAATCGGAACACTTTGCAGCTGATTTCAGGATAGCTTTTTCTTCAGATTCTAACAAAACTGTCTGAGCGCCAGGTTTTCTCACGTGCATTCCTTTATATCTATTATAAATCGTTCCATAAGGTATATTATACTGCTCTGACGCAGCTCTGATGGACAACTTCCCGTCCACTACTTGACCTAATGCCTCGTTAACCCTCGCTACGGAGTAATTTTTATACTCACGGCTACCCAGCTTCTTTTTGTAAATTCGCGGCATGGTCCTGGTAAACAAATAAAAAATAAAAATTGCAAAAGCCATAATTCAAATTCTTGTATTAATAGCTGGGGTAACTTTGATCATTTGATCAATCTCACACCATGTACCCTGTCAATGTCACCCCGCAAGAATTAAACCGTCGCCATTACGGAAATTTTGAGGTTAGAACAACAAATATTTTTTATTTGGATTCCCCAATGTAGGGCACTAAACAGAAATTATCAAAACAGTTAGTGATACTAACACATATTAAGCTGCATATGAAGTTTTGCAACACACTTTTTCTAGTTTATATCGGTATTAAACAGAAAAATTACCTTTTTTTTATGAAGCACCGACAGAACAGCAGCCGCACCCGCAAAAATGATTGTGACAGTTCCTCAGGGTTGTCATCCGAAAAAAAAAACTAACCAAAAATAGTTCCGTTCTACGCAATTTGCATTTTTATGTGAATAGGAAGTTTCGATCAAAGTAACCCCGTGGTTCAAAGTAACCTCGGTTTACGGTACTGCAGTTCTCCTATGAGCGAATTACCGAAATAGTAATTTCTTTTATCAAGTTCCTTGTCGAAAATGCAATGGATACATAAATTATTATCATTTACTTCGTCATCGGCATGTTCAATTTTTTTTTTCTTACTTTTGCTGTCGTCCATGTTTATGTTATGAGTATTTTCTCCTTCCTTTATTTCTTTTTCTGTTAAATATTTTCGTTTATTATGACCTTGAGGTTGTAATAAAGATTGTGACGTCGCGCGGGAAGATCATCTTGTAATTAGGGCTTGCAATATCCGTTCATTTTCACTATCCGGATAATACGAATATTAATATTTTACTATCCGGATTATCCGGATAATGCGGATAATACAGATATTTTTTCGTTTTTATTATAAATAAAACTAATAAGCTTTTGTAACACGTTTTAATCAGTCTCTCAAACAAAATGTCAAAGAAATAATAAACTATAACAATATTTCAAGTAACAATCACATAAAAAAACTAGTTCACTTTTTAAAATTATACAATAAAATACCGATACCGACAAATAATTTGTATCTGTTCTTCTCATACTAAAAACTATTCTAATTCAAAATGAGATCTTACATTTATCACAAATCACAACATCCTAACCAAATCAACTTATTTAAAACATAATAATTAAATAAAAATATCATTTTCCCTGGCAAATCAGCTCAATTATTAAACAACAGTATTATAAATCAAATATAATAGAACAATAATTAACAAAATATCTCAAAATAATCAAATAGCCCTTTATAATAAAATATTACTTTTAATTATTTTTTATCCAAATTCTGGTAATATGATCTTAAAAAGCTTAAACTATCGAATGAATCTTCTTTCATGGAAGTTCTTAAATAGTTACATAAATATCCTGTAGCAGAGAACACTCTTTCTGCTTCAACGCTGGTCGGTGGTACTGATAAAAGTAGATTGTAAACCCTTTCTAAATTCCTGCTTCTCTGACCATTCTCATCAAATAGTGCCATCTCTACTCGAATTGTAGTGTCTAAATCATTTGTTGAAGAAGTCGGTCGCTGCGCAGAAGATGGCTGACTCATAAACCGGGTGATTTCTTCTCGTATTTGTGTTTTAATTGATACGCTTACAGTTAAAGAAGAGCAACCTTCTGAATCTTGTGTATTATGCGGTGAAGTTATGACTGTTTGATCTGGTTGTTGTGTGTCAAAAAATGTAGAAATAATTTTAACAATCGTCAGTAGGATGTTATTGGGCATTCTATCCCACCTGCCGTTCCTACGGCTCACTTCGTTCGCCTTCGTCACTCTCGGTGTGGTATAATGCCCAATAACATCCTAATAACTAGCTCTTCATATCAACCACTTACCTCGATTAACAAAAGCAGATCTACGGTTTAAACTTTGTTTCACTACTTTCGGCAGGTGGGGTAGAATGCCCAATAACATCCTAATAACTAGCTCTTCATATCAACCACTTACCTCGATTAACAAAAGCAGATCTACGGTTTAAACTTTGTTTCACTACACTACTTTACTGTCATTCTTTCATAGTTTCACTACACATTTCACCACTACTGAATTTATTCCTAATTTAAATCTACATGAAACGTGGTAAGCTAAACTTCAGGACAGATTGCCTCATGCCTCTCCGCAAAGTTAGAGATAGCGCATTACCACAAAGGTTCAACGCACACTCAGTTTATGCGACCAGATTGGTACCGAGGGCATCTGAAATTTAGAATATCGTATATATTAAACTAAAACTTGGGACAGATTGTCACTATGCCTGTCCACAGAAGAAAGAAATAGCGCATACCCATAGGTGCACACACATTCTATTTCCTGCGGCTAGACATCCGAAATTTTAATTTTATTTCGTTTCATATAGATGAAAATTTACACGTTTATTAAACAAGTAAATGCGTCGGCTGTCTGAACCGATGACCTAAACTTCAGGACAGATTGTCACTAGTCTCTCCACAAAGTTAGAGATAGCGCCTTACCACAGAGGTTCAACGCGCACTCAGATTATGCGACCAGATTGGTACCGAGGACATCTGAATTTTAGGCTACCGTATACATTAAACTAAAATTCAGGACAGATTGTCTCATGTCTCTTCACAGAGCAAGAAATAACATGCACAGGCACACGCTTATTCCAAGTCCATGACCGCAGATTGGGCACCAAGATACATCCAAATTTTAATTTAATTCGTTCATACAGCTAACACTACCAAGTTACACGCTAACAATCAACGACTGGCTACTCTGCTGTTACTCCACATTGCGCTGGATTAATTAAGATGCTTTCACACTCATACATTCGCCTTCGAAACGGTTCATGCGCCGTCCCATGATTATTTATTATAATCATGGGATCATACTCTTTGTAAACCTGACGACGGGGCGTCGGAAACGATCGTATTAATTTTTCATAGTATAAGTGTAAGTGAGTCTTTAAAATCTCAAAGACTGCAAAATTGCATTATGTAAATTTGCTGAATTCGAACTTTATCGTTATTACGTGAGGTGTATGTGTGAGTAACTTCCATGTATTCAACGATTACATTGTAAGATGATCGTCGCGCATGTTGCAGTCTTTGTTTAAAATTAGATTTTTATAGGATTTCCTATGTCTCTCTCTTTTGTTTATTATTTAATGTTTTATAATAAGGTGTTAGTTCTATCAATCTAGGATTGCTTGAAAGATGATTCTTAATATCAGTACTTACCGAGGTTCACTAATGTTTCACCAAAACACATTTCACAAATTTTTAGTTTACAACCAACGATTCGTATACTATTTATTTCTCAAACAACTTATTCCGCAAATGTTTTATTTTATAAACTCTCGCTTTACAAACATTTATTTAGCAAATGCTTCTCTTTACAAATGTTTCGCATTATATTTAATCATTTAGACATTTTTCATTTAATAATATATTCTTTTGGAAAACCACATGTAGGTACTCTTAATACAATGTTATTTAAAAAAAAAACTAAATTGAATCATATTATCTATTTGCAATTTCCACTTGGTTCAAATGATTTACAGACAAGTACTGAAGTTCTGTATACCTACTAAAGTATTTTTTTTTCTATATATTCTAGTCGTTTTTAGCAGTCGCCGGCCGCTGCCGCGGCACCGCTCGCTGCGCTCGCTCGGCTCCTGCGTATGGGGTCACAGTTTTAACCTAACCTAACCTAACCTTTTCTTGCGAGTAAAAAATATTTAACCTAACCCAATGATGTATAAAACCTAACCTAACTATTTCGATTCCGCATAGCCAAATTTTTTTTTTTCTATTAATACAGTTCTTTTTCTAGCATTTAATTATTTTATAGTAATAATATTTGTTGATTTATAAATTAAAATTACTCTTTTGCCTATTTAATAAGTTTCATTTTTAGGAAATTGTGTAATTATGCAATACCTATGTAAAACGTTTCTACGTTTCTATTCCAAACGTTCATTTATGAGATAATATGAAAAAAAAATGAATTATTTGTCAAATAATACGTTATTAAACAAAAGTTTATCGGATAATTATTTTCTTAAATGAATTATTTGGCAAACTTTTTGTTGTATATTGATGAAATGACCAATCATGTTTTTGCCAATCGTTGCTTGTCAAATAAAAATTTGTAAATAATTTTTTGGTGAAATGACTGGATACCACTTACCGAACACCTTTGTACGAAATGATTTTATAAAAGTTGGTTTTAACCGTTGGTTTTTTTTTTAACTTTGCCTGCAATAGGAATTTCTCCTGTATTGTGGGTGCGTTTACAAACATTTAAATTCACATACACAAACAGCCAGACCCGGAACAACTACTTGCAGATCATACAAATATTTGTTCCGTGCGGGAATCGAACCCGCGACACGCAGCGCAGCGGTCAACCGCTTAACCACTGCGCCAACCGTGTCAAGATTATGGATGATTTTATAACAATTTAAAGTGTACTGCAACATACCGGTGCACATACTTTATGACACGGGTTCGTTTACATGTATTTATATGTTTTATAATAAGGTGTTAGTTCTATCAATCTAGGATTGTTTGAAAGATAATTCTTAATTATCAATTTAAAGTTTACTACAACATACCTGTGAACATACTTTATGACACGGGTTCGTTTACATGTATTTATATGTTTTATAATAAGGTGTTAGTTCTATCAATCTAGGATTGTTTGAAAGATAATTCTTAATTATCAATTTAAAGTTTACTACAACATATCTGTGAACATACTTTATGACACGGGTTCGTTTACATATATTTATATGTTTATAATAAGGTGTTAGTTCTATCAATCTAGGATTGTTTGAAAGATGATTCTTAATTATCAATTTAAAGTTTACTGCAACATATCTGTGAACTTACTTTTTGACACGGATTCGTATACATGTATTGTACAGAAAAAAAAATAATAAAAAAAAATGCTTCTACGATATTTTACTTTCGACTCATCTTAACTTGCAATTTTTTTTTTTTTTTTTTTTTTTTTTTTTTTCAGATGGATTTATGTTATCATACAGAGTTTGTCTAAGACGGTTTATTAAACAAACATACATTCTTTACTATAATACCTATTGTATCCATACTAATATTATAATACTATAATATAATACTAATAATACTAATAATACTAATAATACTAATAATACTAATAATACTAATAATACTAATAATACTAATAATACTATAATACTTAATACTATAATACTATAATACTATAATACTAATATTATAAATTCGAAAGTAACTCTGTCTGTCTGTCTGTATGTTACCTTTTCACGCCTAAACCACTGGACGGATTTCGATAAAATTTGGCAAGGAGATAGATGGCATCCCGGAGAAGAACATAGGCTACTTTTTGTCTCAAAAATAACCCTAAGGGGGCGAATATAGGGGATGAAACTTTGTATGGGAAACCTATAATTTCTTAAGTTAGGGCTATGAAAATTTAAATTTATGTTTTTGGTAACAAATAAAGAATTACGTATTTCACCGTTTTCAAAAATCACCCCTCAAGAGGGTAGAATGGGATGATTTTAAAATTCACATGTAATATTGACATTTTTCAGTGACTCTTTTCAAGATATTTAAGGGTTTGAGAATATAGTCATTGTCCGTATCATGGGGTTACATTTAGTGTTTATTGCATTAAAATCGGTCCACCCGGTCAAAAGTTATTACTACTTGGCTTGAAACGCATAGGAGGGATGGTGGCATTGATAGCCGGAGATTTTATACAAACTCTGCCGGTAATAACTAGGGGATCACCGGCAAATGAAATAAATGCATGTCTAAAGACGTCGACATTATGGGGGCATATAAAAAAGTTTTGTTTGATTACAATTATGCGAGTACAACTGCACAATGATATAGAATCGGGGCAATATACGGCAGCACTTCTAAAAATTGGCGAAGACCGTATGGTAACAGTTGGTAACGGCATGATTACATTAATCAAAAAATTCTGTAATATTGTTCATATCAACAACGTGGATAGACGTTGTTTTTCAGATAATCTGAGCGATCTGCAAACTAATGGAGAATAGAGAATTGTTGTGTGGAAGGACAATTTTGGCACCGGCGAATGAAACTGTGGGAAAGATTAATGAAAACATTATGTCACATGTGGAAGGTGATGTTGTGGAGTATCTCTCGGTACACCTACACAATGTCATGGACACCGAACAAGTAACATCACCCTGTTGAATTTCTCAACTCTTTAGAGTTATCAGGAGTGCCTTCGCATAAGCTGAGGCTGAAAGTGGGTGTTCCAGTTCTGTTAATGCGTAATCTTGACGCGCCAAGATAATGTAATGACACACGGTTACAAATTACTGACCTGAGGCGGAATATTTTAAAAGCAATAATCATGTCAGAAATAGTAAAAGAAAAAAAAATGTTAAGATTCCCCGTATTCCAATAATTCCGACAGATTTGTGGCGGCATCGAAACCGCCACAAACGAACTACGCATCAAAGACCTAACGTCACAAGTCCTACATCGCGGTATAAGTGTTTACCGAGCGATTAATATATATAAGACTATGCGTCATCAATTCTTGGGCAATTGCCCGCCAGACACAACACCCGTCTGGTCGGACGATCCTCCCTTTTCTATAGAGGACGAGTGAACTTTACACCCTGTTCCTCATACCCCTAAATTGGTGACCCCGAATATGAACGTCAACGCAGCCTTCGTGCAACTACTTCAGCGTGACGTCATCAACATCATTCCCGCAAGCTTTCGTTAGGCGAGTCACACAGCCAGCCAGCACCCACGGCTTCAACGGGTATCCTGACCACCAGCATGCAGCGAACGCGCATTCTTGGTCACCACCCTTAGCCTCATCAGCAACCCGGCGCTGTACCACATCCGACGCACTGGATCACAACGCAGCTCCACCCCGACTCACTGGGGAATCAAACTCAAACTACCACCAATCACCGCAGACAGTTCCGACCCACTGTGAACTATGCGGCACCCGGTTCCGACTCACTGGAACCTCAACTGGCACTGGCAAGCATCGCAAGATACAAGACTCAGCCCAATATCGACCTCCGGTCACCGGAGGGGAGTGATGTGGCGGCATCTACACCGCCACATACTATCTACGCATCAAAGACCTGACGTCACAAGTCCTACATCGCGGTATAAGTGTTTACCGAGCGATTAACATATATAAGACTATCCGACATCAATCCTTGGGCAATTGCCCGCCAGACACAACACCCGTCTGGTCGGAGGATCCTCCCTTTTCCATAGAGTATGAGTGAACTTTTCACCCTGTTCCTCATACCCCTAAAGATTTACCTTTCCAATTTAAAAAGAGTAGAGCCATTGTATGTGGCGTGCTCACGAGTATCCAGCCCACAAAATCTACATGTTTTAGCAAAAAATGGGAAAACCAAAAATGTTGTTTACAGAAATGTTTTAACATAAGATATTCCAGTATTATTCATGATACTTTACAGATTGGGATAGACGTTGTTCACCTTCCACAGGCAAATGTGTCATATTTTTTTCATAAGACTTTCACACAGTTTCATACTTCCGTCTATACTATCCACACTAATATTACGCGTACGAAAGTTACTGGCTGTCTCATGTCTGTAACCTTTTTGTAACGCCTAGATAGACCATGACATGGGTTATGGGATCTGAGATATATTTTTATCCCGGTAGTACGTCCCCGTGGGATAATTTCCGACCTCCACGCGGGCGAAGCCGCGGGCAAAAGCTAGTACATTATAAGTAACAGCGCGGTGTCGGTTTCGCCTGTCGGCGAGCGTTAAAGCTGGTTTTGTATTTCGTTTCTCACGATAAAATTGCAATTTGACAGAAGGGTTTTCAATCAATGCGGTTTAATTTGTCGTAAGTAACATAATTTAGTTATACACCTGTGAGGACATGTAGTTAAGGTTTAATTTTGATATGAGATAAATATTGCTGAAATTGTATTTTTTATGTATATTTGGAGGAGTGTCGCAGGTAGAAATAATACTCGACTCCAGATTGTAACGGATGAAAAATGACTGATCTTTATTATAAAATGTCCCTGCTTATAAACTATTTACAATTACGAGCTTCGCGACTATTTACATTGGTTATGGCCAATCAGAGCGCAGCACACAGTTGTCAGTTTGTTCCGCACGGTGTCGCGGCGGTCGATTGCTTCGCGCGGACATCTGAAGAGTGTGGCGTCAGCAATTCCTGTACTATTTATTTATTTCTTACGAACAGGGGGTCAAAACTTGCTGTGTTGCGTGGTGGCTACAGTACTCCCCTTCAAGCGAAGCGTACCGGCAGCTTGATGGCACGGCCCGTGCGTGCTGTTGCGGCGGGCTGCGTCGTCACGTTGGCCGGAGGTACTTGTGTTTGCTGCTTGGTAACGGTTGGAGTGGTACAGCTCTTGGTTCGCTTGGTAAAGGTGACGGTATGGTTCCTTGGTTTGGTTATTTGGGTTGATGGTAATGGTAAGGTACTGGTATCTTCTGCGATGACGTATGCAGGCTTCAGTCGATCGATTGATACGTTGGCTTGCTGATTTGGTAGTTGAATCGAATAAACCTTTTCTGTTCGACTTATAACTCGATAGGGGCCTTCGTATGGAGTCTGAAGAGGTTTCTTTACTGCATCTGTTCTGATGAATACATGACTGCACTTGCGTAAATCTTCATGTACGAACATGCGTTTATTATTCGTGTGATGCTCAGTTATGGCTTGCGGCTTGTTTGCTTGAATAATATCACGCAGTTTTTCAACGTAAGTATAATCCATTGCAGGTGTGTGCGTACTTGTAGAAAAAAATTCGCCGGGTAGGCGCAAATTGTATCCGTAGGTAAGTTCTGCGGCGCTCACGCCGGTGTCGGTGCGAAGTGCGGCTCGCAATCCAAGTAGCACGGTAGGTAGCTCGTCGATCCATTTACTTGAGTCGGATATTTTGGTACGTAATGCAGTTTTGAGAGATCGATGCCACCGTTCGACGATACCATTGCTTTGAGGATGATAGGGTGTTGTGCGATTTTTCTTAATTCCCATTTGCTTCATTAGGTTTTGAAATAGATGACTCTCGAACTGGCGACCTTGGTCGCTTGTTAGTGTTGTCGGGCATCCGAATCTTGCTATCCAATGTTGATAGACGATGTCGGTTATTCGAACAGCTGTTATTTCGTCGGTAGGTATTGCTTCGGGCCACTTCGTTAATCGGTCGATCATTGTTACTAAGTAACGGTGACCTTGAGCTGTTGTAGGTAGCGGTCCGACGATATCAACGTGTAGGTGTTGAAAGCGCTCGCTTGGCGGGAAAGATGAGATGTTTGAGAATGTGTGTCGTTGTATCTTGCTTTTCTGACAATGTATACAGGTTCGAGTCCAGCGGCTGATGTCTGCGTTCATTGATGGCCAGAAATATTTTTGAGTTGTAAGTTTGCGAGTCGTGCGCATACCGGGATGACTGATATTGTGCACGCTGTCAAAAACTTCTTGTCTGTATTTCTCAGGTATATAAGGACGTATATAAGGAGTAGATGTTTCGCAGTATAACTCGACGTCGGTGTTAGGTATCATTATCTTCTTGAGAGTGATGTTTGGTTGTGATAATATTTGTGCGATGTTGGTGTCCTTTTCTTGCGCGCTGGCTATGTCGTTGTAGTTTAATGTAGATGGGCATGAAATTGTTTCTATGCGGCTGAGAGTGTCGGCGACGACGTTTTGTTTACCGCTTACGTGTCTTATGTCGGTAGTGAATTCGCTGATAAACAAAAGGTGTCTCGTTCGCTTCGGTGTTTCTGAGTTTAAATTAGTCTTCGTCATCACGAATGTGAGCGGCTTGTGGTCGGTAAATATGATGAGCTGACGTCCTTCGAATGTTTTGCGGAAATGTTTGACTGCCATGTAGATTGCGGCTAACTCACGATCGAAAGTAGAATATTTCTTTTGCGCGTCGGTGAATTTCTTGGAATAATATCCGAGCGGTTGCCATGTCTCATTTATGTATTGTTGTAGTACGGCGCCAGCTGAGTTGTCAGATGCGTCGCAGAATAAGGCAAGTGTTGCATGGTGCGATGGATGAGCGAGAAGAGCTGCGTTTATGATGCTAGCTTTACATTGCTCAAATGCTTGAGTTGCTTCATCGGTCCACGTGATTGGAGTTTTGTCTCGTTTCTTGACATTATGTAGGTATGAGTTCAATGGTGCTTGTAATGATGCGGCGTTAGGTATGTGTTCGCGATAAAAATTGATCATGCCGAGAAATCTTCTTAAGTCTTCGATCGTAGTCGGCTTGGGATAGTTGGTGATCACTTGAACTTTATGCTCTGGAGGTTTGATACCTTCTGTTGAAACGGTGTATCCTAGGAACTGAACTTGTGGTTGTCCTAGATTGCATTTGGCGGGGTTGATAGTGATGCCATTAATTTCTAGTTTCTTTAGAACGATGTGAAGGTGTTCTCGGTGTTGAGCTTCGTTTTCTGATGCCAGCAGCAAATCGTCGATGAATGGAAAGACAAAATCCAATCCTCGTAGTACATCATGGATGTACCGTTGAAACGTTTGTCCCGCGTTTTTCAAACCAGGGCACATACGTGGGAATTCGAATAATCCCATTGGTGTGATGATTGCTGTCTTCTCGATGTCTTCTTTTCTTACGCTCAGTTGTTGATAGGCACGGTTGAGGTCTATTGTGGAGAAGATAGTTTTCCCGGATAGATGATGAGTGAAATCTTTGATGCGTGGAACGGGATAGCGATCTGGTATGGTGATGGAGTTGAGTCGGCGATAGTCACCACAAACTCTAATATCACCATTCTTCTTGGGTACGATGTGTAGAGGTGATGCCCACGGGCTTTTGCTGGGTCTGCATAATCCTTGTTCGATCATGTTTTCAAATTCCTTCTTGACCAATTCGAAGCGATGTGGTGGGATTGGTCGGGCGCGGCAGTGTATCGGTTGACCTTGAGTTTCGATGAAATGTTGCACGTTGATATTGGAGTTTAATTTCATCGATGTTAATCTTGTTATGCCGGGATATTGAGCTAGTATGTCGTGGTATGTTTGTGACATGTCGATGCTGCGTATGGTAGGCATGTCTGATACACGTACCGGGGCGTTAACTTTTAAACTCGTTACACCGTCGATTAATTTTCTGTTTTTCAAGTCGACGATGAGTTGATGATGTTTGAGGAAGTCTGCTCCGAGTATTGGCTTCGAAACGTCAGCTACTATGAATTTCCATTTGTATGGGCGTCGTAGATTGAAATCGAGAGATAGTGTTTTCTCGCCATACGTAGCTATAGTTGTGTTGTTCGCCGCGTAGAGTTTAAATGGCAACGGCGTTGCTACTTGTCCTTTTCTTTTTGGTAGCACGGATATGTTTGCTCCCGTGTCGACTAAGAATGACAGTTTGGAGTTTCTGTCGGTGATGTATAGGCGGTGTGATTTATCATGAACGCCGGTGTCCGCCTCCGCCAACGTTCTGTCTAGTTTTCCGCATTTTGCTTCTTGAATGTGCATGGTGATGTGCAGCGTCTAGCTTGCTCTTTGAAGCGTCGGTGATAATAGCAGAACGGTGATGGCGATGCTGATCGATTGTGTGATTGATCGCGTGATCGTGATGTGTGGCGGTGACGAGATGGGTAGCGGCTGCGCCGATGGTTGCCGTATTGTGGTCTTGCTTTTAGCTCAGCTATTTCTAGCGATAGCTTTCTTATCTCGCTGATGAGAGCTTGTGTATCTGCTTGCGGTGCGGATGGTGTAGGTGGTGCGGGTGACTGCACGGCTGCGATTTCTGTTGATGCAGTCTGCTCCATCATTTTATCGGCGAGTAGCGCGAGTTCTTCGAGTGCTGTCTTGGTGCTGAATGATTCGCTGACTGCGAGGACTGAACGTACCTGTGATGGAAGTTAAAACTTTGCTTCAGGTCAGGTGTGTTTGGTTCGGGGTCACCACTTTGGAGGAGTGTCGCAGGTAGAAATAATACTCGACTCCAGATTGTAACGGATGAAAAATGACTGATCTTTATTATAAAATGTCCCTGCTTATAAACTATTTACAATTACGAGCTTCGCGACTATTTACATTGGTTATGGCCAATCAGAGCGCAGCACACAGTTGTCAGTTTGTTCCGCACGGTGTCGCGGCGGTCGATTGCTTCGCGCGGACATCTGAAGAGTGTGGCGTCAGCAATTCCTGTACTATTTATTTATTTCTTACGAACAGGGGGTCAAAACTTGCTGTGTTGCGTGGTGGCTACATATATAAACCAAGCAATTTCGATCATATAATACATTCGCTCCAGTATCTTCCAGTGATTCACTTACCTTTTTCGTTACATATTACGTCATCCTACAACTATAAAATGTGAGTAAGTACTACTAAGTTTATTGAATATTTTAATGTTTAATCGGTACTCAGCTACGGACCTGGTTCTTGCCTGCCGGCTGGTGTAACTCTCGTTATTTCTTAATGTGTTTAATTGTTACCCAGCTACGGACCCGGTTTTTGCCTGCCGACTGGTGTAACTACTCGTATTATCATTTAGAGCGAGTTTTGTAACCTTCTTTTAATTCATAGTAGCATAATTATAAAATTAATCTTTCGTGTTCCATTAGGTTTGACTCCGAATCAGAATACCAGCAGTCACAGCGCTCAGCTGCTGTAGTTGAGGTTACAAAGGTGCAGCCGAAGAAAAAGGCGACGAAGCGTAAAGCTTCTGAA
Organism: Eupsilia transversa; assembly: GCA_914767815.1. Lineage (NCBI taxonomy): Eukaryota > Metazoa > Arthropoda > Insecta > Lepidoptera > Noctuidae > Eupsilia > Eupsilia transversa. The sequence goes on along the minus strand of OU611873.1, from coordinate 17,561,968 downwards.
AGCACCACCACACCTTCAGAATATAAATCAAGGTAATTTAAATTTACTGCTTATATCTTTCTATATACTACTATTTTTATGAAATGTAAGTAAGTACTCTATTAGTTTACTGAATTTGCAGTAGAACGTAATTGCTACCCAGTTACGGACCCGGTTTCTGTCTGCCGGGTGGTGTAAATATTATCATATTCGAGCGATTGATATTTCTTTAAATTTCTTCTGCAATTATTAACGTGTTCATTTTATTGCATCAGTCTTCTTTTAACTCATAGCTGCATAAAATTTTAAATTAATGTTTTGTGTTCCATTTCAGATCTGACTCCGAGTCAGAGTACCAGCAGCCACGGCGCTCAGCTGCTGTAATTGAGGTTGCAAAGGTGCAGCCGAAGAAAAAGCCGACAAAGCTTAAAGCTTCTGAAAGCACCACCAAGCCATCAGAATATAAATCAAGGTAATTTTACTATTACTGTTTATATCTTTAGATACCTTCTTGTCGAGTATGATACGTTAATTTCAGTGGTTAGTGGATTTATATATATATATATATATGTGTATTAAAAACAACTTTAGATTGTATTTAGCAAAACATACAATTAGTTCATGAGGTATTTTTCTTTTATTTTGACAGTAAAAGATGCAGCTCGAACCTCTTTGGTTTGGAGGAATGCGATAGCGTTCCACCACCAACCTCAACCGGAGACTTCGCTTCGTCCCTCGTAAGCTGTGTCGCCAACGGGAAAGTGCGGCGAACGGCGGACTTGACTGGGGACTTTTATGTAGAGGTTAAAGTATATAATAAGAGCGAAGTTGCCTCCACTCCTAAAGAGGATCGGTGGAAGAAGGCATCGGTTGCACTTAAAGTGCAACTTAATAGAGACACTCCACAGTGGGACGGGCTACAAATATTTATGAGACGGACTCATCAGTTATTTGATAATTCTGAGCCAGTTTTTTATAGATACTGATAGATAGATAGGAATAAATAATATAATTTCTTTTTCGATATTGCGGTACCAAGATAATTTATTATTTGATATCTTTTGCGATCTTAGATAATCATATTGCGACATCTTATAGTAAGTCTAAAATTATTTTAACGTACAGGTTAGTTGATATAAAATAAAACTAAAATGCCTTTCTGTACCGTTTGTAACACATCTGTTGAGCGCAGTCACTGGACAGGTCACATACGTAGTACTAATCATAAAAACAAAAATATTTCGCATTTTTGTGAAGGTGTAGAAATAATAGATTCTGCATTTCGTAATCGTATAGCTTCCTATAGAATTGTCGACCCGTCTGAGAATTGTTCAACAGAATCATTTTTAAATAATATTCGAAACAAAATTAAAACCTTAATCGACATGACTATTAAAGAACACATTTGTCTAAAAGTTAACTTCGAATATTTCGCTTTGTTTTTAATGGTTAAAAATGATTCTCAAGAAATGAAATCATTTGCCACAAAAAACTTTACTTTGCATCAGAATTATGAATTGGATTCATTACTGTCTCAAGTCAAAAACACCTTAACAAAAAAGATAGAAGAATTTCAGGATCGAGATAGTGGATGGACGTTCTTGAACAATTCCCATTTGGAAATTAATGTTAACAAATATCAACCTTTGCGCGGTTCAGGTTTTATCGAATTGCCTGCATCATTAAAATCTAAAAAAGCATGTGTTAATATCCGCAATAATGATGAGTATTGTTTTTTATGGTCAGTTATTGCTGCTTTATATCCAGCTAAAAGTCATCCTGAAAGAGTATCGTCTTACCCTGATTTTCGAAAAGTCTTAAATGTAAAGGATATATCATTCCCAATTAATTTCTCAGATATTACGCGGTTCGAAGTGAATAACCCTGAAATTTGTATTTACATTTATGGTTTAAAAAATAATACCATCGTAGGACCTCTATACAAACCAAAAACCTTAAACGGAAAGGTGATTCATTTACTTTATTTAGAAAGTGATGATTTATCACATTACTGTCTGATTAAAGACTTGCCGCGACTTGTTAAGAACCAAATGACAAAGCATCACGGTAAACTATACTTTTGTGATGTTTGTTTAATGTTTTTTAATTCCTGCGATATTCTTAGTTCACATAATTGTGGAGGTGTCGCCACGGAACTACCTCCAAAGGGTTCTTTCATACAGTTTGAAAATTATAACAGAAAGCAAATTGTACCATTTGTTGTATACGCAGATTTTGAAACAATGTTAGAACGGTATGAATCTTGTAACCCCGATCCTACTAAGGCGGGTACTGTTACGCGGCAGCGACATGTGCCTATAGCTTACGCATATCATATTACGTGTGCGCTAGACGAAAACTACAATCGTTACGTTTCTTATCGCGGCTCGGATTGTGTATCTAATTTTGTGAAGTCTATTTATAAAGATGCCCGAAAAATTTGCGATATTTAAAAAAATAATATTCCTATGATATACTCAGATGACAATGCTCGCGACTTTGAAAACGCGATGACTTGTCATATTTGTGATCACTTCTTGTTCGGCGACAGGGTTCGCGATCATTGTCACTTGACTGGTAAATATCGCGGCGCAGCTCATTGTTATTGTAACATGCAATATAAGCTACCAAAATTTTTGCCTGTATTTTTTCATAACTTGTCTGGTTATGATTGTCACCTTTTTATAAAAGAATTAGGTGAAGCTCCTGGATCTATTAAAGTGATACCTAAAACAAAAGAAAACTACATTTCTTTTACAAAGTTTATTCCTATTTCCACCGAGGAAAGCATGCAGGTTCGGTTTGTAGATTCTTTCAAGTTTTTAGGAACAAGCTTAGAAAAACTAGCTAGTACAATGAAAAAACAAGAGTTTAAACAATTAAAATCCTATTTTCCTAATAAAACACAATTTGACTTACTTACCCGTAAAGGTGTTTATCCATACGACTATATGTCTCAATGGAAACATTACGAAGATACGTGTTTACCTCCTAAATCATTTTTTTTTAACTCTTTAACTAATGAGCCAATTACTGATGAAGACTATGAACACGCTCAGTCCGTTTGGTCAGTATTTAATATTCGTAACATGGGTATGTATACAGATTTATATCTCAAAACAGACGTATACACGACGAAACAGATGTATTTGAAAATTTTAGAAAAACATGTAAACAACATTACAATCTCGATCCCGCGTTCTATCTTACAGCACCAAGCCTATCTTTTTGTTGGAATGTAAAACGAAACGCAACATTGAGTAGTCTATTACCAGTAAACGTCAAAGTCAAAATCTGACACTGACGTTATGTCAATTAGCACTTTCTCTCTGTCTCGATGATCGTTGTGCTCATGCGTTATCATCTCTGTCGTACATATAATAAATATCTACTGTTTTCTCTGCAATCTTCGTTTCCTTTTGACCCTAACCCATCAGGTTATGGCCCAGGGCGTCTGTCCCTGTCGCGAGTAGATAATTTTGTAATTTGCACAACAATTCGCGCTTTGGAAAATATTGTGCGTATGCACATAACCACGGTATCCAGTCATTTCACCAAAAAATTATTTACAAATTTTTATTTGACAAGCAACGATTGGCAAAAACATGATTGGTCATTTCATCAATATACAACCAAAAGTTTGCCAAATAATTCATTTAAGAAAATAATTATCCGATAAACTTTTGTTTAATAACGTATTATTTGACAAACAATTCATTTTTTTTTCATATTATCTCATAAATGAACGTTTGGAATAGAAACGTAGAAACGTTTTACATAGGTATTGCATAATTACACAATTTCCTAAAAATGAAACTTATTAAATAGGCAAAAGAGTAGGTAATTTTAATTTATAAATCAACAAATATTATTACTATAAAATAATTAAATGCCAGAAAACGAATTGTACTAATAGAACTTAGATTCTGACGTTTCATAAGTGCCCATGTAGGTTTATGTGAAATAAAATATTTTGATTTTGATTTTAGAAAAAAAAAAAATTGGCTATGCGGAATCGAACTAGTTAGGTTAGGTTAAATATTTTTTACTCGCAAGAAAAGGTTAGGTTAGGTTAGGTTAAAACTGTGACCCCCTACGCAGGAGCCGAGCGAGCGCAGCGAGCGGTGCCGCGGCAGCGGCCGGCGACTGCCAAAAACGACTAGAATATAGGTATAGAAAAAAAAATACTTTAGCAGGTTTACAGAACTTCAGTACTTGCCTGTAAATCATTTGAACCAAGTGGAAATTGCAAATAGATAATACGATTCAATTTTTTTTTTTTTTTTAATAACAATGTATTTGATGTGTAATGAAAAATGTCTAAATGATTAAATATAATGCGAAACATTTGTAAAGAGAAGCATTTGCTAAATAAATGTTTGTAAAGCGAGAGTTTATAAAATAAAACATTTGCGGAATAAGTTGTTTGTGAAATAAATAGTATACGAATCGTTGGTTGTAAACAAAAAATTTGTGAAATGTGTTTTGGTGAAACATTAGTGAACCCATAACCACGCGATGGCTACCGGCAACGACAAGGCGAATTTTCCTATTGAGAAACTGCGTGGAGTTCAAGACTATCATAATTGGAAATTTGCAATGACGATGATACTGGTGCATGAAGATTTATGGGAGTGCATCGAGCCAACTGACACCACAAAAGCTGATGCAAAACGTGACATGAAGGCGCTGGCAAAAATATGTTTGTCTGTACATTCTTCGGCGTATCCCCATGTACGTAATGCAGCGGGAGCCAAGGCTGCGTGGAACAATCTGAAGAATGCGTATGAAGACAGAGGGCTGAGCAGACGTTTGAGTCTCCTTCGAAGTCTTTTTGCTACAAAACTTGAGGGTGACATGGACACATACTTATCCAACGTCACCGAGTTAGCTCAACAGCTCTGTGACATAGGCTCCCCATTGGACGACGACTTTGTAGCTGTAATAATATTAAGTGGTCTCCCACAAGAGTATGATCCACTAATAATGGCCCTGGAGAACAATAACACAACTTTATCGAGTGAAATTGTTAAGGCAAAGCTGCTACAAGAGTACCAACGTCGCGATGACAAGGAGACTGTGAGCGCTTTGGTTGCTAAAAGAACAATGAAATGTTTCAAGTGCAAGAAACCAGGGCATGTCATGAAGAATTGTCCACAAAAGTTGAAGAAAAACAAGTATGAGACGTCAAACGAGAAGGATAGTCAGTGCAAGTCCAAAGTACTGATTTCAGCGCTATCGTCTAACTTAAGGAGTGATGTTTGGTATGTGGACTCAGGGGCAACAAACCATATGTGTAACAACAGGTCAGTTATGAGTGATTTTAATTCCAAGAGTGTGTTAAAAGTGAGTGTAGCTAATGGTGATGAACTGTCGACTGCAGGTCAAGGAAATGTAACAATTTCACTTAAAGACTGTAAGAGAACAATTACAAATGTTTATTATGTTCCTAAGTTGTCGCACAATCTATTATCTGTTAGTGAATTAGCTCGAAAAGGTTACAATGTAAAATTTGATAGCAAAATGTGTAAAATATATGACTGTAACGAGATTTTAGCCACCGCTACATATACTAATGGTGTCTATCAGCTAGATACAATAGGATTTGCACTAAGTTGTAGTTCACAGTCTGAAAATAATGCTAAGTCAAATGTGAAACCTCAATGCTTGACAATGCCACGGGGCGATGATGAGGAATGTTCTAATGGTTCTAAACAGCTCACCAAGAAGCAACCTCCAGACACCCAAGAGCTGTGGCATCGACGTCTGGCACACTTGAATTCAAGAAGCATGCACTTAATGAAATCAGGTATGGTCATTGGAATTAATTATGATAATACTAATTATAAATCATGTGAAACTTGTGTTAAGGGGAAGCAGACTAGAGTACCTTTTCCTAAAAAGTCTGAAAATAGGTCCAAAGAAGTTTTAGGCCTTGTGCACACAGATTTATGTGGCCCGATGCCATGTGCATCTAATGGTGGGTGTAGGTATTTTTTATTATTCACAGACGATTTTACTAGAAAGTCATTTGTTTATTTTCTGAAATCCAAAGATGAAGTGTTTGAGTGTTTTATTAAATTCAAGGCTCTTGTAGAAACACAAACAGGGATGAAAATAAAAATTTTGCGAAGTGACAATGGTCTTGAATATGTGAATAAAAAATTACAGGTTTATCTGGAACAGCACGGGATAATTCATCAAAAAACTGTCCCGTATTCACCGGCTCAGAATGGAGTCAGTGAAAGAGCCAACCGAACGATTGTAGAGAAGGCACGCTGTATGCTGCAAGATGCTGGTCTGGACAAGCGCTTCTGGGCTGAGGCAGTACAGACAGCAGTCTACATCAAAAACCGGACACCAACTAAAGCCGTAATGGGAGCCACTCCTGAAGAAAAATTTACAGGAAAGAAGGTAAATGTCAGTCACTTTAAAATATTTGGATGCCGCGCATATGCCTTAATTCAAAAGAGGAAGAAACTAGATCCCAAAAGTAAACTATACACTTTTATAGGATACTGCGAAGAGACTAAAGGCTATAGGCTTGTAGATCTTGATAATCCTAGGGCAGTAGTGATAGCCCGTGATGTTGTCTTCTTCGAGAATAAATTTAATAAAAACGATACCTCTGTAAATGATGCTATGACGTCACATGATGGTCTTGACTCGTTCTCGCCTGTTGTATCAGTAGAAACTACTGACAATAGTGGAGAGCAACCATCTGGCCAACCTCAGTCTGAGCCAGGGTCATTTGATGACAACCAGTCCCAAACTGGTTCTGATAATATTGACACTGACTTAAGTAACTTGTCTGTAGAGAGTACAGATGATGTGCTGGATAGAACTTACGTTCCCGGAAGCTCGTGCTATGACTCGGAAGAGACTTCGAGCTCCTTCAGTCAGTCAGACTCCGATGAGTATGCTGGTATGGCAGCATTGGCAGCAACGGCAAATTACGGGAACGTGGATGATCCGGTCACCGTGGAGGAGGCTTTGAGCAGTGAAGATGCCAAGAAGTGGCATGATGCAATGACAGATGAGTATAACTCTTTTTATAAAAACAAATGTTGGACTTTAACAGAATTAAAGAAAGGCCAGAAACCTGTGAAATGTAAGTGGGTTTTTAAAATAAAACGAGGCTTGAACGGAACAGTACTAAAACATAAAGCTCGTTTAGTGGCAAAAGGCTACAGCCAGAAATATGGAATAGATTACCAAGAAACATTTGCTCCTGTAGTCAGGTACTCTACGATCAGAATGTTATTTGCTGTTGCTGCCCAGCTGAACCTAAGTATTGATCATCTAGATGTGAAAACGGCATTTCTAAATGGTGACCTCACGGAAGAAGTAGTGATGGAACAACCAGAAGGATTTGTTATAAAGGGGAAGGAAAACCAAGTTTATAAATTAAACAAATCAATCTATGGTTTAAAGCAAGCTGCCAAATGCTGGTATGATAAAATAAATGAGGTACTGATACGAAAAATGCATTTTCAGAAATCATCAGTTGAACCTTGCGTTTATTTTAGATATAAGCACAGACAGCTGACAATAATTGCTTTATATGTTGATGACATTTTACTATTTACATCTTCAAACAAGATAAAGAAGGAAGTCAAGGACCAGTTGATGAAAGAATATGAAATGAAAGACTTGGGAAGGGTTCATGAATTTCTTGGAATGAGAGTTTGTACAGAAAAAGAAAATGTCATTACTCTTGATCAAACTGACTACATAAAGTCTGTTTTGAAAAGGTTTCAGATGGAAGACTGTAAACCGGTGTCCACACCAATGGAAGTCGGACTGAAATTACAAAAAGAAGAAAAGAAGACTGAAAATGTAGAATATAGAAACTTAATTGGATGTCTCATGTACATTGCTGTGTGTTCTAGGCCCGACATAGCTCATGCTGTGAGCTACCTGTCTCAGTTCAACGACTGTTACTCTGATGCACATTGGAAGGCCGCGAAACGCGTCTTGAGGTATTTAAAAGGAACAATCAACTACCGCCTGATGTATGAAAAATCCGACCTCAACGTGCGAGGCTACGTCGATGCGGACTGGGCTAGCTGTGAAATTGACAGGAAATTATACACAGGGTATGTATTTAAAATAGGTAATTCCATAGTGTCTTGGGAGAGTCGCAAGCAGAAAACTGTTGCATTGTCAAGCACCGAGGCAGAATATATGGCTCTTGCTAATGCTTGTAAAGAATCATTATTCATTCGTACCTTTTTGAAAGAATGTTTAAATATAGACTGTGTAACTACCTTGTTTAATGATAACCAGTCAGCACTAAAATTAAGTGAGAATTGTATGTTTCATGCTCGTACAAAACATATAGATATTAGACACCACTTCATTAGAGATGTTGTTAAGAATAATTTGGTTAAGATTGAACATTTGTCTACTGAAAACATGACAGCTGATTTGTTGACAAAACCTTTGTCAAGTGCTAAGTTTAATAAGTTTGTATCTCAACTTAACTTAAGGATCTCTTAGAACAGTAACTAGAATAAAATTGTATTTATTTAAAAGGAAAAGTGTTTTGGAGATTCGTTTATGTTTTCATATATTATGTATGCTATATAAAGCGGCATAGTATATTGTATGCGATTTTTTGTTCCAGTTTTAACTTGATTTATTTGTATCTCAGTCATTGTTGGCGTTTATTTTATGGGCAGGTGTTGGAATGTAAAACGAAACGCAACATTGAGTAGTCTATTACCAGTAAACGTCAAAGTCAAAATCTGACACTGACGTTATGTCAATTAGCACTTTCTCTCTGTCTCGATGATCGTTGTGCTCATGCGTTATCATCTCTGTCGTACATATAATAAATATCTACTGTTTTCTCTGCAATCTTCGTTTCCTTTTGACCCTAACCCATCACTTTTAAAAACAGGAATACAATTAGAGTTGATTAGTGATATTGAAATTTTTAGGATGATCCAAAAAGGTATTCGAGGAGGTGTTTGCATGTGTTCCAAAAGACATGTCAAAGCCAATCATAAATATTTAGATACTTGCAACCCATCTCGTTCAAATTCATTTATCATTTATTTAGACTGTAACAATTTATACGGTTATAGCATGTGTCAATCCCTGCCCTATTCCGATTTCAGTTTTATGAATAGACAAGAAATAGATAATTTACAATTGAATTTGGCGGATATTAGCGATACTGCGGAAAACGGTTATATTCTAGAAGTTGATTTAATATATCCAGATAATTTACATATTGACCATAATGACTTTCCATTTTGTCCAGAAAAATGTTTGCCACCCGGTGGTAAGAATAAAAAACTAATACCGAATTTATATGATAAATATCACTATGTTATTCATTACATACATTTAAAAACGTGTTTACAACACGGTTTAATATTGAAAAGGATCCATCGCGCTATTGTATTCAAGCAAAGTTGTTTTTTAAAACAATATATTGATATTGATATATACACTCAGTTACGTCAAAAAGCAGAGTCAACGTTTGAACAAGATTTTTTCAAATTATTAAACAATAGTATTTTTGGAAAGACTCTGGAAAATAATGAACATCGAATAGATGTTAAGTTAGTAAACAAGTGGTGTGACTTGAACAATAAAACAAAAAAGACTACTTGTGCTGAGAAATTGATCGGCAGTCCATATTTTCATAGCGCTTCTGTTTTTTCTGATGATCTAGTGGCAATCCAAATGAAGCCTTCGCGTGTTATTCTTAATAAACCAATATACATAGGATTTACCGTATTGGAATTATCTAAGAGTCACATGTATGACTTCCACTATTCAATAATAAAACCTTTTTATGGTAACCGAATAGAATTGTGTTATACTGATACGGATAGTTTAGTTTATGATGTAAATACCGACGATGTTTACGAAGATATCAATGGTCATTTTCTAAAATATTTTGATACCAGCAACTATGACATAGACAACGAATTTAACTTGCCAATTATTAATAAGAAGGTTCCAGGGCTATTTAAGGATGAAATGAGTGGCAAAATTATCAAAGAATTTGTAGGACTGCGCTCAAAGCTTTATTGTATTAAAACTATCGACAAAACAATTAAGAAAGCAAAAGGTACAAAAAAATGTGTTACGAAAAATTTAAATATGTTAGATTATAAAAACGTTTTGTACAATTGCAACGTCATTCGCAAAAAAAATGTCTTGTTTAAGTCAATAAAACATGAAATATTCACTCAGGACGTAAATAAAATAGCACTATCAAGCAATGATGATAAGCGGTTGCTATCGTTTGATAAGGTATCTACTTTAGCCTGGGGTAATGCAACTATATTTAAGTAATGCATTAACATTATTTTTAAATGTAAATAATTATAGTAGATACAATTTTAATGTATTTTAGAGGACGTCTTAAATGTAAAGATAGGAAATATTATGAACCTACTAATGCTTATTACCTATAGCAGGATCCAGACATAAGTAATGGGTAATGTAATTGTAAAACATTTATTTTCTTGGTGCCCCAAACAAATATTATTTTTAGTATTAAATAATATTAGAACTTATTTAGTACTTAATTAATTTTAAGAGCGTTTATGTGACATAGCATTTCGTAAAAATGACTAAAATATTCTCTACTAACTTTTTATATCGTATCCTGCTTAGACGTATAAATTTTAATAAATCATATTATTCATTGCCAAAACTTTGGATTTTAAAATTTGTATGAAATGTTGTCCCATAAACGTGATAAGTTTTCTTTTATTTGTAGTACGTAAATGCATAAATAAATAGTATTTTATAATTATAATTACATCTGTTTCATTTCTATTCCTGATTGATGACAAAGCATACAGCGCTCGCAGCGAGTCGCGCATGAGGATACAGGCTCTAACTTGATAAAACATTGTAATGTCCATTTTTGATGACAAAGCACGAAGACGAAGCTGACATAGCTCGAAGTTCGGACGCGCGCGGTGTAGAATTCGACACCGAACAGGTGCTTATGCACGAGTTTGGACATGTTGAAACATGAAATTGAATCACAGCACAGCGTAAGGCTTTATAGAGCGTAATTAGATTTTCGACTTTTTAAATCTCATAATGCCAAGTATTGATAAAAAAATACCTATATGTGCCTTATTCACGGATTTATCAAAGGCTTTTGATTACGTAAATCATGACATAATTTTAAATAAAATTCATGCATATGGTATACGAGGAAATGTGCATAATCTTATTGAAACTTATTTAAAAGGACGCAAACAATTTACAGAAATTTCTAGAGTTTGCGTAAAAACAAAAAAACAAAAAAAGTACTCTTCTTCCAGAAGAAATATTAAATTTGGTGTCCCACAGGGTAGCGTTCTCGGCCCCTTATTATTTTTACTGTATGTAAATGATCTTCCAAGCCAAATACCAAACCCAATGGTCCTTTTTGCTGATGACAGCACTTTAATAATTAAATGTAAAGATAAAGATAGTTATGAAGCTAATATCAATAGCACGCTTAAAAAATTCGTTAACTGGCTGGATGAAAATAACTTAATTATAAATTTAGACAAAACAAAAGTAATGCATTTCTATCAAAGAATACCAGACACAAATATGAATATAAATTATAATGGAAAAACAATAGATAAGGTGAATGTCACAAAATTTCTGGGAATATCAATTGATAGCCAACTGACTTGGAAAACTCAAGCAGATGACGTATGCAAAAAACTAAGTTCAGCTGCTTACGCATTGTATAATCTATCAAAAAAAGTAAATTTACAGACAGTATTGATAGCATATCACAGTCTAGTTGTTTCTGTATTGAGGTTTGGTATAATATTCTGGGGCAACTGCAGTGAAAGAGAAAATATTTTTAAGGCGCAAAAACGCTGTATTAGATGTATTTTTGATATTAAAGTAACCGACAGCTGTGTACCTACTTTGCTTAGATGTAATAACTTACTTTGCTTAGATGTAATGTCGCATGAGTATGCATATGTACTTGACTCAAACTTAAATCAAAACTATGATTATACTTCGTTTAATAAGGGGTCAGGGGCAATTAATAACAACGGTATAAACACAATATTAAATGATGTTCTGGAGCTCATCACTGAGATAAATATTTTTAATTATGTTACTCTGTCACAGTCTGAGTCTGTTCTATCCACGAATGAAAATGATAGTCATAGTTTTAATTTCGAAAAACAGGACAGTAACAAACAGTTTTTTCGTATATAATAATCTAACTGTTATGCATCAAAATCTCAACGGATTGATAAGCAAATCTGATGTATTGTGTGTAAGTATTGAATACCTAAAAAAATCTGAGAAAGAAGTTGATATTTTATGCATTACAGAACATAATATGATTGACTCAGATCTTATGTACCTAACCATTCCGAATTTCACTTTAGCGGCAAGTTGTAATAGACATAACAGAAATGGAGGATCGTGTATACTAGTAAAAAATATTCATAAATATAAAGTTCTTCAAGAGTTAGTTAGCCTTAGTGTTCCTAATGTAGCGGAATGTTCCGCCATTGAACTTCTGGATCATAATGTGGTGATTATATGTATATACCGACCTCCAAAATCTACACAAAACGAACTTAATACATTTTTTAACATACTTCATACAATCCACTACAAATTACGTAATCGACAATCAACTAAAACTATTATTTGCGGTGATTTTAACATTGATTTGTTAAAAAGAACCTCAATTTCTCTGAAACTTATACATATTATTTCCAGCTTTGATATGAAAATTGGCACACACAATCCAACAAGGCCAAAGAGTAACTCCTGCATTGACAACATTTTCCATAATATTAGAGGTAGCAAATGTGACGTCATTGACTTAGGTATGTCAGATCACACGGCACAATTATTAAAATTTCCTGTTAAAAAAACTTGTACGGTTAACTTCTGGTATACAAAAAGGCGAGACTTTAGTAAAGAGAACATAACTAAATTTAACGAATCTTTAATGAGCTTAAGTTTTCATGATGTTTACTCAACTAGTGATCCAGAAGTGGCATACAACATATTTTTCGACCATTATAAACTTTTTTATGACCTCTGTTTTCCAGTTATAAAAATTAAAAACACAATTATTAAAAAACCTAAATGGCTATCTAAGGGAATAAGCCAGTGTTGTCGGCAAAAAAGAAAACTACTGTGGAAGTATAGACTCAATCCTAGTGAGGGCAAGAAAAATGCTCTCAAACAATATACTTCTCGTCTCAAAAAAATTGTTAAACTTACCCAAAAGTCTCAAAATAATTACCTAATATCCAATGCAGAGAACAAATCGAAAGCCACATGGAAAATTATAAACTCAAACAAAAGCCAACTTCCAAAAGAAAATATTAATAAAATAAAAGTAAACAATAATACAATATCAAACCCACGAATAATTGCTGAAGAATTTAATAATTACTATATTAATTTAATAAAACCAATAAATTTACTCAATAACAACAATAATGTATCAGTTGCGGACAATTTGAATAATAATAATACTAATATAAATTTGACATCTTTAAATAACAAACTGACAGTACCCAATACCTCATACAAATCTTTGTTTTTAAACCCTGTAATACCTTATGACATTTATATTATAATTAAATCACTTAAAAATACTAGAAGTGCTGGATACGATGACATTACAACATCCTCAATAAAGGAAGTTGCTCCCATCATTAGCCCAGTACTCAGTCATATATTTAACTTATGTATTGAACATGGTGTGTTTCCTACTAAACTTAAAAAATCCGTAGTGAAGCCACTTTTTAAGAAAAATAACAAGGAAGACATGGCATGTTACAGACCAATAGCTCTTATCCCTATTTTTTCAAAAATATTTGAAAAAATTATATATAATGCAATTAATACTCACTTAGAGAAGTTCAATCTATATGCTAAAGAACAAAAAGGTTTTAGAAAAAATAAGTCAATTAATTTAGCAATTTATGATCTTTTAAAACCAGTATATACTAATATTGATAAACATGTTCCTGTCTCTGCAATGTTTATGGATATGACAAAAGCGTTCGATTATGTGCACCATGGAACACTTTTGAATAAATTGTACAGTTATGGAATAAGGGGTAACGTCCATAAACTTCTAGAATCTTATCTAAATGATAGATACCAGGTAGTAGAAATAAATAATATTAATCTCTTAAATAATACCGAACAAAAACATAAATCCATGCCCAAAAAAGTACTATATGGAGTGCCGCAAGGTAGTGTGTTAGGTCCACCGCTATTTTTGATCTACATAAATGATCAGCCTAAAGTTTCCCAGCATCCCATGATCCTTTTTGCTGATGACAGCACAGCCATATTTACAGGGCACAATACTGATACTTTTGAAAATGACATAAATTCCACTCTTCGCAATATAATTAACTGGCTTACGGATAATAACTTAATTATCAATTTAGAAAAAACTAAATTAGTCAATTTCGGGCGTAACATTAAAAATAACAACATCAATATTCATTATAATGGGATGAACATTGAACAAGTCAGCTGCGTTAAATTTCTAGGGCTTTGGATAGATAACGATTTGACTTGGCAAACACACATTGACACAATATGCAATAAACTTAATCAGTACTCATATGCTTTATATAAACTATCCAAAATTGTTGATCAATCAGTTCTTCTGACCGCATACCATGCTTATGTTTCGTCGACACTAAGATATGGAGTCATATATTGGGGCAATGCCACTAATAGGGATTTAGTGTTTAAAGCGCAAAAAAGATGTGTACGTGCGATTGCTGGTATCCGTATTCCTGATTCATGTGAACCATACTTCAAAGATTTTAAAATATTTACCTTTCCTGCAATTTATATTTATGAAGTAGCCGTATTTGTAAAAGCAAATGAAAATCTATTTGATAAACTCAAATCGAAAAGATATATGTTAAAAATTTCTAATGTTCCACACAAAACGGCTCTATTTAACAAAAGCTTCTTTGGCATTGCATCAAAAATATACAACAAAATACCTATTGACATTCTGAGCACTAAGGAACTTTCAGTATTTAAAAATAAATTACGAAACTTTTTAATTGATAAAGCATACTACACGATCCAAGATTTCTTGAATTATTGATTAATTTTGATATTTTTACATTTACCGACCTATACTAAATTTGACATGTAAAATAATTTAAATTTAACACCAATACATAATTATTGTATGCCTATTAGGTAGGACATATTGGAACTAATTTTTTTTTGTTAAGACCTGTAACAAACATATGCCCACAATAAAGATATTTTGAATTTTGAATTTTTGAATTTTGACCTATTTAAAAAAAATATAATCTCTTAACTTTTACATGCCTATATATATTAGAAATAGCCATTTTTGTTAAAACAAATTATCACTTATTCCCGACTTTGAAAAGTACTAGAAACAGGACTACAAGTTTAAGAACCCAATACGAAGATAAGTTATGCTTAGGTAAATATAAAACTGCTTTATTGAGGAAAAGTGTTATGTGTATGGCTCCTCTGATTTATAATCATATACCTAAAAATATTAAAGAGCAACCTCTAAGTAAATTTAAAAAATACTTAAAAATATTATTAGTAAAAAAATGTTATTACTCATTAGCAGATTTTTTAAATGATAAGTCTTTTTAATGCATGTTCATATATTAAGTAATACAGTAGCTTTAAATAAATGGAATAATTAAAATAGTTAATAATGTATTGTAGTAAATTAAAAATTAATATTGTATAGGTTAATAAAATTTTGCATGCCATGAGGCAGAATGTACAAGGATCTAAAAATATTGTAACACCTAAATGTATTCATTACCTACGTTCTATGCAAATAAATAAATCTTATCTTATCTTAGCCACGTTCCACATTATTATATTGGGTAGAACATCCATCATTAGACAGTCAACCACTCAGCCGGAGCGGTCATATCACGTCGAATAAAAACGAAACGAATTGTAAGTATTGTACAAGTACCCATCTACTTATAACATTATTTCATCATGTTGTTTATGTAATTATAATTAATTATTATTTCGTTTGTTTCAGATCATTGATAATGTGTGATTCTCCAGATATTATCGACTTCTCACAATACGCTCAAGGTTTTCCGACTCCGAGTCTAAGCTGGCATATCCCAGATTTCCCAGAACAAGAAAGACCTGTCAACAAGGAGCCTAGACCAATACAAAACTGCGGACCTGCCATCAAAAAACCTAGAACAAGACGGGAGTGTCTAAAACAGAAGTCATCTCTGCCTACATGTCAATCATTCGTTATAAACAATGAGAAGAAAAAAGGTTTACGGCTGATCCAGGTACAAGTGTTGGATATTAGTGAACAAGAGCCTGCAAGTGACAATCAGGACGGGGTAATGTTAAGTGCGCAGTATGTAGTGACTGAATCGGTGGATCATGTTATGGAGGAGACGCAATCGTTAATTAATAAAATATCAAAAAAACTTTGTGGGGACAGTTGTTATTATTAGCTGATAGTTGATGTCATTATTTTGTAAGTATTTACTTTATAAGTTATTGTGCAAGATTTTTAGTAATAAGCAATAATAAATTATGTAAGTAATATTATAGTTATTAGAACATATTATTATTAGACTAGCTGCTGCCCGCGGCTTCGCCCGCGTGAGTGTCGGAAATTACCCCATACATCCCCATGGGTTTTAAGTATTTTCATACATACTTTCATCCCTTATTTTACCCCCTTAGGGGTTGAATTTCGAAAAATCCTGATACACGTTATTCTTAATTTTTGGGTTTAAGTATAAATATTGAGTTTCGAGTTAATCGGACAGCGCGTTAAAATTCTTCCATACAAACTTTGACACCCCCCAACACCCCTTTAGGGCGTAATTTAGAAAAACAACAAATTAGAAACTTTTTCATTTATTTTGATAATTATTCGTGCGGAGTTTCATGTTTATTACCTCAAGGAATAAGATTTTTCATACAAACTTTCATCCCCTATTTGACCCCCTTAGGGGTTGAATTTCGAAAAATGCTTCCTCATTCCTTGCCTACATTATAAAGGGAACCTCTGTGCAAAATTTCAGCTTCCTAGGTCCAAGGGTTTGGGCTGGGCGTTGATGAGTCAGTCAGTCAGGACTTGTCTTTTTATTAATAGGTATAGATATCGATAGTAGGATAGGATACTTTTCCGGGATAAAAAGTACCCAGTGTGGTGCCCAGGATATTAAAGAATAATTATACCAAGTTTCATCGTAATCGAACCGGTAGTTTTTGCGTGATGCCTGAACAAACAGACAGACAGACAAAAAAAAATTTAATCAAATTTTTGGGTTCGGTGTCGGTCTAGTAACACCCCCTGCCATTTATTTTTTTGATATTTTCATTGTACAGAATTTTCACTTCTACAGATTTATTATAAGTATAGATAATGTATAACATTTATTTCAAGATACAAGATACAAGATACAAGATATTTATTTTGTAAAACATGAGTGTAGAATTACAGGTCTTAAAAATAAAAAGAGGTAGCTACATGTTTTGCCAATCATGGCGTACAAAATTAGTCGCACTAAGACAACTATTACAAAAAGATAATTATAAAATCGTTAATAATAAATTAAAACAATGACTTACAAAGAGAAAAAAAAAATACAGATTAGAAAAAATAATAACACAGGTACACATTCCAAATTCTATTGCAGAAGATTATCACTCAAAAAGTCATCTACGCTGTAATAGCACTTTTCCTGTAAAAACCCCTGAACGGACTTTTTAAATTTGGTTAAAGGTAAACATTTAACAGCATCAGGTATTTTATTATAGATAATGGGTGCCCTACCAAAGAAGCTCTTTTTTAGTAAGGCAGTTTTGCACTTGATTGGACACAACAAATTCTGATATTGAGAACTTGTTGAACTTGAGAGAGAATTTGTTTTCGTATTTTTTAGTGTTTAAACATCTTAGGTTTTTATGTTGTACTAGCTGCTGCCCGCGGCTTCGCCCGCGTGAGTGTCGGAAATTACCCCATACATCCCCATGGGTTTTAAGTATAAATATTGAGTTTCGAGTTAATCGGACAGCGCGTTAAAATTCTTCCATACAAACACTGACACCCCCCAATCCCTCTTTAGGGGGTAATTTAGACGAAGGAGGAGGCGGAGCGCGTGAGGGAGAGGCAAAGTTCGCGCCCTCACGCGCCTAGCCGCCGTAGGAGACGCCCTGGGCGTCGGGACTCCTTGGAGGATTCCCGGCCACCGTAGGCGCGGGCTTGCGGGCGGTGAGCAATGGGTAGCTCGCCCCCGATAAGGACCAGGCCCGGGTCGACGGCGCGTCGTGTTCCACGCGCGCCTCAAAGAGATGTCAGCAAAACTGACGGGGTCCGCTAGGACCGTTGCCCGCCGGGGTTGCGGGTAGTCCTAAGGGGAAACCGTGGCCCCTGGCATGGCAAGGGAAGGAACACGGGTGGGTTTTAGTCAGTAAAAGTCTGACACGTCCTCCCGCTCCGCCCAGAGCGGGAGAAGTCATTGGATGATACCCCACCCAAAAAAAAAAAAAAAAAAAAGGGGGTAATTTAGAAAAACAAAAAACTACAAACTTTATAATTTATTTAGATAACTATTCGTGCGAAGTTTCGTGTTTATTACCTCAAGGAATAAGATTTTTCATACAAACTTTCATCCCTTATTTTACCCTCTTAGGGGTTGAATTTCGAAAAATCCTGATACACGTTATTCTTCATTTTTGGGTTTAAGTATAAATATTGAGTTTCGAGTTAATCGGACAGCGCGTTAAAATTCTTCCATACAAACTTTGACACCCCCCAACCGTAGGATAGGATACTTTTCCGGGATAAAAAGTACCCAGTGTGGTGCCCAGGATATTAAAGAATAATTATACCAAGTTTCATCGTAATCGAACCGGTAGTTTTTGCGTGATACTTGAACAAACAGACAGACAGACAGACAGACAGACAGACAGACAAAAAAAAAATTAATCACACTTTTGGGTTAGGTGTCGGTCTAGTAACACCCCCTGCCATTTATTTTTTTGATATTTTCAATGTACAGAATTTTCACTTCTACAGATTTATTATAAGTATAGATATAGATAAGTTTTGAATGAGTTTTGAAATTATTAAAATGTTAAATATGTAAGTTTTATTGTAATTAACCTTTTGTATTTTATCCTGTACATAGTCTAAAAATTATAATAATAAAACATAAAATAATTATAATATATAATGTTAAGTTCTTTGTTTAATTTAGTTGCGATAATGTTCATACATCACAAGTTTGTAAAATTAAGTATGTGGGGACAATTATTACTATTATTGGGTAGGTAGGTATAATTAGTTTGTAATACTTGTAAATAATATAAAAAATAAATAAAAATACATTATTTTACCATTTAAATTATGTTTTATTTTGTATTACTTATTTATACTCGGACTCTAAATTAGCTCTAGTGTAGTGTATTATAGGTTATTTTCTTTCAGTATATTTTATTAGAATAATTCGTTTAAAATCATACTACATTTGAAATTATATATTAATTTTTTTAAGAAATAATAATTTTGCTGCAGCTAATTTAAAGTTTGATAAGTAGGTTACCCTAATTATATTAAATGAAACACTCTTAAGTAGATAAACATTTTTTACTAACTTTTCAACACAATAATGAATTAAAAATAATTTTTTTATTTTCTAAATATGGTAAAATAACGCGTTGAAACTCTTTGTAGTCTATGAACCCCTCACTCCAGTAAATTCCTCGATTCCTTTCTAGCCACCTCACCTGCTTTTTTTCTTCTGGTGTTAGGTAATGGAATGAATATGGTGGTTTTACCAAGAACGTCTGTGTATGATCCTGACTCGCAATGCTTAATTCTTTGATAATAAAATTATTTATAGAATCTTTAAATCCTTGGAGTTCCACTATAATGGTATCCGAGTTCATGATATCTTCTTAACAATGTTACTTAATGGTTTGTATTCAACAATGCAATCGTTCAGAATGAGACAATATGCTGAAGTTTGATCTGGTATCTCTGAATCACTTTCAATTTCTACTCTCACATCCACAACCGGACCTGTCTTTAGATTATCCGCTTGTCTAGAGCAATCGACTACAAACAGCGGTGCTAAATCTCTAAAGTGTTTCTCACTTAGTATGGGCTCCGAGCGACGTCCGTAATACGACTGTTGAAATCTGGTGTATTGCTCGTATAATAAAGCGATTCTGTTATTAGCAAAACTCACATTTAAGCTTTCGTATGGAAAATACGTTGAATTAAGATACACTCTAACGTCTCGAATATGACAGTGATCGAATTGAGACATGTCGGAACTTGCATTGTTTTTTCTATTTGTCTGTAGCCCAATAATAATGTATCTTGGTTTTTCTATTTGAGATGAAGTTTTGATGGACCAGGTATGTTTTGTAGTTTTAGGCAAAGCTGGATATTCGTACAGATCCCAATTTCTGTATATCATTTGAAGTGGGCGATCTTTTTCTAATACTTTTAACAAACCAATTTTTTCTTTGTCTGATACTTTAACATGCGGTACGCGCCATATGATTTTGTTAATCTGAACATCATCCACAACTTCGCCAGTATTAAGTTTTACAGCGTTCAAATTAGTATTACTACGTAACAAAATCAGTTCATGTCTACTATTTATCACGACTTTTTTAAAATCTTCAGCAAAACCGAGGAGGTTACGAAGTGGTATAGAAGCAGAAAATCTTCCTCCATTTATATTTTTTATGCCATCAATATTCCAGCCCCAGGCATTAGACATTTTTGATTCACTTTCGTTCATTGAAATGAGTGATTTCATGGTTGTAGTTATACCTGCATTTTTTATTTTATCAATCTCCACTCCATTTAGCTCATACCTAATGTCTTGGAACAAGTAGAGTAGAGCATTGTTCGTGAAATTGATACTAGTAGCTTTGTCCTTCGTATCTTTTTTGCTAACGATAACAGTTCCTTCCAAATATAGGGTGCTAGCTGACGGTAATATGTACAAGTCCTGTTGGTTGATAGGTATGCGGATTTCATCGTTCCTGTTAAAACTCGTTACATAGGGCTTGTAGGAATGAAATTCGATTCCTTCTATAGTATTTTCGTATGTCGGAGGGGATAAAACATCTAAGATATTCATTTTAATAATCCGATCGCTCTAAGGAATGCTTTATTGTCTTTAGTTAATTTTATTTTCTTCTTAAAGAGAGGTCTTATTTGAGAGCTAGCTCGAGCAGAACTGATATTCTTTACTTGTTGAGACACATTTTTATTGTAGTCAATCATTGTTTTCTTCTAAGATGCAGATATACCTGCACTTCTTCACCACGTAAATTGATTAATCGTTTGTTTATATCTAACAGCCTGATATGTATGCAGCTTATGTTGTTTTGATTGATTGGAAAGTATATTGCGTTTTTCGGGATTTCTATGATCCTGTATCCAGGTGGCACATTAAGTGCAAATTCGTGAATAATATGACTTGGTTCACCGTTTACATATGAACCGCTTACAATATCACATTCAATCCTGACTACGGTCGTAGGTAGAATGTTGACTGGAGACTGTGACACATGCCATTTATTTGCTTTCAAGATTTGTTTGTTAAATCCTAACAGTCTTTTAAAAGAGTCTTCTTTAATAAAATTAATGTCTTTTGTACAGAATATTGTAGTTTTTAAAGTATTATTATTGCACCGTAGTTTGGTGTCGGTTGCCTACCACGGACTGGTTGTTTCTCTTTTAAGGTTTGGTGTAATATTCTGGGGCAACTGTAGCGAGAAAGAAAGTATTTTTAAAGCTCAAAAACGCTGCATCAGAGCTATGTTTGCCCTAAAAGTAACTGACAGCTGTCTACCTATATTTCAGTCTCATAAACTGTTAACCTTCCCATGTCTTTATATATTGGAATTATGTATATTTGTTAAAACGAATTCTCACCTGTTTACCACCTTGAAAGAAACTCGAAATAGAACAATAAGTATTAGATCCCAATATAAAAATCTTTTAAGCACGGGTGTCTTTAAGACTGCACTTTTAAGAAAAAGTGTTATTTGTATGGCACCACTTGTTTATAATAAGTTACCAAATAATGTCAAGGAACAACCACTAACTAAATTTAAAAAGCATGTTACGGAATTACTTTTGCACAAGTGTTATTATTCAGTACAAGAATTCTTAGATGATAAGTTTGATTAAATTCTTTTAAAATGTAAATTTGCATGCCAATTAAGGTAGAATGTACAAGGAACCATAAAACTTTGTAACACCTAATAATATGTACCTACATTCATTGCAAATAAATAAATCTATTCTATTCTATTCTATTCTATTTGATCGCTGCATCTTTTATTTCAGATTTTAAATAATCGCCGATATCTTGCAATTCATAAGTGCCTTCCGGTATTTCAATAACTTGATTAAAACCATAATAGAACTTATTATTACTTATATCAATGTTTGGAATAGAATTAAATGTTGAAAAGTGCAATAAAGCACACTCATACTCTCCATCTAGTTGCAATGTATTAGGATAGTATGTAGTTAACACTGACGAGTCTCCAGTTATCGACAAAGTGAGCGACATCTTGCAAATGATTGAAATGAAAGAAAAGCATATATTTTATAATACATTTTTATTCCAAAAAGTCCACAAATAATTTAAACATAAATGACCACAATTAACTGCGTTAATTTTTTGATATCTTGTGTAGTTATAAAACACATTACAATTTTTAAAATATTGCATCAATTCCATTGGAGGTTTTAAATTTCCATAGCTATCAAAGTATTCACAGTGATTGTATACTTTAGCATAAGCTACCCAATGCGTTCCTTCGTTCTTAGAATCGTCTAAGTTAACGATACCACATTCAATGCATTTCGGCTTCCGAGGTAGTCGATCCTTCATGTAGACCCCACGAAAATATGGGATGTCACTTGAAAACTTTCGGATGTCTACATTTGTTAGAGGGCGTTTAGGTAGCATATTTTTCAGTTTTTTGAAGATGTTATAAACAATCCTTTACCACTTTTATACGACTTAATGTATAAACCCTTGCCCAACACTAATGCCTCCATAGCTTTATTATGACGTTCTGTTTCTTGCAAATTTTGTTTGCTTGCTTTGTAATCATTGACGGTTTTTGCAATGCCAGCTGCACCACCAGCTAAAGTTCCTAAAGCTGATAAACCAGCGAAAATTGGAATTAAAGGTAAAACTCCTCCAGTCTTTGGTATGGGTATTACTCGGGGTACTCGAATTCGATGATGAATGTTTGGAAATAACTTTTTTGCGGTTAAGTAAGCTGCTTTTATTAAAGTCTTATTATCTTTGCGTTTGAGTTTCTTAATTTTTGATTTTATTTTTGAAACTAAGCTTTTAAATGTTTTAATGCCAGATCCAGACTTTAGTTTCGCTTTCATAACTTTGTTCACTACCCAAGAGCTTAGTTTTTCACCTTTCCCTGCATCTTTTGATTTAAGTCTTTGTTTAGCCATGTTAAGTAGTTGTAAATCGGCTTTGTGACGATTTGATAAGTCTGTATAGTTTGTATACGCAATGTCGTGTTGCATGCAAGCTTCGTCTAGCTTATTTACACCTCGGTCACCTCGCGCTAAGCGTTTCTGAAGTTTGGTTCCTGGTTCGCAATAATTGTATCCTGGTAAATGAACTTCGAATTGTAGATTATTAATTATGTTGTTAACTAGTCCACCCCCTTGCATTACTCAAATAATAATGATAGGATTTCAGATGAAAAATGGTTATATAATAATATTATTCCATTATTGCAGCTTTTTCAATCCAACAATTTTCTGCGCTGTTTAGACCTAACCATTTAACATACAATTTATTACCTTTCTTTCTCAAAACCTTTTCTATCAAATAAACATCAGGATAATTCGATTGGGGTGCTTGGACAGGAAACCTCCCCGTGTGCCCGTGGGCTGGAGTTCCCTTATGGATACGTCCGGGGGGAAGGCCAGTCTCCGGGACGGTGCACCCTGGGGTGCGGGCAATGTCTCCCCTTAGGTATTGAGTATCTAAGGGGGGTCGTTGCCCGTATGCTAATATACTATCAGAGGAACGCTCTAACGTATACTCTAAGGAGCACACGTTGAGCAGCGTTTGAGTGAGAGCGGGCTCGGCGTGCACTAACTCTGCCGTCGGGCAGGCAGGAGGAAGTTCTCTCCTGCTGCCACCGTTGGTCTCGTAGCCCCGTGTGTAGGTCATGTCTCTGGCATTTGACGGGGGTCGAGGGTCTTGGCTTAACCGCCCGGGCCGCGAGGAAGACAACCTCTATAAAAAATCACCCCAAACCTCCAAGCGGCGGCGCACCGTGAGGGAGGTTGTTAGCTTGACTAATGGGTAGCTAAATTAGTCGTTAGTGCGAACCACGTTTTTTGGTTGGTTGGTTGGAACTTTTTATACTCGTGGGAACAAAAATGGAAAAAATTGTTAAAAAGAAAAACGAAGGGGAGGAGAGTGGTGCGGGGTCGGAGTCCGACGCCGCATCTGGCGCGAGGGGCTCTCGTAGCCCGGAGCGCGAAGTGGTGGGGGCTTCCGAGAAGAACCGAAAGTTCTTCCGGAAGCGTCCCAATTCGGGGTCATCCTCCGATGAGTGGGTCTCCGCACAGCGGAAGAAGATCCACTCTAGCCGGCGGGGTGAGGCCCGGGAAAAAGGTGTCGGTAGAGGGGCCACCCTCTCCACCAAGGAGGCTGGTGAACAGAGGCCAGCTAGCCCAGCTGAGCCGGCCCCTGGAGGGAGCAGCCGCAGTGCGGCCCCCTCAGAGTTATCAGGTGGTGAACCGGACGCCGTTGGCGGCTCCAACTCGGAGCGTGAGGCTCGGTTCACGGAGGTCGTGGTAGCCGCGGTCAAGGAGGTGGCCATTAAGAGGATCAAGTCCTCTAAAGACAAGGCCATCTCCGCAGCCACGGCCTCTATTATGGCGGCAGCGAAGGCCTTCCAACTCGGGCCTCCGTCGGACGGAATGTCCGAATTGCGAGAGGAGGTCGCCCGCCTGACAGCCGCCATGGAGCTTCTCCGGAAGGAGAATGGGGAGCTCCGAGCAGACCTGGCTGCGCTCCGAGGAGCCGGCTCCCGGGAGGCGAAAAAGAGGGGAGAGGCGCATGGGCAGGGACGGTCAGTGCCTGCTGAAGACCGTATCCTGACCCTGGTGCGGCAGGAGATGGCTGCCTTGCGGAACCGCTTCTCCGCCTTAGAGGCTATCGTCCTGCGCCCCCCACTAGCGGCAAGCGAGCTGGCCTCGGGCCAGCGGAAGGCGTCGTACGCCGCCGCCGCAGCTGCCGCGGCCAAACCAGGCCCGTCGGGGCAGACCAGGAAAGGGGCGGCTGCGCAGGTGGCGAAGGCCCCGGCCCTGGCGGCGAGACAGCGGCCGCCACCACCTCCACCTCCGGAATCTTCTCCGGCCGATGCCGATTGGCAAGTAGCCGGGGAGAAGTAGAAGGCAAGGAAGGCGGCCAAAAGAAGGGAGAGGCGGCAGCGGCGCAAGGAGCGAAGCGTCGCGGCTAGGCTCCGCGCCCCGAAGGCCGCAGCGGTAGTGATCACACTACAGCCGGAAGCGGCAAAAAAGGGCGTGTCCTATCGGGACGTACTCGCCAAGGTGGGGGCGGCAGTGGACCTAAAGGAGCTCGGCGCCGAAAATGGCATCCGGGTAAGGGTCACTGCGACTAGGGCCCGGATGATGCAGGTCCCCGGTGCGGCCAGTGGCCCGGCCGCTGACGCTCTGGCCGAAAGGCTTAGGGCGGCCATAAATGGGGATGAGGCCCGAGTGACCAGGCCCACCAAGTGCGTGGACATCCGCATCCTGGGACTGGACGACTCGGTGACGGAGGAACAGGTGGTGGCCGCTGTCGTGAGGACTGGGGGGTGCTCTGCCGAGCAGGTGAGGGCGGGCACCATCCGTCCTGACTCCGTGGGGATGCGAGCCGTTACGGTGAGCTGCCCCGTGACGGCGGCCAAGAAAATTACCGGGGAGGGCTGCAGGCTATTGGTGGGCTGGGTTTCTGCGCAGGTCAAGCTGCTGGAACCCAGACCCCTGAGGTGCTTCCGCTGCCACGTGGGCAACCACGTGGGAGCTAAATGCACCTCGGAGGTGGACCGCAGCGGTCTCTGCTACCGCTGTGGCCAGCCCGGTCACAAGGCCGGCTCGTGTAGCGCCACGCCGCACTGCGTTGTATGTGCGGCGGCTGGCAAGCCGGCCGAACACCGGATCGGGAGCAAGGCCTGCGCTTCACCCGCCAAAGCCCGCGGCGGAGGCAAGCCCTCCGCCACCGCCGTCACCGCCATAACCGCCGCCACTGCTGCCGCCGCTGCCGCCTCCACCCCAGTTGTCGTCGCCACAACCGCCGCGGCTGTGCCCTCACAGGGGGCTCGGGAGGGGGAGGGTATGGAGTGCCAATAACGGCCCCATTACGCCTCCTCCAGGCGAACATCAACCACTGCGCCGCCGCTCAGGATCTGTTGCTCCAGAGCATGGCGCAGTGGTCGATTAACATCGCCGTGGTCGCTGAGCCGTACTTTGTCCCGCCCAGGGATGACTGGGTGGAGGACCTGAGCGGCTCAGTGACCCTAATTTCGTCGGCCGCCGCCGGTACCCCATCCCTCGAAGGTGTCAGGAGAGGAAGGGGTTGCGTTGCAGCACGGTTCGGGGAGATTGTCGTGGTAGGGGCATACTTCTCCCCGAACCGGACTCTTGCCGAGTTCCACAACTCCCTAGGGGAGTTGAGAGCCATCGTCGTCGGGTTTCGTTCCCTCCCCGTGCTCGTCCTCGGGGACTTCAATGCCAAGAATGTGGCTTGGGGTTCCCGCTATACGGACACAAGGGGAAGGATGGTGGAGGGCTCGGCTCTGGAGACAGGCCTGGCCGTCTTAAACCGGGGTTCTGTCCCCACGTGTGTGCGGATGCGGGGCGAATCAGTGGTGGACATATCGTTCGCCAGCACCGCTCTGTCACCACGTGTTGTTGACTGGCGCGTTATGGAGGGGGTGGAGACCTATTCCGACCACCGGTACATCCGGTTCGACGTCTCCGCCCAGACCTCGGGCGCGTTGGTCCGACAGGCCTCGAGTGGTCCGCGGTGGGCGCTGAAGCAGCTGGACCGGGAGCTCCTCTTGGAAGCCTCGATCGTGCAGACCTGGGTGTCATCACCGGACAGGCCTGCTGACATCAACGACGAGGCGGAGTGGTTCCGGGAGGCCATGTCCGACATATGTGACGTGGCAATGCCCCGGGTCCAGCCCGGCCGTGCTTCGCGCCAGGTGTACTGGTGGTCGCAAGAGCTGACGACTCTGCGCGCCGCGTGCGTTGCTGCGCGACGCCGGTACGCCAGGCACCGCAGGCTCCGTATCCGCCCTCCGGATACGAAAGCCATTCAGGCGGAGTTGTACGAGGGGTACAGAGCGGCGAAGACCGCCCTCCAAGCGGAGATCCAGCGGGCTAGGGGACTGGCCCGCGAGGAGTCGCTGGCGACTCTGGACAGGGACCGTTCACCGCGTGAATCGCAGTCAGGTGGCGAGAAGGACGTCACAGACTTCACCAGACAGTGATCTGAAGTTCCGAGTGGTGAGGAAACTGTTACGATACATCTGTCTGGATCGGTTGTAAGCAGAAGGTACGTACGTAGGCTGAATGCCAAGAATACCGCCCCAGGACCCGACGGCTTACCTGGGAAAGCATGGGTCCTGGCCTTGGAGGCTCTCGGGCCTTGACTAAGAGGGCTACTAAGCGCATGCTTGGAGAGGGGCCAGTTCCCACTTCGATGGAAGACGGGGAAACTGGTCCTCATTAAGAAGCCGGGGCGCCCTGCGGACTCTCCGTCTGCCTACCGGCCCATCGTGCTGCTCGACGAGGTAGGCAAGCTCTTTGAAAGAGTAATTGCAGACCGCCTTGTCGGGCATCTGGTGCGGGTGGGGCCGGATTTGACGGAGAGCCAGTTTGGCTTCCGCAGAGGGCGCTCCACGGTGGACGCCATCATGCGCGTGCGGGCCCTCACGACGGGGGATGCTGTTGCCCGGGGTGGGGTCGTCTTGGCGGTGTCTTTAGACATCACCAATGCCTTCAATACCCTGCCCTGGAGTTGCATTAGAGAGGCACTCCGGTATCACGGGGTGCCGATCTACCTCCGACGTGTGGTCGAGGCCTACCTGACGGACAGGGCCGTCATCTACCCCGGTCACCTGGGAGAATGGAACCGGCGAGAGATGTCGTGCGGTGTCCCACAGGGATCGGTCCTGGGGCCGTATCTGTGGGATATCGGATACGACTGGGTGCTGCGCGCCGACCTCCCCGACGGCGTCAGCGTGGTTTGCTACGCTGACGACACGTTGGTCCTGGCGCAGGGGAGGTCGCACCAGGCGGCGGCCGAAATTGCGACACGCGGGGTTGCGACAATCGTCGACAGGATCCGGCAATTGGGACTCGAGGTGGCCCTACACAAGTCCGAGGCCATGTGTTTTCATGGTCCTCGGAACGCGCCACCTTTGGGTTCCCAAATAACGGTAGGAGGGGTTCACATCGGCGTCGAGTCGACGATGAAGTACCTGGGACTTGTCCTCGACAGCCGGTGGAACTTCGTGGAGCATTTCCGACGTTTGGCTCCCAGACTGGAGAAGGCTGGGGCTGCTCTGAAGCGGCTCCTGCCTAATCTGGGGGGTCCAAACGCCTCCTGCCGGAGGCTCTACGCGGGGGTCGTGCGGTCCATGGCCCTTTACGGGGCTCCTGTGTGGGCGCGTTCTTTGAGGCTGCGGCCAGCCCGCCGGTTGAACGCGTCCCAAAGGATCATGGCCATCCGGCTTGTCCGGGGATACCGCACGGTCTCGGGTGAGGCGGCGAGCCTCCTTGCCGGATTGCCGCCGTGGGATCTAGAGGCGAAGGTCCTCGCCCACATCTGGGAGTGGCGCGAGGAGATGAAGCGCCGGGGCGTAACTCCGCTGCCGCGAGAAATCACGGTACAGCGGACAGAGCTCCGGCAGGATCTCATGGCGGCTTGGAGTGTGCGATTGTCGCAACCCAGATATGGGCACGCCGCAATCGCGGCGATAAGTCCCCTCTTTGAGGAGTGGCTAGAGAGGCGCCACGGCGTCCTCACCTTCCGCCTGACGCAGGTCCTCACCGGACACGGTTGTTTCGGGAGGTACCTGAGTAGTGTATTATTGGGCATTCTATACCACTATCGGCAAGTAGCTCGGCGAGTGCGCCTCGCTGCCGACAGTGGTATAGAATGCCCAATAATCGACACTCGACTCGACTCTCCACTCGACCGATAAACTCGAACGAGACAGTTTGTTGTTCCGTGTACTTGATTAGGAACGATTTACTCGACCAATGACTAGTAACTTGCTCCTTACCACTATCTTCCATACGGCTGGTCAGTATGCCGCGTTTCGGAGCACGATCAGAATCAGAATCAGAATCAGAATCAGCCATTTACTTACCACTGCACTTAACCGGTCACTCGAGTTGCATTTACTGTTAACATAGAATGGTGAACGAGTTGATGATTGTAACAAACCAACGAAATTACAAGTACCTAGTGAAAAAAGCGTTAACGGGTTATTATTGTAAATAAAAAACAACTGTAAGGTACGGTATTTGGTTTAATTATCATAAAATGTTGGTTTGCCTGGAAACAAGATATCAGCCGCACGCACGAGCTCTTGTAATTTTCGCCACTGAGGAGAATCCGCGTCAGTCTGGAACTTGATTCGGACGAGCGCCTTCTTCCACAGCTCGGCGGAGTCGGTAAGGCGAGCGTCGTCAGCCTTGTACACCTTACAGTCGATGTAGTACTCTCCGTCGGTGCTCGTTGCTCGGCGCTCGCAGCCGCTGGCTACCCGGTTCACAAAGAATGAAGTTAGGTGGTCCGATGCATCTTCTTTGTGTGGGATGTCGCGGTTGTTACTGACGCCGAATATGTCGATGCCAGTATTCACTTTTTTACTAAAACAATAACAGAAAACTGTAATTAGTTAATGTTTAGAACGAGAGATGCATACGCCAAGAAAAAACCTTCTGCTGTAAAAAAAATATAACAACTGACTCGGCTTTGATCAATACTGTAATCGATCAAATCAATCCATCGGTTCAAACAATAACCAAGTGAACCTGCACTTGTTTTAAAATAATATGTAATAGTAATTGCATGATTTTAATTTAGTCAGTAGATATGTGACTAGAGTAAGTAGATAATTAATTTACCTGGCACGAGCTACGGTTGTTGATTGTGACTGCATCTTGCGTTTCCCATTGCTGTCTGCAGACGGTTTGCGGCTGCACTTCACTTTTTGCCCGGTGACCGATGCTTGCGAGTAATCACACTCAGAGTCTGACCTGAAATAAAGATAGGGAAAATTTAGTCACACAATTATTATTAATTATCTCAATGGAGTAGTGTCCATTGCGCAGGGCATACTATACAACACAAGTGTGTGCGCAAACATTGGTTCTCCCACATGCCCATGGGATAGCAAACCCATAGAGAGATTGGGTGCAGGATCGATGGCTTTACATGCTGTTCAAAGCACAGAAGACTGGATGAAAAATAATGACTCCTTCGAGGGATCGACCTCGACATACTATGAGCAGCTCGTGTGATCTGAGAAGTAACGCGCCCACACACAAACATAACTGTAAATTACAAGCGGATCACAAGTGTGAGCCATGACAACGAACAGAATATTTTATAAGACTTACATTTTTTTCAATCAGAAGTTCCACTCGGTTTGATGACTTGGTTGGGATGGCGGCAGCGGGAGGCTATCGACAATGTCGTCGCTGATATTGTAGACAACACAGACTGTTTGTATACCGATGATAACAGAGCACTTCGTTGCACTTGCAGACTGCGAATACTTTGTACCGAATACTTGTAGCTTATAAGTTAAAATCAAATTATAAATAAAGCATGTTAAAAACACTTCAATCAATTTAGCATTGTTGTGTTGAAGTAACTTTTTCTATAGTCGGATTATACATGTACGTAAAATGAAGACGAAGGAAAATTTTAAGCTGCATCGAATGTCGATGCAGCGAAATTAGCCAGGGCTGGCTAAATGATAGCGAGCACGGAATCGTTACACTACATTGATGTAATTATTTTATAGAAGTAAATAAATATTTCTAAGGTAGGTACTTATTTTATCATCTACGTTTAGGTCTTGTGTAGAAAATATGAACTTATTGCCGTCAACCTAGTACTTTTCTAGACTTCCTGAAATAAATACATAATATAGTTCTCATAACTACACTAACAGCCATGATTCAAACCATGGAAATCCATATCTGTCGATACGCTATGATATATTTTAATCGTAATAATGCATTGTGTAAATTTTGTATTTTGCTGATACATAGAATGATACTAAGTTATTGTCAACCCTAACTAAAATAGCTGATTATTGTGGATGTGAAATAAATAATTAGGTAAGCACACGTGTAACAATTGCGCAAAAACAAATTTTATGATGAAATATTTTTAGGCAAAAAATATAATTTAAAATATTATTTATTATTTCAAAGGTCTCTCGGAGTGAGCACGTTTCTAAACTGTCACCGAAAAATTAAGTCAATTATTAAAAATAAATATTTAATTGATCACACACCAGAAAGTACATACGAACGATTTCATCAGGAGTAACGCTGTTCGGTATATCGTGGGGGGGCCTGAAATACACCTGTTTGGATAAAGCAGATCATTTCATATTGTACAGGTAATTATCAAATATCATTTTTTAATTTCAATTAACATAATAGTATGACTTTTTCAACCCAGAATTTACAATTATATGTCTGATTCTTTATCGGTACCTAATAAACATTTTTTTATTTCAGATACATTCTGCCTAAACAAACTATTAATTACCGACTGGTCTGTGAAGAATTATTTAATTACCTGAAATATATCTCCATATTTGGATCACGTAGATACACATTCCTATGTATAAATCATTTTACATTTTGCAGGTAATTATTATCTATATTTTTCTCTCCAGATTATACTATTATCTATGTAATTAGATTATGTGTCTAATGCACCCAATTTTTTATTATTTCAGAAACATTCTGCCTAAACATAATTACCGACTTACCTGAGAAGAAATTACACAAGGGATCTTGGAACGAACATAAAATAGTCCTGATCAAGTTGTACTAATTACCTATATAAAATATTTTGTTACTGGTATACCTAAGATCATGAATAATAGTTGTAAGTATTATCTAATCTAATTTTATTGAAATTGTTAGTGTTCCTTTTTGTTAGTGATTTCAACAATAACATAATGCCTCACTGTTCTGATTGCAAAGTATTTGTAGATAATCGCCGATGGTCTGGTCATTTACGTAGCAATGTACATAAAAACAATAGTTCAACTCCTATTTATGATAATGTGGCAATTATTAATTCTTCTTTTAAAGAACGAATCAAAAGTTATAAAATCACAGCGACAGGCGAACAAATACTTAGTTTTCCTGAAATGTTCCTCAATAGGATTAGTCCACAAATTAAGCATTTAATAGAAGGTTCAATACAGAAACACATCTCTGTCAAAATAAACTTCGAACTGTTTGCTTCCTTTCTTATGTTTAAAAATGATCAACAAGAAATAAAATCATTCCGAACAAAAAATTTTATTACACTAATTAATTACGATTTTGATTCTACTTACAAATCAGCTGTTAATGTACTACTAAAAAAAATTGAGGAATTTGAGGAAAGAGATAGTGGTTGGACATTTTTAAGTAATTCGCATTTAGAATTAAATATTAATAAATATCAACCACTCAGCGGATCTAAATTTTTAACTTTGCCGAAATCCATAAAGGCTAAAAGAGCTTGTTTGAATATTCGAAACAATGATGAGTATTGCTTTTTGTGGTGTGTTGTGGCGGCATTGTACCCCACAAACAGACATCCCGATAGGATTTCGTCTTATCCATACTTTCAGGAAGTTTTGAATGTTAATAATTTAACATTTCCAATTACATTCTCGGACATAGCTATCTTTGAGAGAAATAATCCTTCTCTCAATATATTTGTATATGGTTTAAAAAATGAGAAAACAATTATTGGGCCATTGTATACAACGCTGAATGACAAGTCTAATAAAAGTATCCATCTACTGTTTTTAGAAAATAATAATAATTCTCATTACTGTCTCATCAAAGATTTATCTCGTTTAGTTAGAAATCAGATGACCAAACATCATGGTAAACTATATTTCTGTGAAACATGTTTATTGTTTTTTCCAACGCTTAGTCAAATTGAATCCCACTTGTGTGGGGGGATTGTCACTGTTTTACCGGAAAAAGGGTCATTTTTAAAATTTTAAAATTATGATAGAAAACAAAATATTCCATTCGTCATATATGCCGACTTTGAAACGTTACTTGAACCAATTTCCGGCGCTGAATTCAACACCGCTAACACGTCATACTTAAAACGCCACGTGCCAGCGGCGTTCGCTTACAATATCGTGTCATCAAATAAAAATGCCACCGTTGAGGGCTATAGAAGTTATCGGGGTAATGATTGTGTTTCGAAATTTATACATTTTCTTACTGAGGACGTAAAACAAATACATAAAATTATATCCAAAAGCGAGCCTATGATATTCACTGATGAAAATTCTCGTGATTTTAAACGTGCCGTTAAGTGTCATATTTGCGACAATTTACTCTTAACCGATAAAGTAAGAGATCATTGTCATATTACAGGTCTATATCGAGGTGCAGCACATCGACACTGTAATTTACAGCATAAAGTACCAAAATGTATTCCAATATTTTTTCACAATTTATCCGGATACGATTGTCATTTATTTATAAAAAAGTTAGGTGAAATTCCAGGTTCAATTAAAATAATCCCTAAGACTAAAGAAAAATATGTAGCATTTACCAAATTTATTCCTATTGCCGATAACGAGTACATTTGTATAAGGTTTCTAGATTCCTTCAACTTTTTGGGAACAAGTTTAGACAAGCTCGCTAAAACATTGCAGGCGGAAGATTTCGTTAATCTACGGTCTCATTTTTCCAAAGAAAGACAGTTTAATTTATTGAGAAGAAAAGGTGTTTATCCATATGATTACATGACCACTTGGGGATGTTACGATCAAACATTTTTGCCGTCTAAGGATCATTTTTATAATTCTTTGACTAACGAAGTCATTAGTGATGAAGATTATAATCACGCGCAGGCTGTTTGGATTGAATTTAATATTAATAACCTAGGCGAGTATACGGATCTATACTTAAAAACGGATGTGCTTTTGTTAACAGACATATTCCAAAATTTTCGGAAAACCTGTAAACAATATTACAGTCTTGACCCCGCGTTTTACATTACTGCACCCAGTTTATCTTTCGATGCGATGTTGCTAAAAACAGGCGTTCAGTTAGAGCTAGTGTCGGACTTAGCTATCATCAGAATGATACAAAGCGGTATACGCGGTGGTTTGTGCATGTGTTCCCATCGGCATGCTAGAGCTAATCACAAGTACATGCCTGAATATAATCCATCACAACCGGAGAGTTTCATAGTATACTTAGATTGTAATAATCTTTACGGTTTCAGCATGTGTCAGTATTTACCATACTCTAGTTTCAGATTTTTAGGTGATAACGAATTAGCTAATTTTGATGTTACCGCTATAGAAGATAACGCAAAATGGGGCTTCATATTAGAAGTCGAACTATTGTATCCCGAAAATTTACATAATCATCATAATGACTTACCATTTTGTCCTGAAAAATGTGTACCCCCGGGGGGTAAAACCAAGAAACTCATAGCAAATTTGTATAATAAGTACAACTATGTGATTCATTACGTTCATTTAAAAAAATGTTTGGAACATGGTTTAATTTTACGTAAAATTCATAGAGCTATTACTTTTAGACAGGCTCCATATTTAAAACAATACATAGAGTTAAATACTCAATTAAGACAAAAAGCAAAAAGTTCCTTCGAACAAGACTTTTTTAAGTTATTAAATAACAGTGCTTTTGGAAAGACATTAGAAAATACTGAAAATAGAGTAACCGTGCATTTAGTTAATCAATGGTGCGATCAGTCCAATCGAACTAAGAAATTTATATCCGCTGAGAAACTTATAGCCAACCCCTATTTCCACAGTGCATCTATTTTATCTGAAAACTTAGTTGCGATACAAATGAAACCTAATCAAATTATTTTAGATAAGCCTATCTACATAGGTTTCACTGTGTTGGAACTGTCAAAAGCACACATGTATTACTTTCATTACGATATTGTAAAGCCTTTTTATAAAGATCGAGTGCAGCTATGTTACACAGATACCGATTCCTTTGTTTATAAAATAGACACTAACGATTTTTACCATGATTTGAAATATAATTTTTTACAATATTTTGACAGCAGTAACTATGAAGCCGCAAATGATTTACAGATACCGCTAAAAAATAAAAAGGTACCCGGTCTCTTTAAAGATGAAATGGGAGGAAAATATATATCTGATTTTGTTGGCTTGAGATCGAAACTTTACTCTATAAAAACCCCTAATAATATTATTAAAAAAGCAAAAGGGGTGAAAGCAAGCGTGGTCAGGGATTTAAACTTATCAGACTATGAAACCATTTTATTTCATGGCGGAGTAATCCGGAGAAAAAATTATATGTTTAAATCGATAAAACACGAAATATTTACTCGTACTGTCAACAAAGTTGCTTTATCTAGAAATGATGACAAACGATCAATATCTGTAGATCAAATTTCAACTCGAGCCTGGGGTCATGCGTTTATTTTTAAGAATGAATTACTCTGATCATAATTTAAGTTTAGTGTTACGTAATTATCTAAGGCTACTCATGTAATAAGTTTAGTTTTAGAAAATAATAAATGTTAATAACTATTATACAAAAATTAAATAAAATTGGAATTATTGTAACCATTGACTTGTTTCATTTATGAAATTCTATTTACTTTAAAATATAATTACACTCTTTTTTTTCAATCGGTAAATTAAGTAAATACCGATTGCAATGATTTCAGTTGCACTATGCACCTAGATACCTTGCATCGTAAGGTTGATTTTTGAATAACTAACGTTTACGATTAAGTAACACGCTTACAAGGCACTATTCTTCATTGTATAATTATTGTCTACGTTGCAGTTCATTGGCCTTAGCATGGAGACACAAATGCTTAGATGACATGTAATTAATTATTACACGGTATTTAATTATTTTACAATCATTAACGAAATATTATTCATCGCGAACACCTGTTTCATATATTTTTTTAACCTTCAGCAAAAGTAATCATGTCGGTGAGTATAATTTTTTTTTTTTTGTAACTAACAATTGTGATCGCGGTAGTGTTAATAATCAATATAATAAAGGAATATAGTGAACTCCATGGAAAACCTAATTATAACGCTTTAGAGCGCTATACTAAAGGAATAGTGGTATAATTGTTTTATATTTTGTTTCAGATGTCTGAATCCGAGATCATGTTCAGCCAGTATGCCCAGGATCCTTACGAAGGATTCTCTGAGATGTTTCGCAGCGAACCCGAGCACAGCAAACCAGTCACAAAAGATAAAAAACCAAAACAACGATGCAGGGAAAAGTCGAAAAAACTAAAACCAACCAAATCCTACGTGATGAGTCGACTACAGCGAAGAGGGATTAAATTAATAAAAATTTCAGTCATAGATCTATGTAATAACAATCCTCAAACCATAGACAGTGATAGTGACAGTGAGAACGTTATTATAAACGCACAATATATTGTTCAAGATGCTATCGACAGTGTTATGGACGAAACTGAGTCTTTAGTTAAGAAAATATCGAAATCTTTACTAGATACTGACTTTTAATAATCGTTTGTGTAAATTAATGTTTATAATTTTATTAAGATATTTCTATTCAATTGCGTGTAGTGTTAAGTTATTTGGAGAAGTGTGGGGAGTGTTTAGCAAAATAAAAGCATGTATAACTTATTTTGATTTTTATTTAACAAACCTAAAAACTAATAATCTACATTACACACATTAGTGCATACATTTTATGCCCATTCTAAATACTTCCTTAAACAAAGCACATTTTTAAGCGCACAATGCTTCAGATGTTTATTACAATTAAAATTAGATCTTCCTTCACAGTATGTTTTATGCAAAACAGAGAAATTAGGACATTGTTCTTTACCAAGGTCTAATACTTTACAATTCATACAAAGATCCTTTATCCAATTCACCTTCTCCAAACCATTTACAACGATTTCCTTATTTTCTAGATATGGAACGATTATACGTCGAAATTCTCTGTAGTCAATATAACCTTCATTCCAATAAATTCCCCTATTTCTTTCCAACCATTTAACCTGCTTCTTTTCATCACTTGTTAAGTATTTAAACAAGTATGGTGGTTTTATTAAAAATGTTTGAGTATAATCACGACTAGCAAAAGCTAATTCTTTTATTATAAAATTATTGTACAGGTCTTTAAACCCTTGAACATCTAATATGATAGTATTCGGATTCATGATATTTTTCTCACAGTATTACTTAGAGGCTTATACTCAATTATGCAGTCGTTCAATAAAAGACAATATGCAGAAGTTTGATCTGGTATGTCCGAATCACTCTCTATTTCCACTCGTACATCCACAATAGGACCTGTCTTTACATTATCGGCTTGTCTAGAGCAATCTATGATAAAGAGCGGCGCCAAATCTTTAAATTGTTTTTCACTTAATAAGGGTTCCGGGCGACGTCCGTAATAAGACTGTTGAAATCGAATGTATTGCTCGTATAATAAAGCGATTCTGTTATTCGCGAAACTGATATTTAGGTTTTCATAGGGGAAGTAAGTTGAATTTAGGTATACTCTAACGTCACGAACATGGCAGTGATCGAACTGAGACATATCAGAACTTGAATTGTTTTTTCTATTTGTTTGTAGGCCCATAATTATGTATCTAGGTTTCTCTATTTGCGAGGAAGTTTTGATGGACCAGGTATGTTTTGTAGTTTTAGGTAAAGCTGGATATTCGTAGAGATCCCAATTTCTGAATATCATCTGGAGTGGACGATCTTTTTCTAACAGTTTGAGTAAACTTATTTTCTCTTTGTCGGACACTTTAACATGCGGTACACGCCAGATGATTTTATTTATTTGAACGTCTTCTACAAATTCACCGGTGTTAAGTTTGACCGCATTCAGGTTAGTATTACTTCGTAGCAATATCAGTTCGTGCCTACAATTTATCACGACTTTCTTGAAATCTTCAGCGAAACCGATGATGTTACTGAGTGGTATAGACGCGGAAAAACTACCCGCATTTATATTTTTTATGCCTTCGATATTCCAGCCCCATGCATTAGATATCTTTGACTCACTTTCACTCATTGATATTAACGATTTCATGGTGGTAGTTATGCCAGCATTTTTTATTCTATCAATTTCCACTCCATTTAGCTCGTATCTTATATCTTGGAACAGGTAAAGTAGAGCATTATTCGTAAAATTAACACTAGTGGCTTTCTCTTTCATATCCTTTTTGCTTACGATAACAGTCCCTTCCAAATACAAGGTACTAGCTGACGGAAGTATATACAAGTCTTGCTGGTTAATGGGTATACGAATTTCATCGTTCCTATTGAAACTAGTTACGTAGGGCTTGTAACAGTGAAATTCGATTCCTTCAACCGTGTTGTCGTAAGTCGGAGCGGATAAAACGTCTAAGATATTCATTTTAGTAAACCGATCGCTTTGAGAAATGCCTTGTTGTCTTTAGTTAATTTTATTTTCTTCTTAGGGCGAGCTCTTATATGGTTGGAAGCTTGAGTGGAACTGATATTTTTGATTTGCTGATGCACATATTTATTGTAGTCGATCATTTTTTTCTTCTGAGATGCAAATACAGCTGCAATTCTTCACCGCGCAAGTTTATTAAGCGGTTATTTATATCTAACAGCCTGATATGTATGCAGCTAATGTTGTTTTGGTTGATTGGAAAGTATATCGCGTTTTTCGGAATTTCTATAATCCTATATCCGGGAGGAACGTTGAGTGCAAATTCGTGGATAATGTGACTCGGTTCTCCGTTTGTGTACGAGCCGCTTACAATATCACATTCGATCCTGATCACAGTTGTAGGTAAAATGTTGACCGGCAACTGTGACTCATGCCATTTATTTGCTTTCAAGATTTGTTTATTAAACCCTAATAAATTCCTGAAAGTACCTTCTTTATTAAAATTTATGTCCTTTGTACAATATACAGCAGCTTTTAAAGTATTGTTATTGCACTGTAGTTTGATTGAGGCATCTTTCATTTCAGATTTTAAATAATCATTAATATCTTGCAATTCATAGGTGCCCTCCGGTATTTCAATAACTTCGTTAGAACCATAATAGAATTTATTATTCGTTTTGTCAATGTTTGGAATCGAATTAAATGTTGCGAAATGCAATAAGGCACACTCATACTGTTCATATAGTTGCAACGTGTTGGGATAGTAAGTAGATAAAGTTGACGAGTTTCCAGTTATCGATAATGTGAGTGACATCTTGCAAATGATTGAAATAAAAGAAAATCATAGATTTTATATGTTTTTATTCCAAAAAGTCCACAGATATTCTAAACATAAGTGTCCACAATTTACAGTGTTGAATTTCTGATATCTTGTATAATTATAAAAAACATTACAATTCTTAAAATATCGTATTAATTCCATTGGAGGCTTCAAATTTCCAAAGCTATCAAAATATTCATAATAATTGCCTACTTTTACATAAGCTACCCAATGCGTCCCTACGTTCTTATAATCGTCCAAGTTAACGATACCACATTCAATCGGATTTGGCGTTCTTGGTAATTGATCCCTCATGTACACTCCCCGAAAGTGAGGGATGTCGCGTGCATACCTTTGGATGTCTACATTAGTTAGAGGACGATTAGGTAGCTTATTTTTCAGTTTTTTGAAGATTTCACGAATAAACCTTTTCCATTTTTATGCGGCTTAATGTATAAACCCTGCCCTAACTTTAAAGACTCCATAGCCCTATTATGTCGTTGTGTTTCTAGTAAATTTTGCTGACCAGCTTTGTAATCGTTAACAGTTTTTGCAATACCAGCCGCACCACCAGCTAAAGTTCCTAATGCTGATAAGCCTGCAAAAATCGGGATTAAGGGTAGAATACCTCCAGTCTTTGGTAAGGGTATCACTCGTGGTACTCGAATTTTCTGAATGTTAGGAAATATTTTTACTGCTGCTGAGTAAGCAGCGTTAATTAAAGTTTTACTGTCCTTTGGTTTCAGTTTCTTTATCTTCGCTCTTATTTTTGATACGAAACTTTTAAACGTTCTAACGCCGGCACCAGATTTCAGTTTGGCTTTCATAACTTTGCTCACTAACCACGAACTAAGTTTTTCACCTTTCCCTGCATCGTTCGATTTAAGTCTTTGTTTAGCCATATTCAGTAGTTGTAAATCAGCTTTGTGACGATTGGGTAAGTCTGTATGGTTTGCATATGCAATGTCGTGATGCATGCAAGCTTCGTCTAGCTTATTTACACCTCGGTCACCTCGTAGTAAACGTTTCTGGAGTTTTGTTCCCGGGCCGCAATAATTGTAGCCTGGTAAATGAAGTTCGAACGGCAGATTATTAATTAGGGTATTAACAAGTTCACCTCCTTGCATTGTCTAAAGTGTAATGAAAGAAATAATGCAAATTAACTGTTATATAATTGTTTTATTCCACTATTGCAGTTTTGTTGATCCAACTGTTTTCTTCGTTGTTTAGACCCAACCATTTCACAAACATTTTTGTTCCTTTCCTTTTTAAAACCTTTTCTACCAAATAAATACCCGGATAGTAAGATTTTTGAAGTTCTTGCTCGTAAAAAGTTCCCAATATGGCTTGCTTTCGCTGATCTTGTATATGATATGTTACTGGTATGGTATGATTTTTTTTTTTTATAGTAAATATTTCAGTTGACCAATTAGGTGTGTAACCTTTCTCAAAATTGTGTTTGTATTTACTGATACGAACAAAGTCACCTACTTTGAACTTAGGTTTTCTACGAATGGTTACATGATTTAAGGTTTTTTTAATATTTTCTTTTATAACTGACTCACTAGATTTATTAACTTCAATTGGCTTAAATTTAATAGTACGATGTTTTGTGTTGTTATAAGTCTTTAACGTAACTTCTAATGGTATACCTAACCATTTATAGTTCCCATTCAAACTAAAATATTTATATAATTTATTTTTAAGTGTTTTAATCAGTCGCTCCACGATCGAAGCTTTTTTGCTAGAAAACGTTGAGTAATGGTTAATATTATACGTCTTCATAAGCGTTTGAAATGAGTTGTTATAAAATTCTGTTCCCTTATCAGTTTGTAAATTAACAGGTTTGCGATTGCTGTTAATCAGTATTCGTTTAAATGCATGAGTAACATCGAGTTTATTTTTTGATTTTAATGACTCTGCCCAAGCGTACTTTGAGAAGCAGTCAATCACCACTAGAATGTAATTATGACCTTTATTATATTTTCTCAGGTTTTGCATGTCCAATAGATCAGCTTGCCACAAGTCATCGACCCCTTTTAGAATGACGGAACGTCAAAGGAAATTTCTTCTTGCTGCTTTGTGTAGTTCATTAACAATTTGCTGTTTTGCCATTATGGAGATTTATTTTGAAGTAATTTATCTACCTCTGCTTTAGTATAAAACTTATCTTGCAAATGAGTTAAAGCCTCAGGTATCTTTGCTTTTAAAGTAGCCTGTACTGTACCCTTTGTGTCTTTTATGATTTGAGAACGGAATGATCCAATCATATTATTAAATTATTTTAACATATTAGCATTCAAACGATCTACATAATCCTTGTCCACAGTCAAATTATTTAATTCTTTTAATGTGTTAGCATTCAATCGATCTACATAATCCTTGTTCACAGCATCGTCTGCTTCTACTGGAGATCTAATTCCTCTCAGTCTTGAAGTTTTTAAATCAAAATCTCCGTTTTCTAATTTTAACAGAGCATTCTCATTAAACTCAAATAACTCAGCAAAACGCATTCTTTTGTGAATGTAGTGTCCGAATTTGTCTACGTTCATGTTTAAGGTGTATTGTATCGAGAGGCTAATAATAAAATAAACACATTTTAAAATATTTATTAATTTATAACTTTACTTTCACGCAATTCTTCAATGATAGATATAATTTCATTATCTAATCCTGTGTTACCAGCATCTCGAGATGCAATCAATAATTTTAATCTATCCACCAGTTCATTGGGATCGTCCCAATATACAAAATCTACGTTTTTCTTCCACGTTTTTGTTAAAGGTAGTAGTCCTTTTCCCTTCGATTGGTGTTCCTGAATTGTACTTCGTAGTTGGAACAGAGGCTTTATAATTTGCAAATATTTTTGTCCTTTATTACTTTTTATTGGTTTACTGGGTTCATAGTCTCGTCGATGTGCATTTGTATCAAGTAACATCGACTTATAATGTTTCATATCACTCTCTGTAACCATGCTTAAATCTACGTTCTTTTTCAGCAGCAATTGTTTTAAACCAGGCGTATTTCGGTATTTGCGTCCAGCCACGATGATATACTCGTCGCTGATCGTTATACGCGCAGAACCTAACATCAATTTACCGCTCTCTACTCGGACACCAAACGGAATATCTTTCAGTGCTTCTGAGGACACTGACCAGGATGACATATCACATCTCTGGTTGTTTTCAGTTAATGATTTATACGAAGAATCACTTTCGATATCAGATTCATATTCGTCTTCATTGTCGTTGTTATCATTGCTTTCTGAACTAATAGGGTCTTCTTTTTGCAGAGTTTTATCGATAAACGGAACATCGGTTTCTTCATTTTCTATATTATGCAGGAGAGAAGCCTTCTTACTGACATTAGCAATTTGGTTGAGTGGTTCTGTTACCGGCTTGAACACTGATTCCAGCACTTGCTGATTGTTATTCTCAACATCTCTCATCTTTCGCACTTTCTTTTTAACAGCCTCTGCAGCTTCAACTATTTGTCTTTTCAGTGATTTCTCCATAATAATAAAAAAAAGTTCGTGACTGATTAAGCGTTGCCTGAAGAATAATATTATCGCGAGGGTACCGGTCTTAAATATTAGTATTTTTAATCAAAGACAACAAAAGTGTCAAATTTATTTCTGTAACATCCTTTATTTTTGGAGCAATCCTTATTAATTACTACATAATTGAAAGGCTCACTCCATATTTTCGAACACATTTCACGAAATTCAATCCATGACATATCAGTGTTGACATGTTCTTCATAAATATGCCGTAAATTTATTTAATCTTGTTTAAAAAGTATGATTAAGTTCGCATTGTCTCTTACTAACTGCTTAGGGATTTTACTATACGTTTGGTTTAGATAGAAACAATCAATGCACTTGTGTCTTCCCATCGCAAAATAATCACGCATGTTACTCTGATTTTCACAAGCAACATCATCGAAAATAATCACGGAGTTGGGTTTTGCGTCCTGAACGCTTAGTACTTCCTCATTTCCCTGATATTTCTGGAGGGAAACACCAGGCACCCGTTGCAAAACACTTTCTAAAAAAATGTACTTAGGTTGGTGCAGAGTTTTTGAATAGACATAAACATTTTCAAATCTTAATCCGTTTTCGTGTATTAGAAGACCAATTAATAAATTCGTTTTTCCACAATTGGACGGACCGCAAATAATACACCGTACTGAGTTAGGCAATAATTCTCCGTGACGAAAACT
Source organism: Eupsilia transversa (assembly GCA_914767815.1). Lineage (NCBI taxonomy): Eukaryota > Metazoa > Arthropoda > Insecta > Lepidoptera > Noctuidae > Eupsilia > Eupsilia transversa. The sequence continues at coordinate 17,518,178 of OU611873.1, read as the reverse complement.
TGTCTTGCAAATATCATCGCAGACTGTATTAACATGCAGCGATTGCGGTTGTTTTACAAATTTCATGATTACTGTCGGAAATGAACCAATTGAAAATGAGTGAATGTATTTAGAACGTTATCATTTATAAACTTACCACAACCTCTTTTGCGTTACTGGTCAGTGATCGAGTCGATTGTTCATTATTGAGCATTCTGTACCACCTTTCAGAGCGATAGCGAGCTCGCATGATCATTGGTCGTGTACAGTATACACTACAGTCGAGTTGATAGTTGATTGTTCATACTGACCCGCCATAATATGGAAGTTACTAGTCGTTGGTTGAGTAAATCGTTCCTAATCAAGTACACGGTGCAACAAACTGTCTCGTTCGAGTTTATTGGTCGAGTGGAGAGTCGAGTCGAGTGTCGATTATTGGGCATTCTATACCACTGTCGGCAGCGAGGCGCACTCGCCGAGCTACTTGCCGATAGTGGTATAGAATGCCCAATAATACACTACTTACCTGTTTCGCATAAGGCGGGAGGAAACGCCCGGGTGTCACCATTGTGTGGATCGTCCGGAGGACACGGTGGAGCATACGGTGGAGGTTTGCCCGGCTTGGGTGGACCACCGCCGTGTCCTCGTGGAGGCGATCGGCGGCAGTGACCTCTCGCGTCCGGCCCTGGTCCAGGCCATGGTGCGGAGCGAGACGGCATGGCAGGCCGTCACCTCCTTCTGCGAAGCAGTAATGCTCGCAAAGGAGGAGGCGGAGCGCGTGAGGGAGAGGCAAAGTTCGCGCCCTCACGCGCCTAGCCGCCGTAGGAGACGCCCTGGGCGTCGGGACTCCCTGGAAGATTCCCGGCCACCGTAGGCGCGGGCTTGCGGGCGGTGAGCAATGGGTAGCTCGCCCCCGATAAGGACCAGGCCCGGGTCGACGGCGCGTTGTATTCCACGCGCGCCTCAAAGAGATGTCAGCACCAATGGCGGGGCCCACCGGGGCCGATGCCTGCCGGGGTTGCGGGAAAGTCCGAAAGGGATACCGTGGCCCCTGGCAACACAGGCAACTGAAGGAACACGGGTGGGTTTTAGTCAGTAAGAGTCTGACACGCCCTCCCGCTCCGCCCAGAGCGGGAGAAGTTATTTGATGATTTCCCACCCAAAAAAAAAAAAAAAAAAAGAAAAGGATAATTCGATTTTTGTAGTTCTTGTTCGTAAAAAGCTCCTAATATGTTTTGCTTTCGTTGATCTTCTATGTGATAAGTAACTGGTAAGGTTTTATTTACTTTTTTTATAATAAATAATTCAGTAGACCAATTAGGAGTGTAACCTTTCTCAAAATTATGTTTGTATTTACTTATACGAACACAATCACCAACTTTGAATTTAGGCTTCCACTGAACTAAATCATGTTTGTTAATTTTTTTTATATTTTCTTTGATTATTTGTTCATTATATTTATTCACATCAACCGGTTTAAATTGAATAGTACGATGTTTTGTGTTGTTATATCTCTTAAATGTATCTTCCAATGGCAGACCTAACCACATATAGTTTCCATTGAGACTAAAATATTTATATAATTTATTTTTTACAGTTCTAATCAGTCTCTCTACAATTGATGCTTTTTTAGTAGAAAACGATGAGTAATGGTTAAAGTTGTGCTTTTTCATAAGCGTTTGAAAAGTGATGTTATAAAATTCAGTTCCCATATCAGTTTGTAAGTTCATAGGTTTATTACGACTACTAAGCAATATATGTTCGAATGCACGAGTAACATCGAATTTATTTTTCGATTTTAACGGTTCAGCCCAGGCATACTTCGAGAAGCAGTCAATCACCACTAAGATGAAATTGTAACCTTTGTTATACTTTTTCAGGTTTTGCATGTCCATCAAGTCTACTTGCCATAAGTCGTGGATTCCTTTCAGAATAACAGAACGTCGAAGGAAATTTCTTCGTGCCGCTTTGTGTATTTCATTTACAATCTGCTGTTTTACCATTACGGAGTTTTTTGAAGTAATTTATCTACCTCTGCTTTAGTGTAAAACTTATCTTGCAAATGAGTTGAAACCTCTGGTAACCTTGCTTTTAAAGTAGCTTGAACTGTACCCTTTGCATCTTTTATGATTTAAGAACGCAAGATACCAATCAGATTATTAACTTCTTTAAACATATTAGCATTCAATCCATCTACATAATCCTTGTTCACACCCAGATTCTTTAATTCTTTTAACGTGTTAGCATTCAATTGATCTACGTAATCCTTGTTCACAGCATCGTCAGCTTCTACTGGAGATCTAATTCCTCTCAGTCTTGATGTTTTTATATCGTAATCTCCGTTTTCTGATTTTAACAATGCATTCTCATTAAACTCAAATAACTCTGATAAACGCATTCTTTTGTGAATGTAGTGTCCGAATTTGTCTACGTTCATGTTTAAGGTATATTGTATCGAGAGGCTGATAGTAAAATAAACACATTTTTAAATATTTATTTATTTATAATTTTACTTTCACGCAATTCTTCAATGATAGATATAATTTCATTATCTAATCCTGTGTTGCCAGCATCTCTAGATGCAATTAATAATTTCAATCTTTCTACTAATTCATTAGGATTATCCCAGTACACTAAATCTACGTTTTTTCTCCACTTTTTTTTAACGGTAGACCCTTTCCTTGAACTGTATTCTTCAGTTTAAAAAGAGGTTTAATAATTTGCATATATTTTTGCCCTTTATTACTTTTTATTGGTTTACTTGGATCATAATCTCTACGATGTGCATTTGTATCAAGTAACATCGACTTATAATTTTGCATATCATTATCTGTAACCAAGCTTAAGTCTACATCTTTCTTAAGCAACAACTGTTTTAAACCAGGTGTATTTCGGTATTTACGTTCAGCCACGGTAATGTATTGATCGTTGATCGTTATGCAAGCAGAACCTAGCATCAGTTTCCCGCGGTCTGCTCTAACCCCAAATGGAATATCTACCAACGCTTCTGAAGATACTGACCAGGATGATGTATCATAATCTTGATTCCTTTCAACTACTGATTCATAAGAAGAGTCACTGTTGATATCGGATTCATATTTGTCTTCATCGCTATTATTATCATTACTTTTTGCGCTGCCAGTTCCTTCTTTCGACATAGTTTCGTTAGTAAACGGAACATCAACAAAATCATTACTAGCACCCAGGAGAGCAGTTTTTTTACTAGCATTAGCAATGAGGTTGAGAGGATCTGTAACAGGTTTGAAAACAGTTTCCAGTGCTTGTTTATTATCAATCTCAGTATCTCTCATTTTTCGTACTTTTATCTTTACAGCTTCTGCCGCATCAACAATTTGCCGTTTCAATGATTTTTCCATATTGGTAAAATAGGTTGTAATTGATCTAGCGTCGTAAGGTGAATAATAATGTTTGGCAGGTAATAAACCTTTTATATGTATTCGTGTTCTTAGTCAAAGACTACAAACGTATCAAATTTATTTCTATAACATCCTTTGTTTTTGGAACAATCTTTATTAATTACAACATAATTGAACGGTATACTCCATATTTTTGAACACATTTCCCGAAATTCAGTCCATGTCATGTCAGTGTTGACGTGTTCTTCATAAACATGTCTCATATTTCTTTCATCTTGTTTAAAAAGTACGATTAGGTTTGCGTTGTCTCTTACTAACTGTTTAGGGATTTTACTATACGTCTGATTTAGATAAAAACAATCGATGGACTTGTGTCTCCCCATAGCAAAATAATCACGTATACTACTTTGATTTTCACAAGCAACATCATCAAATACAATTACAGAATTCGGTTTTGCGGTCTGAACACTCAGTACTTGCTCATTTTCATGATATTTCTGAAATGAAACGCCTGGTACTCGTTGCAAGACTTTTTCTAAAAAAACGTACTTGGGTTGTTGCAAGGTTTTCGAATAAACATAAACATTTTGAAATCTTAATCCATTCTCGTGTATAAGAAGACCAATTAATAAATTAGTTTTTCCACAATTTGACGGCCCGCAAATGATACATCGTACCGATTTAGGTAATAATTCTCCATGGCGAAAACCAGTCTCCTGAGAATTAACACAAAGTTTGTTTATATCGATGGCTCCTAAGTATACTGAGTCAACTATACTTCTAATAACTTTACAGGAAGGCGATATGAAGAGCGAATGGTTATTTTAAAATTGTTAATACTACCAAGAAAAAATAACTAATCAAAATGAATTTATTTATTGTTTCTGTAAATATAGGTCACGCACGTCGCGTGACATTCAAATTGCATTTTCTTTTTGAACAATGCAAAGTATTGAGACTCTTCACTCAGATCTTGATTCACTTCAAATAGCCAAATCAATCTCTTGCGACATAGACGATGTAAAAAACCATATATTAAAAACGAATAGTACCCTCAATCTCTTGTCTCAAAATATACGTAGCGTTAACTGTAACATGCCTAATCTGACCACCCTTCTACAAAGATCAGAAATATCCTGGGACATATTAGTCCTGTCAGAGTGTTGGCTTTCTTCAGCTCGTAGCATACCTAATATCGATAACTATAATTATGCATCAACGACTTCTCATAGAACCCAAAATGAAGGAGTAGTTATCTATTACGACAAGAATCTTGCAGTAACTGTTGAAGAACCAGAGATTAGTGACGCCAACTGTCTTCTACTTAAAATAAACTCTGAAACCTGCATTATCGCAATCTACCGCCCCCCAAGCCAAGCCAATACTAGTAACTTCACCAGATCAATTGACTCTCTTCTCGCAAAATCAAGTGGGTTTAAAAATATTGTTCTCTGCGGAGATATTAATATCGATATAGCACCTAACAGTCCAGACAAGCGTTCGCAGGAATACCTAAACATCTTAGCAAGTCACTGTTTGCTTCCAGCTCATACTGCACTTACGCACGGACGTACATGCCTTGACCACATAATGTTAAAAACAAAATTAGATGCTAAGTGTTTCGTATTCGAGTCATCAATTACAGATCACGAAACTGTTGCTATTAGTTTGGATCTAGATGCTCGCCCGGATTACTCCATTAAAGCGGCGTATACTATTGACTTTGAATCTCTCGATGCCACTATACAGAATACTACTTTTCAACCCATTCTCGAAAGTAGTGATGCTAACATTGCAACCGACCTACTTGTGTCGTACCTTTCCACTGCAATAAATAACAACTCAAGTCTGATAAAAATTCCCAAAAGACAACGGGTCAGCAAACCATGGATTACCAAAGGGTTGCTTCGTTGCATGCGAAACAGAGATAACCTATATAAAAAACTTAAACGAGACCCTGAAAATGAGATTCTTAAGCTAACCTATAAACGTTATCGAAATTTTTGTAACTCTGTAATCAAAAAGGCAAAACGAAACTACGACAAGAAAGAGATCGAAAATGCAAAGGGTAATAAAAAGCAGCTATGGGATGCAATTAAAAAGATAAGTGGCTCAAACAAACCAGTTGATCTCTCTTCCTGTCTCATCAAATCCGTAAACAAAGATAAGGATATTAATAGCGTAAATAATTTCTTTGCCAGCGTGGGCAAAAAACTTGCGGATCAGTCTATCAATTTAACGCAGAATATTCCAATATCTTATGACGCTGAACCACCCCTCAATTCCTTTGTCATGCTCCCCCCTGATGAAGAAGAAGTACTTTTACTCATCAATGATTTGAAGGAGAAGTGTGCTGTAGGAACTGACCAGATATCCGGCAAGATCTTAAAGAGGTACATTAACTTTCTTACCACTCCTATTACGCACATTTGCAAACTGGCTTTGGCGACAGGTGTTTTCCCACGAGCATTTAAATTAGCTCTTATCAAACCCATACACAAGGGGGGGGAGAGAGACTGTGTCGATAACTTTCGCCCTATCTCCATCTTACCAACTCTGTCCAAGATCTTGGAACGGTTTATAAACCGTCGACTAACAAATTATCTAGAAACAAATAATCTTCTTTCACCTAATCAGTATGGTTTTCGACGTAAAAAGTCAACCAATGACGCGGTACATGAACTCTTACACTCAATCGTTACAAACCTTGACCAAAGGAAAAAATGTTTGACAGTATTCCTCGATCTGGCGAAGGCCTTCGACACGGTCTCTATCCCACACCTTCTCAAAAAGTTGGAAGGGTTTGGTGTAAGAGGAATCCCTTTAAAACTGATGAAGGACTACCTTACAGGCAGAAAACAAAGAGTCCGGATTGACGATAGGTTAAGCGATGAGGCTTGTATCGAATTCGGTGTGCCTCAGGGCAGCATACTCGGCCCAACGTTATTCTTGGTGTACAGTAACGGTCATAAGTGGAGTAGCAATTTCTTAAAGCAATAGATTGACGCTTCGGTTTAACTTACGACCTTCTTATAATAAGTCAGACACACACACACTCTCATTAGTTTAACAATTATAGTATTTCATAAATTCGACTCATAACGCATATGTCATGATAGCTTAGTGGTTACCGTATTTGGTTTGACTCGTTCATGCGTAGAGAGTCGTGGGTTCAAATCTCACCCGCGGTGATAGTTTTTTAATGTTTTAAAAATAATTCGAATAATCACGCTATTGACTATATCCTTGTTATTTTCGTCGTGTTCACTAAACTCGCAAAACTTTATGATTATACCCACGGAAACCTAAATAAGTTAAATGATAATTAAGGTAGACAGACGCAGTTAACTTACGACTCATTCACCGCGAATAAATATAACGATGTTTGTTATTGTGGGTTAGTGACGTGTGTTCAATATATTAGCGGTGTCTAAAGTTCATTTTGAAATGCAAGCAAAGAATATAGAAATGAAAGCGAATATTATTGCGCTGCGTAAAAGCGGACTTAATATTTATCACAAATATCTGATAAAACCGGACTGAGTGTGAGTAATATGATTTAATTATTTTATCAAACATTTATCTAATTAAATTATAACTGCTGATCCTGGTAATTGTTTTTTGAAACGTTTTATTTTTACCTTATTAATATTATTTATTTATTGCATAATTTAAGTAAATGAAATTGTTTCTGATCTGATTTGGTTTTGTAGCTATAGCTAACTTTATAATAACTTACTTATTTATTTCAAAACATTTGTTAACTTTAATAATGCTCGACTAGTTACAACCACTGATCTTTAAATGTCTCATCTGTGGATAAAGTCTAAATAGAAGAAGAAATATATAATTTCAAAGTAAATTTATTTACTTAGATCTTTGAACGATGAAAATAACATTTTAATTATTTATCTGAAATTTCTATTGACAATAATTACTTATAAAACTTTTTGTTTTAGATATAAAAGAGACGCAGCGACAACACATGGTCAGCGAATACGGAACAAGTGGTTTCATACCAACAAGACGTTTGAAGAATTATTCAACACGTCTTTACGAACCGTGCGCCGTGCAGTCCGCGCAGAAGGTTTGCATTACATGTTACCCACTGTGTGCAATGTTTACGTGCGTGAGTGGTTAAACACCCGGAGATAACAGTTATTTCACGGCCAGCACGATCTCCTGACCTCCACCCTATAGAAAACCTATGGGGTTTGATGATACAGCGATGGGAAGCACGGAATGAGCGGTCTGATGAGCAGTTGAAGTTGCATTGTATTGAAATATGGGAAAATTTAAGGGGAACAGATAAATGCTTCAAATATATGAATTAAAATCTAAAATAATTATAATTATATTACAAAATTTATATTATAATAATTATGTTATAAAATTTATATTATAATAATTATATTATAATAATTATAATAAAATAATAATAATTATTATAATTATATTATAATAATTATAATAAAATAATAATTATAATTATATTGTGCCATATCCGTAATAAGGATTATTTTGAGGTTTAGTTTCAATCTTCTTTTCGTAATGAAAATGAACACTTTAAGCTATAACCTCAATAAGTTGTTAACTATTCGTTACACGAACGTGAGGTCTCAAACTTACTCGTAGTAAAATAAAAGTAGTAATACTGAGTAATTTATTTGTATTGTGACAACGATTCCGCATTTGTTATATTTACGTGGGTAGATTTGCGTAGATTTGCGAGTTGGTTTGTTACATTACCCACACACAAAAGTAATTAAAGGACATTATTATTTATTATTAATATACAATATATTAAGCCTGATTGTCAAGGTTCATGGTACTTTATCTCAATAAATTGTTATTTATGGGAAAATAAACTGTTTTAATTCTAGAAGTTTATTTATTTAAACTTCATAAAATGATAACGAATAAACATTTTGTAATCACTTATTAAACATTTTTATTCTTAACCCCTTATTTAAATAACAATATAAGTAATAATAAAATTAGCAATTAATTAATAATCTTGTTTATTAATGTATTAAATAATAAAAAAAACAGATGAAGATGATTGTTTAAAAGAAAAATAAAAGTTTCGTTTCGTGATTTGAACCCAGACCTATGTGTTTCACCATACACTTCAATACGCTACCAGTTATCGGAACTTGATACCAATATGTGAATTTTTAGCACTACTATGAACCGACCAAGGTCACGAGTAATTACGTACTCTGCGAAAAAGTGACGGTATGCTTTTTGTTTCATTCGACGCCAGTGTGAGAGTTCTGAGGTGTATTCTGTGTTGATACATCACTTACACACACAGATATAGGTTCGGCCTGTCGCTCGTTCACAGCAATACAATCCTAAGCGTGATAATGCACTTACGACCGCTTACTGTACATAAACAGCCTCTGCCAACTACAGCTCCTCAAGGGCAAAATTTTTACTTTTGCGGATGATACTGCCCTCTTCTTTAGTGGAGAAAGCTGGGAAGAGGTATTTGACACTGCCCAGAAGGGTTTTAACAAAGTTTGCGAATGGCTCCGATTGAATGTTCTGACGATTAATGTTAATAAAACGAAATATGTCACTTTTGCCCATAGGTCAAATCAACTCCCTCAATCGTATCTAAGCATGACAGTAAATTGTCATGCTTGTTTTCCTGGCATCACCTCTTTGTGCTCCTGTCCCGTTCTCCAAAGAATTGATCAAATAAAATACCTTGGTATCATCATTGATCAATTCCTGACATTTAAACCGCATATAAGCGTCCTTGTAACCCGGCTCCGTAAAATAATCTACATCTTCAAAACCCTTAGACACACAGCGGACCGGCGGGTTATTAAGATGGTTTACGATGCTTTATGCCAGTCGTTAATAGAGTACTGCATTACATCCTGGGGAGGTTCCGCCAAGACCCATCTTATTGAAGTTGAGAGGGCTCAGCGTGCCATTCTTAAAGTTGGCGCCGGTCTCCCCTACCTATATCCAACCGTAGACCTATTTAGGGACTGGGATATGCTCACTGTTAGGCAGACCTTCATATTGCGTACGGTGCTTAGAGAACACTCCATGTTGCAATACGATCCGAATCTGTGTAGGGATAAGCGTCGAAAAGGCAGAGTATGCCAAACACAACCTTCCAGTTCAGCGCACTCACGTAATTTCTTCTTCTTTCTAGGTCCATATCTGTACAATAAGCTTAATAAAATCCTTAATATATATCCTCTAACTAAACACAAATGTAAAAATTCAGTGACTACATATTTGAAAACTCTAGACTATCAGGGAACGGAGAATTTGTTGATCCCGCTCAGATAGACCATCTCTACTACCATTCATCCCTACTGCTGCCTGATCTTACTTACCACCATCCATACCTACTCACTATACACTCACTCAAGCAACCTCTCACATATTATTATACTCTCACATCTCTTTTTACACCTCCTCTAGTTACTCACACACACTCAGATATTACCACTAACTCTTTTTGTATTTTATATTATTTTTTAATTTTTAATTTCTTATTTTTATAGTTTTATTTTTATATTGTTTAATTTTTTTGCATTTAAATTCTTTTGTTTTTTTTTTTTTGTTTATGTTTGTAAATCAACGTAAGTAATTTTATTTTATGTTTGCATCATTCCCAATCACAGGCATTTAGCCGCGGGAGGGCCCTGGTGACCTGTAATACAGGTTTTTCATAAACCTACCTCAGGCACCAGTCTCTCACAAAGTTAGCTCCGTGATCGTGCACTATTGTCAAATACTAGCATTAAGTACATAACTTGTGTGGAGAAAAATAAACATCTTATATTATTATTAATTAAATATAATAAAACCTATCATCTGTACAAAATAAATTTCATGTTATTTTATTAATTTCTGAGATAATGTAGATATACTAATATACGGCGATTATTTGTTTATTAAAAATGGATCAACTACCACTTACATTTTTATACGTCGCATTATTGAATCTACGTTTTTCGGAAAAATTACTTAACAAATGTGGCAAAAAATATTTTTATTTACTTATTGGATTTTTTAAATATTATAGTTTCTGTCATAAATTCATATTTAGTTAAAATATAATAAGTTGACTCACTATACATGGACATAATTTTAAAAGTAAACCATCCTTAAATTGAGTCAAGTGTGGTTCAAATTAGTTAAAGTAATAAAAAACGCCTTAATTGTTTAATATTTTAATTAAAGAGATCTCAAAATGGTAACAAAAATACAAAATATTGATTGTATCAATTGCACGTTTGTGTAAAATAGGAGAATTATTTATTAATTGTTTGAAATCACATTTCAAATGACACACACATTGTAGGAACAGTAATCTTTCATAATTACTTTAAAGAAAATCACAATTAGTATATAATTCTTAAATCCTTATACTTAGTATTTATTGCTGAGAATAAAATCAGTCTCAAAAATTAACTTATGAGAAAAAGAAAAAGACAAATTATATTTTTAATTATTCTGAATCGCTTTTTCAATTCATATTAGGTATAGATATTCCTTAGGTATCACCAATTTGTTGCACATGTCCATTAAATCTTTGTGTTTATTTTTATCTATTGGGATTGGCCTGTTGTAAGCTGGGCGAAGATCACTAAAATCTATATTAGGGACAGTTTGATTACGCGTTGCTTTAGGTTTATTAGCACAGTTTATACTTTTATAAGAATCTTCCATGTAACTAGTTTTCAGTGTTGCCAACGTAGGCGATTTGTCGCAATTTAGGCTACTCAGAACGAGAATCGGCGACGAAGAAATCTAAAAGGCGACTGGTCGCCAATTAGGCTACTCTAGGGACAAGTTTTTTTTTATACTACTTAGTAGTCCTAGTAGTCTACTAGTAGAAGCCCGATGTTTACAGAACTAGCAAAGTTTTCGATACGATGCCTTTCATTACCTTTGAGTAATGCCGTTGTAGAAAGAATTTTCAGCGTAATGGGGACAATCAAAACCAAATTAAGGAATCGCATGCAACTACCAATGCTGATCGCCATTCTTAGAATTCGTACCCATATGAATGTAAGAGGTATGTGTTGTAACAACTTTCAACCAAGCAATCACATGGTGAGTTTGCACGCTGGCAGAAAAATGTATGCCTCCGGTGGATCTTGCACCAGTAATAGCACATCAACTACCTACTACTGAAGACGGCGAAAGTCTTGATGATGCCTTATTATTGCTAGCAGAGGACGAATCAGAATAATCTTAATTTTTGTTAATGTAGTTTTTAAAATGTTAATTTTAATTTCATTAACGTGTTTTAAAGATGGCTTATGCCTAATTATCAGTGTGATAGGAACATATTATGAATAAATTGATAAAAACTACATTTTATTTTATTCATATTGATATTTTGGTGTTTGGGCTACTTTAGGCTACTACAACTGAAATTCGGCGATATTAGGCTACTTCATGCATGAGAAACGGCGACATTAGGGCCAGCGCTGTTGGCAACACTGCTAGTTTTATAAAATAATTTGTAAGGATTTTTTGGCTCAATTTTTATTTCAGTGACTTTATTCCATTGCATCTTGGATCCATCACAGGCAAAACTCCAGTTGTTGACCTTTTTAAGCATTGTTTTGAAGTCCATTACAATATCTTGAGACACTTCGGTGACCTTATAAGGTTTATCGGGTTTGTTTGGCTTCGACGTATACTGAACCAGTTGAAACTTGCACCAAAATGAACGCATTCGCGTCCCGCGTATATTGGTAGCAAACACTTGACTCAGTATACCGAGTTTAAAATAAATAAATTAGTATACTTGATCCAGTATACGCTATTTTTTTTTAGTTATTTATCTTTAATCGACGTCCCCCGCGAATAATCCGGTAATGACCTATTACGGGGTTTTTCATGTTATGCGTTTTTCGGCATCTAGAAGTTAAATTACACCATGTAATTTTTTTTCAGAATTTTTCTATCTTTATTTACGAAGATATGAAAAACTACGCGTATATTCCATAAAAATTCATTAAAATGTATTTTAAACGAATAATATGGTTTTAGATCTTTACGAAAAAAAATATCAATATGATTTGACAGTAAACATTGTTACGATATTATTCGGGTATATAGTTTTCTTCCTTATTTAAGTAAGTGCTAGTACAGGCTTATTCGGGGTTTTATTATGAAAACGATTTCCAGCTACATTCATATCGAGTGCTCCTTACACAACCGTTTTCTATATTGATGATCAGTGGCGACGAGTTTCATACCCGCGACTTAGAAAAGTGATTGAAAAAATGTCTCACTTTAGAATTTTGTCGAGTTTTGACCATAACATCCATACATGGCAAAACTATAAGCAACGAATGGAACAATGGTTCATTGCGAACGATGTGGACAACGTAAAGGATCCAAAGGCAGTGAAAAGACGGGCGATATTGCTGAGTGCACTCACGGACAGCACTTACAAACTGGCGGCGGATTCGGCTTTACCGAAAGAGCTGACGCAGACACCATACGAAGACATTCTTACGCTTCTAGACAAGCATTTTACACCAAAAAAATGCGGGTTTGGTGAGCGGTATAATTTCTATGCTGCTACTCAAGGTCTGGAAGAAACATTTTCTCAATGGGCGGCGAGGCTTCGTGGCCTCACTACACATTGCGGATTCCTGAATGTAGAAGAGGCGCTGCGTGACCGCTTTGTTATGGGCATGCTGCCGGGACCGGAGAAGGACAAACTTTTCACGCGTGACCTTCAAGAGTTGACACTGGCAAAAGCAGTGGATTTGGCGGAGAGCGTGCACAGTGCACGTAAGGGAGCAGCATCAGCATCGACGTCGGCGCAGGCGCCGCCGTCAACCGAGGCGCTGTTCAAGATCGCGACCACAAACGAACCCAAACCCAGTGCTAACAAAGAAAAGTGTTCCGTGTGCGGTTATAAAAATCATAAAACGTCTCAGTGTCGGTTTGCTAACTATACATCCCATCCATACAATAGCCATCTACGAAGAATGTGCAAAAAAATAAATTTCGTAGGAACTGGCGGGTCGAGCGAGACTGACGATGACGGTAGGAGGACTAAAATATGTTCACATAGCGGCGAACCTATGACCATAATAGTTTCGATACAAAATATAAAACTAAAGTTTGAAGTCGATACCGGATCAGCAGTCACAGCGATTTCCGAGAAAATGTTTTGTACATCGAACGGAATATCGCATGTGACTTCACCAGCTATTCACCCGGCCAGTAACGGGCAGGCAGAAAGCTACGTAAAGGTAGTGAAGAAGGGAATTAAATCTTGTATATTAAATAATAACAATACCAAGGTATTAAATAACAAATTATGTAAGTATTTATTTGATTACCGGAATTCCATTCATTCGGCAACGGGCTGTTCGTCTGCCCAGTTGGTGTTCGGTCATAAGCTACGATCGCGATTAGATTTAATCGACTCTACTCCTTCTGTCACTCTCGCTCGAAACGTCGAAAACAAACAGTGTTTGCAGTCTGAGGTGTCAAATAGCAACAAGCCAAGCAAATGTTTCAAAATTGGAGACTATGTATTGTATAAAAAAACAATATAAAAAAGCAAGGGTCATGGAATAAAGGTGTAGTAATTAAAAGGCTCGGAAAAGTAGTATATATTGTTAAAGATTGTATAACGTCATGTAATGTTAAAAAACATAAAAATCAATTAATCGCATACAAAGGTACAGCAAGAGTTTCCCACGGAACAGGGGATTGCCCTATTGAATTCGAAGACATCACACCACAAGGAACCTCACCACCTAACCAAATACTTCCAGAGGACGACAAAGAGACACAGGTGGGGAGAGAGTATGGGGAACAATGAATCAGTGGATACAGAAACACCGACTGACAAATCAAAAGAAAAAGATGAAGAATTCCATGAGGCAACAGACGAGACTCATGATGACACTCTCGTGGAGGCAAGGTCATGCCAGACCCCTGTGGGGTCTGAAAGGCAAATGAGTGACGGGAGAAAACTTCGAGCTGTACCTAGGGTAGATTATAAACAATTCTACTAGGAAGTCATCAATCAATCAATCATGTTTATGTTGTCAAGCTATGGGGAGGATTGTTGTATATTAATATTAATAAATATGAGGGTGGTTGCATCCACTCCTATATAAATAGTGTCGCTTGCCAAATAAACTCAGTGTGCTACCAGCTACCCGTTGTTTCACTTGTGTCCGCATACTTATCAGTGGCGACGAGGATGGGATTGCTTTTTACAAATGTTCAGTATACAAAACAAATTACACGAATAATAGCGCAACACGATTTTACCGTTGCCGTCGAAAATATAAATTTACACGAATAATATCGCAACAAGATCTTACTGTTGTCGTCGAAAATATAAATTTACACGAATAATATCGCAACAAGATTTTACTGTTGTCGTCGAAAATATAAATTTACACGAACAATATCGTAAGTGACATTACTGACCAGAGCTTGACCTACACTAATATAGTAAAATGCACCCAGCTAAATTATAACGAAGCCCTTGGGACTACTTAAATTTTGTTGAAATGACCAGATAGCTGAAAAAATTAGCTTCGATATGCGATATAAAAAGTCTCTGATACTTGTTGTTTAATGGAGTTATTAAGTAAAAATGGTTTTTTATTTTTCCTGAACATTTACACTTTTACGATTACCGGATTATTCGCGGGGGGCGTCGTTTTGTTAATCGAGGTAAGTGGTTGATATGAAGAGCTAGTTATTAGGATGTTATTGGGCATTATACCACACCGAGAGTGACGAAGGCGAACGGAGTGACGTGTTCACTACGTTCGCCTTGTCACTGGTGGAGTAGGATGTCCAATAATATATATGAAATCCATGCCGATAACTTACCTGATGAACGGAAGGTGGAGTACGAATTTCTGCATAGTGCAGTAAAATAATGGTTCAGCGCCTATTCCACCTGATGCACGGAAGGTGGAGTACGAATTTTTGCATAGTGCAGTAAAATAATGGTTCAGCGCCTATTCCACCCGATGGAACTAGTTATAAATGTCAATGTAATACATTAATCGACTCATTATTAATATATCCGTTTCAAGCAGTTGTCATGAAATTTGTAAAACAACCACAATCGTTACATATAAACAAACTTTGTGTTAATTCTCAGGAGACTGGTTTTCGCCATGGAGAATTATTACCTAAATCGGTACGATGTATCATTTGCGGGCCGTCAAATTGTGGAAAAACTAATTTATTAATTGGTCTTCTTATACACGAGAATGGATTAAGATTTCAAAATGTTTATGTTTATTCGAAAACCTTGCAACAACCCAAGTACGTTTTTTTAGAAAAAGTCTTGCAACGAGTACCAGGCGTTTCATTTCAGAAATATCATGAAAATGAGCAAGTACTGAGTGTTCAGACCGCAAAACCGAATTCTGTAATTGTATTTGATGATGTTGCTTGTGAAAATCAAAGTAGTATACGTGATTATTTTGCTATGGGGAGACACAAGTCCATCGATTGTTTTTATCTAAATCAGACGTATAGTAAAATCCCTAAACAGTTAGTAAGAGACAACGCAAACCTAATCGTACTTTTTAAACAAGATGAAAGAAATATGAGACATGTTTATGAAGAACACGTCAACACTGACATGACATGGACTGAATTTCGGGAAATGTGTTCAAAAATATGGAGTATACCGTTCAATTATGTTGTAATTAATAAAGATTGTTCCAAAAACAAAGGATGTTATAGAAATAAATTTGATACGTTTGTAGTCTTTGACTAAGAACACGAATACATATAAAAGGTTTATTACCTGCCAAACATTATTATTCACCTTACGACGCTAGATCAATTACAACCTATTTTACCAATATGGAAAAATCATTGAAACGGCAAATTGTTGATGCGGCAGAAGCTGTAAAGATAAAAGTACGAAAAATGAGAGATACTGAGATTGATAATAAACAAGCACTGGAAACTGTTTTCAAACCTGTTACAGATCCTCTCAACCTCATTGCTAATGCTAGTAAACAAACTGCTCTCCTGGGTGCTAGTAATGATTTTGTTGATGTTCCGTTTACTAACGAAACTATGTCGAAAGAAGGAACTGGCAGCGCAAAAAGTAATGATAATAATAGCGATGAAGACAAATATGAATCCGATATCAACAGTGACTCTTCTTATGAATCAGTAGTTGAAAGGAATCAAGATTATGATACATCATCCTGGTCAGTATCTTCAGAAGCGTTGGTAGATATTCCATTTGGGGTTAGAGCAGACCGCGGGAAACTGATGCTAGGTTCTGCTTGCATAACGATCAACGATCAATACATTACCGTGGCTGAACGTAAATACCGAAATACACCTGGTTTAAAACAGTTGTTGCTTAAGAAAGATGTAGACTTAAGCTTGGTTACAGATAATGATATGCAAAATTATAAGTCGATGTTACTTGATACAAATGCACATCGTAGAGATTATGATCCAAGTAAACCAATAAAAAGTAATAAAGGGCAAAAATATATGCAAATTATTAAACCTCTTTTTAAACTGAAGAATACAGTTCAAGGAAAGGGTCTACCGTTAAAAAAAAGTGGAGAAAAAACGTAGATTTAGTGTACTGGGATAATCCTAATGAATTAGTAGAAAGATTGAAATTATTAATTGCATCTAGAGATGCTGGCAACACAGGATTAGATAATGAAATTATATCTATCATTGAAGAATTGCGTGAAAGTAAAATTATAAATAAATAAATATTTAAAAATGTGTTTATTTTACTATCAGCCTCTCGATACAATATACCTTAAACATGAACGTAGACAAATTCGGACACTACATTCACAAAAGAATGCGTTTATCAGAGTTATTTGAGTTTAATGAGAATGCATTGTTAAAATCAGAAAACGGAGATTACGATATAAAAACATCAAGACTGAGAGGAATTAGATCTCCAGTAGAAGCTGACGATGCTGTGAACAAGGATTACGTAGATCAATTGAATGCTAACACGTTAAAAGAATTAAAGAATCTGGGTGTGAACAAGGATTATGTAGATGGATTGAATGCTAATATGTTTAAAGAAGTTAATAATCTGATTGGTATCTTGCGTTCTTAAATCATAAAAGATGCAAAGGGTACAGTTCAAGCTACTTTAAAAGCAAGGTTACCAGAGGTTTCAACTCATTTGCAAGATAAGTTTTACACTAAAGCAGAGGTAGATAAATTACTTCAAAAAACTCCGTAATGGTAAAACAGCAGATTGTAAATGAAATACACAAAGCGGCACGAAGAAATTTCCTTCGACGTTCTGTTATTCTGAAAGGAATCCACGACTTATGGCAAGTAGACTTGATGGACATGCAAAACCTGAAAAAGTATAACAAAGGTTACAATTTCATCTTAGTGGTGATTGACTGCTTCTCGAAGTATGCCTGGGCTGAACCGTTAAAATCGAAAAATAAATTCGATGTTACTCGTGCATTCGAACATATATTGCTTAGTAGTCGTAATAAACCTATGAACTTACAAACTGATATGGGAACTGAATTTTATAACATCACTTTTCAAACGCTTATGAAAAAGCACAACTTCAACCATTACTCATCGTTTTCTACTAAAAAAGCATCAATTGTAGAGAGACTGATTAGAACTGTAAAAAATAAATTATATAAATATTTTAGTCTCAATGGAAACTATATGTGGTTAGGTCTGCCATTGGAAGATACATTGAAGAGATATAACAACACAAAACATCGTACTATTCAATTTAAACCGGTTGATGTGAATAAATATAATGAACAAATAATCAAAGAAAATATAAAAAAAATTAACAAACATGATTTAGTTCAGTGGAAGCCTAAATTCAAAGTTGGTGATTGTGTTCGTATAAGTAAATACAAACATAATTTTGAGAAAGGTTACACTCCTAATTGGTCTACTGAATTATTTATTATAAAAAAAGTAAATAAAACCTTACCAGTTACTTATCACATAGAAGATCAACGAAAGCAAAACATATTAGGAGCTTTTTACGAACAAGAACTACAAAAATCGAATTATCCTGATGTTTATTTGATAGAAAAGGTTTTGAGAAAGAAAGGTAATAAATTGTATGTTAAATGGTTAGGTCTAAACAGCGCAGAAAATAGTTGGATTGAAAAAGCTGCAATAATGGAATAATATTATTATATAAGGTGCTATAAAAATATCTGCCACGGCTTTAATGAGAGGTAGTATTGTGTTTAAAGATAACAATAGTGAAGAAATTTCGTACCCCGGCACAGTTAAATCAATTTGAGAAAATAAAGTAGTTAAATAAACATTGACTCTACTCTGCATAACGTGGTTCACAAATTACGCGCGAAGTGCACTTCTACAATGAAAACAACTGCTATCTCTTTCCATCTGTTCTGTGAATGAAAACTGAAATCAGCTGACTAGTTCGTCACACTTGCAAATTTATACGTACAATTTTTTGTATGAAAAAAAATATGACACATTATCAATAATTTATCTTTACTATTGTAATCTATAAACACAATACTATCTCCCATTGCAGCCGTGGCAGATATTTTTATAGCACCTTATATAACCATTTTTCATCTGAAATCCTATCATTATTATTTGAGTAATGCAAGGGGGTGGACTAGTTAACAACATAATTAATAATCTACCATTCGAAGTTCATTTACCAGGATACAATTATTGCGGACCAGGAACCAAACTTCAGAAACGCTTAGCGCGAGGTGACCGAGGTGTAAATAAGCTAGACGAAGCTTGCATGCAACACGACATTGCGTATACAAACTATACAGACTTATCAAATCGTCACAAAGCCGATTTACAACTACTTAACATGGCTAAACAAAGACTTAAATCAAAAGATGCAGGGAAAGGTGAAAAACTAAGCTCTTGGGTAGTGAACAAAGTTATGAAAGCGAAACTAAAGTCTGGATCTGGCATTAAAACATTTAAAAGCTTAGTTTCAAAAATAAAATCAAAAATTAAGAAACTCAAACGCAAAGATAATAAGACTTTAATAAAAGCAGCTTACTTAACCGCAAAAAAGTTATTTCCAAACATTCATCATCGAATTCGAGTACCCCGAGTAATACCCATACCAAAGACTGGAGGAGTTTTACCTTTAATTCCAATTTTCGCTGATTTATCAGCTTTAGGAACTTTAGCTGGTGGTGCAGCTGGCATTGCAAAAACCGTCAATGATTACAAAGCAAGCAAACAAAATTTGCAAGAAACAGAACGTCATAATAAAGCTATGGAGGCATTAGTGTTGGGCAAGGGTTTATACATTAAGTCGTATAAAAGTGGTAAAGGATTGTTTATAACATCTTCAAAAAACTGAAAAATATGCTACCTAAACGCCCTCTAACAAATGTAGACACCCGAAAGTTTTCAAGTGACATCCCATATTTTCGTGGGGTCTACATGAAGGATCGACTACCTCGGAAGCCGAAATGCATTGAATGTGGTATCGTTAACTTAGACGATTCTAAGAACGAAGGAACGCATTGGGTAGCTTATGCTAAAGTATACAATCACTGTGAATACTTTGATAGCTATGGAAATTTAAAACCTCCAATGGAATTGATGCAATATTTTAAAAATTGTAATGTGTTTTATAACTACACAAGATATCAAAAAATTAACGCAGTTAATTGTGGTCATTTATGTTTAAATTATTTGTGGACTTTTTGGAATAAAAATGTATTATAAAATATATGCTTTTCTTTCATTTCAATCATTTGCAAGATGTCGCTCACTTTGTCGATAACTGGAGACTCGTCAGTGTTAACTACATACTATCCTAATACATTGCAACTAGATGGAGAGTATGAGTGTGCTTTATTGCACTTTTCAACATTTAATTCTATTCCAAACATTGATATAAGTAATAATAAGTTCTATTATGGTTTTAATCAAGTTATTGAAATACCGGAAGGCACTTATGAATTGCAAGATATCGGCGATTATTTAAAATCTGAAATAAAAGATGCAGCGATCAAACTACGGTGCAATAATAATACTTTAAAAACTACAATATTCTGTACAAAAGACATTAATTTTATTAAAGAAGACTCTTTTAAAAGACTGTTAGGATTTAACAAACAAATCTTGAAAGCAAATAAATGGCATGTGTCACAGTCTCCAGTCAACATTCTACCTACGACCGTAGTCAGGATTGAATGTGATATTGTAAGCGGTTCATATGTAAACGGTGAACCAAGTCATATTATTCACGAATTTGCACTTAATGTGCCACCTGGATACAGGATCATAGAAATCCCGAAAAACGCAATATTCTTTCCAATCAATCAAAACAACATAAGCTGCATACATATCAGGCTGTTAGATATAAACAAACGATTAATCAATTTACGTGGTGAAGAAGTGCAGGTATATCTGCATCTTAGAAGAAAACAATGATTGACTACAATAAAAATGTGTCTCAACAAGTAAAGAATATCAGTTCTGCTCGAGCTAGCTCTCAAATAAGACCTCTCTTTAAGAAGAAAATAAAATTAACTAAAGACAATAAAGCATTCCTTAGAGCGATCGGATTATTAAAATGAATATCTTAGATGTTTTATCCCCTCCGACATACGACAATACTATAGAAGGAATCGAATTTCATTCCTACAAGCCCTATGTAACGAGTTTTAACAGGAACGATGAAATCCGCATACCTATCAACCAACAGGACTTGTACATATTACCGTCAGCTAGCACCCTATATTTGGAAGGAACTGTTATCGTTAGCAAAAAAGATACGAAGGACAAAGCTACTAGTATCAATTTCACGAACAATGCTCTACTCTACTTGTTCCAAGACATTAGGTATGAGCTAAATGGAGTGGAGATTGATAAAATAAAAAATGCAGGTATAACTACAACCATGAAATCACTCATTTCAATGAACGAAAGTGAATCAAAAATGTCTAATGCCTGGGGCTGGAATATTGATGGCATAAAAAATATAAATGGAGGAAGATTTTCTGCTTCTATACCACTTCGTAACCTCCTCGGTTTTGCTGAAGATTTTAAAAAAGTCGTGATAAATAGTAGACATGAACTGATTTTGTTACGTAGTAATACTAATTTGAACGCTGTAAAACTTAATACTGGCGAAGTTGTGGATGATGTTCAGATTAACAAAATCATATGGCGCGTACCGCATGTTAAAGTATCAGACAAAGAAAAAATTGGTTTGTTAAAAGTATTAGAAAAAGATCGCCCACTTCAAATGATATACAGAAATTGGGATCTGTACGAATATCCAGCTTTGCCTAAAACTACAAAACATACCTGGTCCATCAAAACTTCATCTCAAATAGAAAAACCAAGATACATTATTATTGGGCTACAGACAAATAGAAAAAACAATGCAAGTTCCGACATGTCTCAATTCGATCACTGTCATATTCGAGACGTTAGAGTGTATCTTAATTCAACGTATTTTCCATACGAAAGCTTAAATGTGAGTTTTGCTAATAACAGAATCGCTTTATTATACGAGCAATACACCAGATTTCAACAGTCGTATTACGGACGTCGCTCGGAGCCCATACTAAGTGAGAAACACTTTAGAGATTTAGCACCGCTGTTTGTAGTCGATTGCTCTAGACAAGCGGATAATCTAAAGACAGGTCCGGTTGTGGATGTGAGAGTAGAAATTGAAAGTGATTCAGAGATACCAGATCAAACTTCAGCATATTGTCTCATTCTGAACGATTGCATTGTTGAATACAAACCATTA
This sequence comes from Eupsilia transversa, assembly GCA_914767815.1. Taxonomy (NCBI): domain Eukaryota; kingdom Metazoa; phylum Arthropoda; class Insecta; order Lepidoptera; family Noctuidae; genus Eupsilia; species Eupsilia transversa. The sequence continues at coordinate 17,496,056 of OU611873.1, read as the reverse complement.
AGTAACATTGTTAAGAAGATATCATGAACTCGGATACCATTATAGTGGAACTCCAAGGATTTAAAGATTCTATAAATAATTTTATTATCAAAGAATTAAGCATTGCGAGTCAGGATCATACACAGACGTTCTTGGTAAAACCACCATATTCATTCCATTACCTAACACCAGAAGAAAAAAAGCAGGTGAGGTGGCTAGAAAGGAATCGAGGAATTTACTGGAGTGAGGGGTTCATAGACTACAAAGAGTTTCAACGCGTTATTTTACCATATTTAGAAAATAAAAAAATTATTTTTAATTCATTATTGTGTTGAAAAGTTAGTAAAAAATGTTTATCTACTTAAGAGTGTTTCATTTAATATAATTAGGGTAACCTACTTATCAAACTTTAAATTAGCTGCAGCAAAATTATTATTTCTTAAAAAATTTAATATATAATTTCAAATGTAGTATGATTTTAAACGAATTATTCTAATAAAATATACTGAAAGAAAATAACCTATAATACACTACACTAGAGCTAATTTAGAGTCCGAGTATAAATAAGTAATACAAAATAAAACATAATTTAAATGGTAAAATAATGTATTTTTATTTATTTTTTATATTATTTACAAGTATTACAAACTAATTATACCTACCTACCCAATAATAGTAATAATTGTCCCCACATACTTAATTTTACAAACTTGTGATGTATGAACATTATCGCAACTAAATTAAACAAAGAACTTAACATTATATATTATAATTATTTTATGTTTTATTATTATAATTTTTAGACTATGTACAGGATAAAATACAAAAGGTTAATTACAATAAAACTTACATATTTAACATTTTAATAATTTAGATATACTTACATTCAAAACTTATACAACATAAAAACCTAAGATGTTTAAACACTAAAAAATACGAAAACAAATAAATGTTATACATATCTAATAATAATATGTTCTAATAACTATAATATTACTTACATAATTTATTATTGCTTATTACTAAAAATCTTGCACAATAACTTATAAAGTAAATACTTACAAAATAATGACATCAACTATCAGCTAATAATAACAACTGTCCCCACAAAGTTTTTTTGATATTTTATTAATTAACGATTGCGTCTCCTCCATAACATGATCCACCGATTCAGTCACTACATACTGCGCACTTAACATTACCCCGTCCTGATTGTCACTTGCAGGCTCTTGTTCACTAATATCCAACACTTGTACCTGGATCAGCCGTAAACCTTTTTTCTTCTCATTGTTTATAACGAATGATTGACATGTAGGCAGAGATGACTTCTGTTTTAGACACTCCCGTCTTGTTCTAGGTTTTTTGATGGCAGGTCCGCAGTTTTGTATTGGTCTAGGCTCCTTGTTGACAGGTCTTTCTTGTTCTGGGAAATCTGGGATATGCCAGCTTAGACTCGGAGTCGGAAAACCTTGAGCGTATTGTGAGAAGTCGATAATATCTGGAGAATCACACATTATCAATGATCTGAAACAAACGAAATAATAATTAATTATAATTACATAAACAACATGATGAAATAATGTTATAAGTAGATGGGTACTTGTACAATACTTACAATTCGTTTCGTTTTTATTCGACGTGATATGACCGCTCCGGCTGAGTGGTTGACTGTCTAATGATGGATGTTCTACCCAATATAATAATGTGGAACGTGGCTAATATCTAATTACGCTCTATAAAGCCTTACGCTGTGCTGTGATTCAATTTCATGTTTCAACATGTCCAAACTCGTGCATAAGCACCTGTTCGGTGTCGAATTCTACACCGCGCGCGTCCGAACTTCGAGCTATGTCAGCTTCGTCTTCGTGCTTTGTCATCAAAAATGGACATTACAATGTTTTATCAAGTTAGAGCCTGTATCCTCATGCGCGACTCGCTGCGAGCGCTGTATGCTTTGTCATCAATCAGGAATAGAAATGAAACAGATGTAATTATAATTATAAAATACTATTTATTTATGCATTTACGTACTACAAATAAAAGAAAACTTATCACGTTTATGGGACAACATTTCATACAAATTTTAAAATCCAAAGTTTTGGCAATGAATAATATGATTTATTAAAATTTATACGTCTAAGCAGGATACGATATAAAAAGTTAGTAGAGAATATTTTAGTCATTTTTACGAAATGCTATGTCACATAAACGCTCTTAAAATTAATTAAGTACTAAATAAGTTCTAATATTATTTAATACTAAAAATAATATTTGTTTGGGGCACCAAGAAAATAAATGTTTTACAATTACATTACCCATTACTTATGTCTGGATCCTGCTATAGGTAATAAGCATTAGTAGGTTCATAATATTTCCTATCTTTACATTTAAGACGTCCTCTAATAGTACATTATGATACAAGTGTGCGGTGTTGGTCATTACACACGAGACGGTATTGTCCGCGCGAGCCGCAGGCGAGCGCGATAAGGTAGTCGAGAGTGTAATGATCAACGCACTCGCGTTTCATACGACGTTTTTCAACACACTTGCGAGGAAATAAACAGACTTGTAAGAATGTATGCTACAATAACGTAATTATAAAGTTCAACTGACCATTGTTGCCATGTACTGATTATCCGGAGCTTCTTTTAAAAACTTTTCAACGTAGGTTGGTGTTACTTTAGATTTCGTATTGATAATATTATTTTAAATATGTATTAGTCTATGAAAATAACCACACAGCGAAACCGGGAACAAATATGTATGGAAAATGGCGCGACGGTTTTGTTTTTCCGCAGTTGTAAATAAAGGCACTGGCAACTGGCAAACCCGCTAAACAGCCTACACCTATTAAAAAATGTATAAAAACAAAATAATATTTTGAAAGACTGAAAAATGCGTGTATTGGATTTTCAGCAGAAAAATACACCTTATATTACTATAAGTACTGTAATCAAATTGTAAATGGTTAAATAAAATATAATAAATAATGGCAACATTCCGTTCAGTCGGCATGGACATGGCATGGAGTCGCGCGCCGCCTCCGAAAAACTATACGACCGCATTCCGAGATATGCCCTAATCGCCCACAGTTCTCACATCAATATTTTGCGTTCCAATTTAGTTATGATATGATTATGAAAGCTGAGGGCTGTCATCAATTTGGAACGCTAGTGAATGTGCTAATGCTGGGGCCACATTGTCGCGATAAAGCGAACTTAACTCCACGGGCTCTCTTTTATTCAGCGAGACGTCGAGCTGTGTGCGAGAGAGAGCGCGCGCAGTATAGTTTGTCTTATCGCGACAATGTGGCCCTAGCATATCAGTGCTCGCCCAACGTCAAAACTTAAAACATTACTTATTTCTTTGTGTATAGCTACAAATTTCTTCCTCTTTTTTGGTTAGGTGGCGACGGTAGCCAGAATCACAATTTCGAAAAAATGCCTATAACAACACAGCCAAATAACGGTTCACGGAACAAACATAAGTTATCCCGCTCAAGCTTATTCGGAACGGGTGTAAGCACGCTCAAATCGATTCGATTTCATTACATTTACATCGTAATTCGGAACGCAGTCTACGACTAAAGTTTTGACACCGGAAAAAAAAAAAAAGTACTCTGTGATCAGCTCCGTTAGGAGTATATGTGTTCTGTGGTGATCAGTAAATGTAATGAGTGCTAAGATGGAATTTTGTTTACAATGTTATTTTTGGTCATAACAGTGCTTTTTAACATGGAATAGATACACCAAAGCGAGCTGAGCTTGTATTTATTTGCAAGTTCATTGAAGTATGCCAAAAAAACGTTTTCCGAAAATGACTTGGCATTTTTGTTGTTTTTCCACTGTATAAAAGTTTCGTAGGCCGCTACGTATTTCTCCTTAGATTTTGGTGGCAACAGGCTATCACTCGCGTTTCGTGCCTCGATGAGTATTTCCGGCGGAGTCAAACCTATGTATTGCTCTTCTTCCCGTGAAGTCGACATTTTTGTTATTAATCACAACGAAAATGATAGCAAGTAAGTATTGGAAAATGACGAGCTGGTTTGTATTTTCGCGCGCCGCGCCAGCGATTCGCGCGCAGGTTTAAATAAATGCGCTGGAAAAACTGCTAGACAGCCTATTAAAAAAACACAAAATAATAGGTATTTTTGTTTTATTTTTGTTCTGAATACGTACCTATTAAAACCATTATAAGGTTAATATGTAAGTAGCGAAAAATATGAAATAATATATGATGAAATATTATGTTCATCATATTTTATGTAATAAATATTATGCATAATATAAAGGCATGAAAGTCTCTGATGAGATTAAAAAAGCACACATCCTCTGCTCGGGTGAAATAGATAGTTCATACTAATGCCATGTAGGCACATAGTCCAGCTTCAATAAATAAGTACACAAAAGTTTTATTAAGATTACCTACATTAGGTACCTACTTCGTAAAAAATAAAAGCATTTTCATTTGTAACAGAATATGGCCAGACTAATTTTTTTTACGTTAACTAGACAGTTAACGCCCCGGTTTGCGTATGGTATTATGTTTTACAAAAATAAAAAGCTTCACCAAAGTCAATTTCTACAATATAAATTCCATGCCGCCATGATAGTACTTACTAACTCCATACTGCCATGTCATAGGACTGGTATAGGTACTAGGTACTCCGACTAGTAAATAGTTATCTGTGGCATTACAGCACTAGTTCGTTATGGTAAAGTAAAAAGCACGCGTTTTTAATACACTGCATTATGAATCTAAAAGCGGTTCAATAAGAGCCACTTTACGAGCAAGTGTGTTGAAAAATACATTAAAATTGTATCTACTATAATTATTTACATTTAAAAATAATGTTAATGCATTACTTAAATATAGTTGCATTACCCCAGGCTAAAGTAGATACCTTATCAAACGATAGCAACCGCTTATCATCATTGCTTGATAGTGCTATTTTATTTACGTCCTGAGTGAATATTTCATGTTTTATTGACTTAAACAAGACATTTTTTTTGCGAATGACGTTGCAATTGTACAAAACGTTTTTATAATCTAACATATTTAAATTTTTCGTAACACATTTTTTTGTACCTTTTGCTTTCTTAATTGTTTTGTCGATAGTTTTAATACAATAAAGCTTTGAGCGCAGTCCTACAAATTCTTTGATAATTTTGCCACTCATTTCATCCTTAAATAGCCCTGGAACCTTCTTATTAATAATTGGCAAGTTAAATTCGTTGTCTATGTCATAGTTGCTGGTATCAAAATATTTTAGAAAATGACCATTGATATCTTCGTAAACATCGTCGGTATTTACATCATAAACTAAACTATCCGTATCAGTATAACACAATTCTATTCGGTTACCATAAAAAGGTTTTATTATTGAATAGTGGAAGTCATACATGTGACTCTTAGATAATTCCAATACGGTAAATCCTATTTATATTGGTTTATTAAGTATAACACGCGAAGGCTTCATTTGTATTGCTACTAGATCATCAGAAAACACAGAAGCGCTATGAAAATATGGACTGGCTATCAATTTCTCAGCACAAATAGTCTTTTTTGTTTTATTGTTCAAGTCACACCACTTGTTTACTAACTTAACATCTATTCGATGTTCATTATTTTCCAGAGTCTTTCCAAAAATACTATTGTTTAATAATTTGAAAAAATCTTGTTCAAACGTTGACTCTGCTTTTTGACGTAACTGAGTGTATATATCAATATCAATATATTGTTTTAAAAAACAACTTTGCTTGAATACAATAGCGCGATGGATCCTTTTCAATATTAAACCGTGTTGTAAACACGTTTTTAAATGTATGTAATGAATAACATAGTGATATTTATCATATAAATTCGGTATTAGTTTTTTATTCTTACCACCGGGTGGCAAACATTTTTCTGGACAAAATGGAAAGTCATTATGGTCAATATGTAAATTATCTGGATATATTAAATCAACTTCTAGAATATAACCGTTTTCCGCAGTATCGCTAATATCCGCCAAATTCAATTGTAAATTATCTATTTCTTGTCTATTCATAAAACTGAATAGGGCAGGGATTGACACATGCTATAACCGTATAAATTGTTACAGTCTAAATAAATGATAAATGAATTTGAACGAGATGGGTTGCAAGTATCTAAATATTTATGATTGGCTTTGACATGTCTTTTGGAACACATGCAAACACCTCCTCGAATACCTTTTTGGATCATCCTAAAAATTTCAATATCACTAATCAACTCTAATTGTATTCCTGTTTTTAAAAGATAGGCTTGGTGCTGTAAGATAGAACGCGGGATCGAGATTGTAATGTTGTTTACATGTTTTTCTAAAATTTTCAAATACATCTGTTAGCAACAGTACGTCTGTTTTGAGATATAAATCTGTATACATACCCATGTTACGAATATTAAATACTGACCAAACGGACTGAGCGTGTTCATAGTCTTCATCAGTAATTGGCTCATTAGTTAAAGAGTTAAAAAAAATGATTTAGGAGGTAAACACGTATCTTCGTAATGTTTCCATTGAGACATATAGTCGTATGGATAAACACCTTTACGGGTAAGTAAGTCAAATTGTGTTTTATTAGGAAAATAGGATTTTAATTGTTTAAACTCTTGTTTTTTCATTGTACTAGCTAGTTTTTCTAAGCTTGTTCCTAAAAACTTGAAAGAATCTACAAACCGAACCTGCATGCTTTCCTCGGTGGAAATAGGAATAAACTTTGTAAAAGAAATGTAGTTTTCTTTTGTTTTAGGTATCACTTTAATAGATCTAGGAGCTTCACCTAATTCTTTTATAAAAAGGTGACAATCATAACCAGACAAGTTATGAAAAAATACAGGCAAAAATTTTGGTAGCTTATATTGCATGTTACAATAACAATGAGCTGCGCCGCGATATTTACCAGTCAAGTGACAATGATCGCGAACCCTGTCGCCGAACAAGAAGTGATCACAAATATGACAAGTCATCGCGTTTTCAAAGTCGCGAGCATTGTCATCTGAGTATATCATAGGAATATTATTTTTTTAAATATCGCAAATTTTTCGGGCATCTTTATAAATAGACTTCACAAAATTAGATACACAATCCGAGCCGCGATAAGAAACGTAACGATTGTAGTTTTCGTCTAGCGCACACGTAATATGATATGCGTAAGCTATAGGCACATGTCGCTGCCGCGTAACAGTACCCGCCTTAGTAGGATCGGGGTTACAAGATTCATACCGTTCTAACATTGTTTCAAAATCTGCGTATACAACAAATGGTACAATTTGCTTTCTGTTATAATTTTCAAACTGTATGAAAGAACCCTTTGGAGGTAGTTCCGTGGCGACACCTCCACAATTATGTGAACTAAGAATATCGCAGGAATTAAAAAACATTAAACAAACATCACAAAAGTATAGTTTACCGTGATGCTTTGTCATTTGGTTCTTAACAAGTCGCGGCAAGTCTTTAATCAGACAGTAATGTGATAAATCATCACTTTCTAAATAAAGTAAATGAATCACCTTTCCGTTTAAGGTTTTTGGTTTGTATAGAGGTCCTACGATGGTATTATTTTTTAAACCATAAATGTAAATACAAATTTCAGGGTTATTCACTTCGAACCGCGTAATATCTGAGAAATTAATTGGGAATGATATATCCTTTACATTTAAGACTTTTCGAAAATCAGGGTAAGACGATACTCTTTCAGGATGACTTTTAGCTGGATATAAAGCAGCAATAACTGACCATAAAAATCAATACTCATCATTATTGCGGATATTAACACATGCTTTTTTAGATTTTAATGATGCAGGCAATTCGATAAAACCTGAACCGCGCAAAGGTTGATATTTGTTAACATTAATTTCCAAATGGGAATTGTTCAAGAACGTCCATCCACTATCTCGATCCTGAAATTCTTCTATCTTTTTTGTTAAGGTGTTTTTGACTTGAGACAGTAATGAATCCAATTCATAATTCTGATGCAAAGTAAAGTTTTTTGTGGCAAATGATTTCATTTCTTGAGAATCATTTTTAACCATTAAAAACAAAGCGAAATATTCGAAGTTAACTTTTAGACAAATGTGTTCTTTAATAGTCATGTCGATTAAGGTTTTAATTTTGTTTCGAATATTATTTAAAAATGATTCTGTTGAACAATTCTCAGACGGGTCGACAATTCTATAGGAAGCTATACGATTACGAAATGCAGAATCTATTATTTCTACACCTTCACAAAAATGCGAAATATTTTTGTTTTTATGATTAGTACTACGTATGTGACCTGTCCAGTGACTGCGCTCAACAGATGTGTTACAAACGGTACAGAAAGGCATTTTAGTTTTATTTTATATCAACTAACCTGTACGTTAAAATAATTTTAGACTTACTATAAGATGTCGCAATATGATTATCTAAGATCGCAAAAGATATCAAATAATAAATTATCTTGGTACCGCAATATCGAAAAAGAAATTATATTATTTATTCCTATCTATCTATCAGTATCTATAAAAAACTGGCTCAGAATTATCAAATAACTGATGAGTCCGTCTCATAAATATTTGTAGCCCGTCCCACTGTGGAGTGTCTCTATTAAGTTGCACTTTAAGTGCAACCGATGCCTTCTTCCACCGATCCTCTTTAGGAGTGGAGGCAACTTCGCTCTTATTATATACTTTAACCTCTACATAAAAGTCCCCAGTCAAGTCCGCCGTTCGCCGCACTTTCCCGTTGGCGACACAGCTTACGAGGGACGAAGCGAAGTCTCCGGTTGAGGTTGGTGGTGGAACGCTATCGCATTCCTCCAAACCAAAGAGGTTCGAGCTGCATCTTTTACTGTCAAAATAAAAGAAAAATACCTCATGAACTAATTGTATGTTTTGCTAAATACAATCTAAAGTTGTTTTTAATACACATATATATATATATATATATATATAAATCCACTAACCACTGAAATTAACGTATCATACTCGACAAGAAGGTATCTAAAGATATAAACAGTAATAGTAAAATTACCTTGATTTATATTCTGATGGCTTGGTGGTGCTTTCAGAAGCTTTAAGCTTTGTCGGCTTTTTCTTCGGCTGCACCTTTGCAACCTCAATTACAGCAGCTGAGCGCCGTGGCTGCTGGTACTCTGACTCGGAGTCAGATCTGAAATGGAACACAAAACATTAATTTAAAATTTTATGCAGCTATGAGTTAAAAGAAGACTGATGCAATAAAATGAACACGTTAATAATTGCAGAAGAAATTTAAAGAAATATCAATCGCTCGAATATGATAATATTTACACCACCCGGCAGACAGAAACCGGGTCCGTAACTGGGTAGCAATTACGTTCTACTGCAAATTCAGTAAACTAATAGAGTACTTACTTACATTTCATAAAAATAGTAGTATATAGAAAGATATAAGCAGTAAATTTAAATTACCTTGATTTATATTCTGAAGGTGTGGTGGTGCTTTCAGAAGCTTTACGCTTCGTCGCCTTTTTCTTCGGCTGCACCTTTGTAACCTCAACTACAGCAGCTGAGCGCTGTGACTGCTGGTATTCTGATTCGGAGTCAAACCTAATGGAACACGAAAGATTAATTTTATAATTATGCTACTATGAATTAAAAGAAGGTTACAAAACTCGCTCTAAATGATAATACGAGTAGTTACACCAGTCGGCAGGCAAAAACCGGGTCCGTAGCTGGGTAACAATTAAACACATTAAGAAATGACGAGAGTTACACCAGCCGGCAGGCAAGAACCAGGTCCGTAGCTGAGTACCGATTAAACATTAAAATATTCAATAAACTTAGTAGTACTTACTCACATTTTATAGTTGTAGGATGACGTAATATGTAACGAAAAAGGTAAGTGAATCACTGGAAGATACTGGAGCGAATGTATTATATGATCGAAATTGCTTGGTTTATATACATAAAAAATACAATTTCAGCAATATTTATCTCATATCAAAATTAAACCTTAACTACATGTCCTCACAGGTGTATAACTAAATTATGTTACTTACGACAAATTAAACCGCATTGATTGAAAACCCTTCTGTCAAATTGCAATTTTATCGTGAGAAACGAAATACAAAACCAGCTTTAACGCTCGCCGACAGGCGAAACCGACACCGCGCTGTTACTTATAATGTACTAGCTTTTGCCCGCGGCTTCGCCCGCGTGGAGGTCGGAAATTATCCCACGGGGACGTACTACCGGGATAAAAATATATCTCAGATCCCATAACCCATGTCATGGTCTATCTAGGCGTTACAAAAAGGTTACAGACATGAGACAGCCAGTAACTTTCGTACGCGTAATATTAGTGTGGATAGTATAGACGGAAGTATGAAACTGTGTGAGTCTTATGAAAAAAATATGACACATTTGCCTGTGGAAGGTGAACAACGTCTATCCCAATCTGTAAAGTATCATGAATAATACTGGAATATCTTATGTTAAAACATTTCTGTAAACAACATTTTTGGTTTTCCCATTTTTTGCTAAAACATGTAGATTTTGTGGGCTGGATACTCGTGAGCACGCCACATACAATGGCTCTACTCTTTTTAAATTGGAAAGGTAAATCTTTAGGGGTATGAGGAACAGGGTGAAAAGTTCACTCATACTCTATGGAAAAGGGAGGATCCTCCGACCAGACGGGTGTTGTGTCTGGCGGGCAATTGCCCAAGGATTGATGTCGGATAGTCTTATATATGTTAATCGCTCGGTAAACACTTATACCGCGATGTAGGACTTGTGACGTCAGGTCTTTGATGCGTAGATAGTATGTGGCGGTGTAGATGCCGCCACATCACTCCCCTCCGGTGACCGGAGGTCGATATTGGGCTGAGTCTTGTATCTTGCGATGCTTGCCAGTGCCAGTTGAGGTTCCAGTGAGTCGGAACCGGGTGCCGCATAGTTCACAGTGGGTCGGAACTGTCTGCGGTGATTGGTGGTAGTTTGAGTTTGATTCCCCAGTGAGTCGGGGTGGAGCTGCGTTGTGATCCAGTGCGTCGGATGTGGTACAGCGCCGGGTTGCTGATGAGGCTAAGGGTGGTGACCAAGAATGCGCGTTCGCTGCATGCTGGTGGTCAGGATACCCGTTGAAGCCGTGGGTGCTGGCTGGCTGTGTGACTCGCCTAACGAAAGCTTGCGGGAATGATGTTGATGACGTCACGCTGAAGTAGTTGCACGAAGGCTGCGTTGACGTTCATATTCGGGGTCACCAATTTAGGGGTATGAGGAACAGGGTGTAAAGTTCACTCGTCCTCTATAGAAAAGGGAGGATCGTCCGACCAGACGGGTGTTGTGTCTGGCGGGCAATTGCCCAAGAATTGATGACGCATAGTCTTATATATATTAATCGCTCGGTAAACACTTATACCGCGATGTAGGACTTGTGACGTTAGGTCTTTGATGCGTAGTTCGTTTGTGGCGGTTTCGATGCCGCCACAAATCTGTCGGAATTATTGGAATACGGGGAATCTTAACATTTTTTTTTCTTTTACTATTTCTGACATGATTATTGCTTTTAAAATATTCCGCCTCAGGTCAGTAATTTGTAACCGTGTGTCATTACATTATCTTGGCGCGTCAAGATTACGCATTAACAGAACTGGAACACCCACTTTCAGCCTCAGCTTATGCGAAGGCACTCCTGATAACTCTAAAGAGTTGAGAAATTCAACAGGGTGATGTTACTTGTTCGGTGTCCATGACATTGTGTAGGTGTACCGAGAGATACTCCACAACATCACCTTCCACATGTGACATAATGTTTTCATTAATCTTTCCCACAGTTTCATTCGCCGGTGCCAAAATTGTCCTTCCACACAACAATTCTCTATTCTCCATTAGTTTGCAGATCGCTCAGATTATCTGAAAAACAACGTCTATCCACGTTGTTGATATGAACAATATTACAGAATTTTTTGATTAATGTAATCATGCCGTTACCAACTGTTACCATACGGTCTTCGCCAATTTTTAGAAGTGCTGCCGTATATTGCCCCGATTCTATATCATTGTGCAGTTGTACTCGCATAATTGTAATCAAACAAAACTTTTTTATATGCCCCCATAATGTCGACGTCTTTAGACATGCATTTATTTCATTTGCCGGTGATCCCCTAGTTATTACCGGCAGAGTTTGTATAAAATCTCCGGCTATCAATGCCACCATTCCTCCCATGCGTTTCAAGCCAAGTAGTAATAACTTTTGACCGGGTGGACCGATTTTAATGCAATAAACACTAAATGTAACCCCATGATACGGACAATGACTATATTCTCAAACCCTTAAATATCTTGAAAAGAGTCACTGAAAAATGTCAATATTACATGTGAATTTTAAAATCATCCCATTCTACCCTCTTGAGGGGTGATTTTTGAAAACGGTGAAATACGTAATTCTTTATTTGTTACCAAAAACATAAATTTAAATTTTCATAGCCCTAACTTAAGAAATTATAGGTTTCCCATACAAAGTTTCATCCCCTATATTCGCCCCCTTAGGGTTATTTTTGAGACAAAAAGTAGCCTATGTTCTTCTCCGGGATGCCATCTATCTCCTTGCCAAATTTTATCGAAATCCGTCCAGTGGTTTAGGCGTGAAAAGGTAACATACAGACAGACAGACAGAGTTACTTTCGAATTTATAATATTAGTATTATAGTATTATAGTATTATAGTATTATAGTATTAAGTATTATAGTTGTACACGCCATGAGAACCCGCGCGCTGAGCCCAGCGCGGGCGTCGCGCCCCGCGACCGCCCGCGATCGCCCTCGCCGCTCCGCCGCGCCGCGCCGACCGCCAGAGCCATCGTCGCCACGGGACCGCACGCACGCAATTCGAGAATTCGCCATTCGACGCGGCAGCGCGGCTAGTTCCCATTTAGTTTACATAATACAGTTCTAGATAGACCAATAATAATTAGCAAGTGTAATAATTACATAGTATTGTAATAAACGATAACAAGAATTGTGGTACTCTAATTTGGTGGCTCTCAACCCTACAAACATTTGGCGACCGTGAAAAAATTTCGAACCAGCCGGGAGCGTATGGAGTTGGTTGGACAACGGGCACTGCACCAACGTGCAACGTGAATCGCCACACGCGGTTGAGGAATTGAGGATCGAAAACCCGGAAGGAGGGCGTCGAGTCAGAGGTTTGTCCGAGGGAAGTGCTCGTTCCAATTAAACTTACCTTATCTCCATTGTGTACCTACTTGCCTACCTACCTAGCCATTTATCCTGTGATCTACTTCTGTTTTGTGAATGGTGGTGTTATTCTCTAAATTTCTAAATTTATGCTTATTGCACCCTCCCACTGTTCGCATCCTTGTGCACGCTCACGCTTGATGCTTCAATCGGATACGCCGACTATTCCAGATAACGGGAACCACGTGGCCCGCCTCCCGACTCCTGATTTGAACCGGAGCGTCGGGCTTTGCTGGCGGCGGCGGCGTGGCGTGCTTGCGCAGCGCGTCGGCCATTTTGTTGAGCGGCCAGCGGACGGCCACGCAATACGCATCGGCATCAGGACGGCGAGTGGAGCGCAAAGCAAGACCATACACGGATTGGGTTTGATGCACATTGGTTTTTTGCTTGTACGAAGTTAGTGTTATTGACACAGTAGGTAAAAATAGGTGTAGAAAAGATGCCTCAAGACCAGGATATGGATGAACTGGTCAGGAAGAGGGGCAATATGAGGGGTAGGTTGACAAAACTAGCAGAGTATTTAAAGGAAATACAGACACGCGATATAAATAGTGTAATTTTAATTGAATTAAAGAGACGTCTTGAGAATAGTGAAGATTTGTTCAAAAAGTTTGATGATGTCCAGACATCAATAGAATATAATTGTAAGGAGTCTGACATAGATGAACAGTTGAGTTTAAGGGCAACAATTGAAAGTAAATTTTATACGGTTCATGCTACTATAGAAAATATTATTGATAAACACAAAGAGAAAGAAGACTATAGTGATGCATGTAGTAACAAAACAGGCAGTTGTCTAGAGCATGGGTTGCAATCAATTAAGTTACCCACAATTAAATTGCCCACATTTGACGGTTCATACTTAAAATGGCTTGAATTCTGAGATACTTTCCAATCATTGATAAATTTAAATAAGTCAATCCAAAACATTAACAAGTTTCATTATTTGAGATCATCTCTGGAAGGTGGGGCACTTGAAGTGATAAAATCATTAGAATTGACATCGGACAATTATCCTATTGCTTGGGAATTATTGTGTAAACGCTTTGATAACAAAAATATTCTGGTTAATAACCATCTTAAGGCATTGTTTGATATTGTACCATTGAGAAAGGAATCACACAAGTGTTTGCGTAATTTAATAGATAATGTTTCAAAGAATTTACGTGCGTTGAAGACTTTGGGTGAACCGACAGACAAGTGGGACACTTTAATTATATATATGCTCACAAATAAATTAGATATAACTTCAAGTAGAAAGTGGGAAGAGCATAAAAATAACCTCGTAGATATTGCTACTTTAGAACATTTTTATAACTTTATCCGGGGACGTGCTAATATTTTAGAAACAACTTCAGTTACAACAGATAACATTGATCAAGGAACTAACAACAGCAACAAAAATAATCATACAAATAAGTGGAATAAAAAGGATAACTTGAATAATAATAAGGAAGTTAGGAAATCCAATAGTCATGTTTCTTCTGTTGAAAACTTATGTGAATATTTATGTTTAATTTGCAATGAGCAGGGCCACCGGATATATGAATGTGCAAAATTTAAGAGCATGAACATAGAAGATAGAATTAAAGAGGTTGCTAAGTTGAAACTATGTTCTAATTGTCTATGTGAAGGTCACAAGGCATTTCGCTGTCGTCTCAAAGGTTTTTGTAAATTTTGTAAACATAAGCACAATACATTGCTACATGTGAATAAGTCTAGTAATAATAGCAATGCAAATGTGAATTCTTCTGTCACTACGCCGGCTACTACAAGTCAGGCACCACCAGTTTCACTATCTGCAGTCTCTGTCAGCCAGGTTTTGCTGTGTACCGCTATGGTAGAAATAATTAATGAATGTACTCAACAACGGCGCGCGCGGCGGCGCTCGGGCGCTTTTAGATACAGGCAGCCAATCGTCCTTTGTGACAGAGAATTTAAAGGGATTATTAAGTCTTCCAACAAAGAGCATGGAACCTATACGTATCTCAGGGATCAACAACTTGGCATTTAATATTTCAGAACGTTGCACTTTCACTTTAAAATCACGTTTAAACTCATTCACTTGCAAGATGCAGTGTTTAATTACACCACAAATTACAGGGATGTTGCCAAGTGCGCCTGTAAAAATTGAGGAACTGGATGTACCCAAAAATATCATGCTGGCAGACCCAGACTTCTGCAACCCCTCTGAAATTGATGTTCTACTAGGGGCAGATGTGTTCTGGAGTATAGTAGGATGTAAGCGTATTTCATTGGGTGTAGGAAAACCAATCCTACAAGATTCACTTTTGGGGTGGTTAGTTAGTGGACCATTAGGTATAGGTAACAATAGTCATGTTACATGCAATTTTACTAGAGAAATTCAAAGTGACCTTAAAAGGTTTTGGGAGACGGAAGAAATTATCCCAACAGATAATTCTTTAACACCCATTGATAAATTATGTAATACTCATTTTTTAGAAAATGTGAAACGTTTGTCTAATGGAAGATTTTCTGTTAAAATTCCATTCAAGGAGGTGCCAGAGGAGGCACTTGGCGAGTCCTATTTCTTAGCAAAGAAGCGTTTCATCAGCCTAGAGAGAAAATTTCGTAAAAATGATCAGTTCAAACAGAAGTATGTTGAATTTATTGAAGAGTATAAAAAATTGGGTCACCTAAGTGAAGTTGAACGTCCTAAATTTGGATATTATTTACCACATCATGCAGTAATAAAAGAAGGTAGTGAAACGACGAAGTTGCGTGTTGTTTTTGATGCTTCAGTTAAGACTACATCAGGTAGGTCATTAAATGACATACAATACATAGGACCAGTAGTCCAAGATGACTTGTTTTCAATATTATTAAGATTTAGAAGTAGTAGGTATGTACTTACAGGTGACATACAAAAAATGTATAGACAAATTGAAATTGATCCAACACAAAGGCATTTGCAATTAATTCTATGGAGATGTGATGAATCTCAACCTATCAAGGTCATGCAGCTCAATACAGTCACATATGGGACTGCGTCTGCACCCTTTTTGAGTACAAGGTGCCTAGGTCAATTAGCTTGTGAATGTCAGGATACAGTAATTTCGAATGTTTTAGAACATGATATATATATGGATGATTTGAACACAGGTTGTCAGACAGAAAGTGAAATTAAATATATTTATGATGGTGTCACTAAGATTTTAGCTTCAGGTTGTTTCCCTTTACATAAAATCCGAACAAATTGTCCCAAGGTGTTACAGGATGAGACCATGGTTAAAACTCTTGATTTAAGCAAGCATGCCACTATATTGGGACTTAATTGGTCGCCTGCACCGGACACTTTACAGTTTGCAGTATGTATGGATGCTAATAAAAAAATTACTAAGCGTACTATTATTTCAGCAACTTGCAAAATTTTTGACCCATTGGGTCTACTCTCTGCTTGTATAATAAAGAATAAAATTATCTTACAACAACTGTGGACTGAAAAGTTGGACTGGGATCAGTCAGTACCAACAGAAATAGCAAGAAAATGGGAAAAAATAGTACAAAATATTAATAATTTATCTAGAATCTCTTTACCTAGAAATGTATTGTGCAATGAGCCTACTCTAATTGAATTACACTGTTTTGTTGATGCATCTCAAGATGCATATGGAGCCTGCGTTTACCTGCGCTCAATCGACAGCAAAAACAACATAACTGTTAGACTGCTGTGCGCTAAAGCTAGGGTAGCACCTCTAACGGCTACTACTATACCTCGCCTAGATTTATGTGGTGCATTATTGGGTGCGCGCTTGTCAAGTAAGGTAGTTCAAGCCATTCGGGCTCATGAGTTTACTCAAAAATTTATATGGACAGACTCAACAGTTGTACTAGGTTGGATTAAGGCACAAGTAAAGTTATTGAAGACCTTTGTGAGCAATCGGGTCATTGAGATAAATGAGCTCACACAAGGATTCTCATGGAGACATGTTCCAACTGAAATGAACCCTGCAGATCTTGCCTCCAGGGGAGTTGATCCTCAGTGTCTGCAGGCTGCATCCTTGTGGTGGGAAGGACCTTCCTTCTTGAAGGAGGAGTCTTCAGTCTGGCCTCAGCAATTCAATAGGTGTGTTGATTTACCTGAATTAAAGGTACACATGCAAGTCGAAAGTAGCTCTAATGCAATTATTGATTTCGATAGGTATTCTAGTTTTAATAGATTAATTCGTGTAATAGCATACGTAATACGTTTTGGTTATAACTGTAAAACTAGTCTTAAGTTAGTTGGCCCTCTACAAACAGAGGAAATAAATAAATCTTTAAAAATATTAATTAATATGGCCCAATTAGAGTCATTTAGTTTAGAAATACTAGCATTGAAGAAGGGTTTACAATTACCTAAAAAATCTAAAATATTGTCATTAAATCCATTCCTAGATTCTGATGGCCTGCTAAGAGTAGGAGGTCGGTTAGGTAATTCAGATTTTGAATATAATAAAAGGCATCCTATAATACTAGATGGGAGGCATAGACTCACCTTCCTATTGATGCAGCACGAACACCATCGCCTTTTTCATGCAGGTCCACAGCTGTTACTAGCAACTATGAGGGAAATGTATTGGCCTGTAGGTGGCAGAGTGTTGGCAAGGAAAATAACGAAACAATGTGTTGTCTGTGTAAGATATAAGGGTAATACTATCCAGCCAAAAATGGGTAACTTACCGTCGGCTAGAACCAGTGCTGCCTACCCCTTCTATTGCACTGGTACAGATTTTGCGGGACCTTTTTTGATTGCCAGTAAAAAGGGAAGAGGTAACCGTAATACCAAATGTTACCTCTGCATTTTTATTTGTCTGAGCACCAGAGCAGTTCATCTGGAGTTGGTGAGTGATCTTACCACTCACGCATTTATGTTAAGTTTACGTAGATTCGTTTCTCGTAGAGGCAAACCGCATGAAATATATTGTGACAATGGCACTAACTTTGTAGGGGCGAACAACGAGTTAGGAAAGGTTTTGCGCTCCAGTCGTGAGTCTGTTTTTGATTTCGCCAGCTCAGAAGGCATTAAATTTAAGTTTAGTCCAGCCTATTCACCACATTTTGGTGGTATATGGGAGGCGGGTGTCAAGGCAGCAAAATACCATTTGAAGAGAGTCGCATCCAATATCTCTTTAACATTTGAAGAATTAGCGACACTATTCACACAAATAGAGGGGATTCTTAACTCTCGCCCTTTATCACCTCTATCTTCTGATCCTTTTGACCTTAACCCCCTGACCCCCGGGCACTTCTTAATCGGTCGGCCACTGACGTCGGTGCCTTCTATTCCAGGGGAGGACTCCAGAGTCACGTACCTCAAACTGGAGAAGATACGCCAAGAGTTTTGGCGAAGATGGAGAATGGAGTTTATAGCTGAACTACAGCAAAGAAATAAATGGAAGATTGGGACACTTGAGCCGAACATAGGAGATATGGTGATTATTAAGGATACAAATTTACCTCCACAACGCTGGCGATTGGGACGTATTACTCGTCTGCACAAGGGAGCTGACAACGTATGCCGCGTTGTTGATATCTACACTCACCGAGGCACCATACGCAGGGGCATTCATTATATAGTTCGACTGCCCACGGAAGAAAATATTGTTGAAAGCTGACTTTTTCAACGCCGGGAGTATGTACACGCCATGAGAACCCGCGCGCTGAGCCCAGCGCGGGCGTCGCGCCCCGCGACCGCCCGCGATCGCCCTCGCCGCTCCGCCGCGCCGCGCCGACCGCCAGAGCCATCGTCGCCACGGGACCGCACGCACGCAATTCGAGAATTCGCCATTCGACGCGGCAGCGCGGCTAGTTCCCATTTAGTTTACATAATACAGTTCTAGATAGACCAATAATAATTAGCAAGTGTAATAATTACATAGTATTGTAATAAACGATAACAAGAATTGTGGTACTCTAATTTGGTGGCTCTCAACCCTACAAACAATAGTATTATTAGTATTATTAGTATTATATTATAGTATTATAATATTAGTATGGATACAATAGGTATTATAGTAAAGAATGTATGTTTGTTTAATAAACCGTCTTAGAAAAACTCTGTATGATAACATAAATCCATCTGAAAAAAAAAAAAAAAAAAAAAAAAAAAAAATTGCAAGTTAAGATGAGTCGAAAGTAAAATATCGTAGAAGCATTTTTTTTTATTATTTTTTTTTCTGTACAATACATGTATACGAATCCGTGTCAAAAAGTAAGTTCACAGATATGTTGCAGTAAACTTTAAATTGATAATTAAGAATCATCTTTCAAACAATCCTAGATTGATAGAACTAACACCTTATTATAAACATATAAATATATGTAAACGAACCCGTGTCATAAAGTATGTTCACAGATATGTTGTAGTAAACTTTAAATTGATAATTAAGAATTATCTTTCAAACAATCCTAGATTGATAGAACTAACACCTTATTATAAAACATATAAATACATGTAAACGAACCCGTGTCATAAAGTATGTTCACAGGTATGTTGTAGTAAACTTTAAATTGATAATTAAGAATTATCTTTCAAACAATCCTAGATTGATAGAACTAACACCTTATTATAAAACATATAAATACATGTAAACGAACCCGTGTCATAAAGTATGTGCACCGGTATGTTGCAGTACACTTTAAATTGTTATAAAATCATCCATAATCTTGACACGGTTGGCGCAGTGGTTAAGCGGTTGACCGCTGCGCTGCGTGTCGCGGGTTCGATTCCCGCACGGAACAAATATTTGTATGATCTGCAAGTAGTTGTTCCGGGTCTGGCTGTTTGTGTATGTGAATTTAAATGTTTGTAAACGCACCCACAATACAGGAGAAATTCCTATTGCAGGCAAAGTTAAAAAAAAACCAACGGTTAAAACCAACTTTTATAAAATCATTTCGTACAAAGGTGTTCGGTAAGTACTGATATTAAGAATCATCTTTCAAGCAATCCTAGATTGATAGAACTAACACCTTATTATAAAACATTAAATAATAAACAAAAGAGAGAGACATAGGAAATCCTATAAAAATCTAATTTTAAACAAAGACTGCAACATGCGCGACGATCATCTTACAATGTAATCGTTGAATACATGGAAGTTACTCACACATACACCTCACGTAATAACGATAAAGTTCGAATTCAGCAAATTTACATGATGCAATTTTGCAGTCTTTGAGATTTTAAAGACTCACTTACACTTATACTATGAAAAATTAATACGATCGTTTCCGACGCCCCGTCGTCAGGTTTACAAAGAGTATGATCCCATGATTATAATAAATAATCATGGGACGGCGAATGAACCGTTTCGAAGGCGAATGTATGAGTGTGAAAGCATCTTAATTAATCCAGCGCAATGTGGAGTAACAGCAGAGTAGCCAGTCGTTGATTGTTAGCGTGTAACTTGGTAGTGTTAGCTGTATGAACGAATTAAATTAAAATTTGGATGTATCTTGGTGCCCAATCTGGGGTCATGGACTTGGAATAAGCGTGTGCCTGTGCATGTTATTTCTTGCTCTGTGAAGAGACATGAGACAATCTGTCCTGAATTTTAGTTTAATGTATACGGTAGCCTAAAATTCAGATGTCCTCGGTACCAATCTGGTCGCATAATCTGAGTGCGCGTTGAACCTCTGTGGTAAGGCGCTATCTCTAACTTTGTGGAGAGACTAGTGACAATCTGTCCTGAAGTTTAGGTCATCGGTTCAGACAGCCGACGCATTTACTTGTTTAATAAACGTGTAAATTTTCATCTATATGAAACGAAATTAAATTAAAATTTCGGATGTCTAGCCGCAGGAAATAGAATGTGTGTGCACCTATGGGTATGCGCTATTTCTTTCTTCTGTGGACAGGCATAGTGACAATCTGTCCCAAGTTTTAGTTTAATATATACGATATTCTAAATTTCAGATACCCTCGGTACCAATCTGGTCGCATAAACTGAGTGTGCGTTGAACCTTTGTGGTAATGCGCTATCTCTAACTTTGCGGAGAGGCATGAGGCAATCTGTCCTGAAGTTTAGCTTACCACGTTTCATGTAGATTTAAATTAGGAATAAATTCAGTAGTGGTGAAATGTGTAGTGAAACTATGAAAGAATGACAGTAAAGTAGTGTAGTGAAACAAAGTTTAAACCGTAGATCTGCTTTTGTTAATCGAGGTAAGTGGTTGATATGAAGAGCTAGTTATTAGGATGTTATTGGGCATTCTACCCCACCTGCCGAAAGTAGTGAAACAAAGTTTAAACCGTAGATCTGCTTTTGTTAATCGAGGTAAGTGGTTGATATGAAGAGCTAGTTATTAGGATGTTATTGGGCATTATACCACACCGAGAGTGACGAAGGCGAACGCATCACAGATTCGTTTGAAGGATTTTCAAAAGGACAGTCGTGTGTACTTCGCTCTTCATAAAAATTGTGAGGGTTGTGTAAATATATCATGGTACCGATTAGTTCTGGAACTCGTCGTTGTGATATTCTTCTTTTGAGTGATACTAGAAGTTCATTACTGATAATGCTATCTTTTTGCGATAATTTCTGAATCATAAATCTTAACGCTGTGTCAGCAGTTAGTAAGTTTGCATCTTCTTCACAGATCGCTTCTACCGTAGCTTTGATTACGTTAAGGGATTCCGAAATTTCTTTAAGATGTCGTAATTCCGTATCAGTAAATGATATATCAGATTTAAAATCAATTAATGCTTTGAATACAGAATCTTTTAATAATAAGAACCGATCAATCATATTAGCAAGACTGCTCCATCTTGTTTTGCAGTCTAAGATAAGACGAACATTCTTTTGTTCTCCTTCTGCGGTGTATTTATAAAGCACCTCAGACTTAGTCGGTGATTTTTTAAACATCTTGACTACTATTCTAACTCTTTTTATTATTTCGTTATAATCTTGGTTTCTTAAACAAACTTCAGTTCTACGACCGGTTGCATGTACATTACTTGTAGCTACAATAAAACCTTCTTCACCATCGGAATCTTCAATTTCTTGTACATCTATATCTTCTGTACTGCCATCATTATCAGTACTGTCTTGTGCAGCAGCAGGCTCTTTTTTATTATACAGAACGTCTAGAACTCCAAGCTGAATCCCGTGTGCATAACACAATTGGTGGTACACTGGTGTTTTTTTTCCTAGAGCACACATCACCGAAGCGCCATCTGTCACCAGGCAAATAACATCATCGTTCAGTGACAGACCATACTGTGCCAATTTTAATTTAAGAAGGTTAAGGCAATTATCCGACATCAACGAGAGTCCTAGATTTCGAAATGATTTGTTTTTAAACTGTGTAGAGTGTATATTTATGTTCATAAATCTTTTATTTTGAACTGATGTCCATTCATCCAGACTTACTGCAAAATTGCATTCTCTCGATTTCAATCGGTCCAATTCTTTCTTCAGCTCTAGCTTTAATTCTTCACAATGATTTAAAACAATATTTTTAATAGTGTGGGGTGATTGTGGTAATTTTAAACCACTTTAAAAAAAAAGTTTACGCATTGTCTGAGATGTACAGAAAGCACTGAATGCAAATCCGTCTAGAGCTGCCAATTTAGAAATCATCACTTCCATACTCTCGTGATCATCAGACTTA
Source organism: Eupsilia transversa (assembly GCA_914767815.1). Lineage (NCBI taxonomy): Eukaryota > Metazoa > Arthropoda > Insecta > Lepidoptera > Noctuidae > Eupsilia > Eupsilia transversa. Next base: position 17,473,215 of record OU611873.1, on the reverse strand, counting down.
AAATAATCGACTATTTTAGCTTTTTTATTAGGTGTCACATTTTCCTCAGAATAAGACGTGGGTGCTTGTGTTGAACTACTTGGCTGGCCAATCGATGTGCCTTCTGGTCTTGAAGTGCTTTGATCTTTAACATTAATTGAATGTTTTGATCGAAGATTATGTAATGCTGATGTCGATCCTGCGATTTTCAAAACTTGTTTACAAATATTGCATTGTGCCTGAGCACCATCAACACTGCGTTTAAAATGCTGCCAGACGGAGTTCTTCATTTGCGAACATTTTTTGTATTAAAAAAATTGGGTTTTGGATGCCATTTGTAGCAAATATGAATATTTTTAATCACAAAAATCTGGAAACAAAGAAAAGTAGTGGTGGGTCGTTGTCGAATTTTTCGCGGACGAAACGCAACCGTGATCCAGACGACGAAAGCGGTTGCAAAAAACTGTCGTCGTTACAACTGGTTTGAAGAGAGGACGAAACTTATCCATGGATTAGAATAATTGGTTGTCGTCTTTTCGACGTTGTCGTCGTTTCGACTTTCGACATTCTCACATCACGAACGATAGCATTGACAACTGGTAATACATTATCGTCATATTTCACTGATATAAAGTTGACTTTTTATTGTAAGGAGTGTTTTGTAAACGAACGGACTGAGACGCATTGACAACTGGTAACTCATTATCGACTGTATTTCATTGATATAAAGTTCACTTTTTATTGTAAGATGACGAGTGTGTTCTCGACTGTATTTTCAAAGAGTCAAGTCAAGTCTTCGAATTATTTAGTGCGATTCTTTATTTGTAAAATAAAGAATCGCACTAAATAATTCGAACACTGGTTTGTGTAACAAACACTGTTTGAACCCAGGACGTAAAACGGTTTCATCGTCGCAGAACACAACAGTCTTTGGAAACGGTTCGTCGTCGCAACGCCCACCCCTAAAGAAAAGCCCTATTAAATTTTGATAATTCTAGACTTATTATTATTAAACAACATTGACACTATACGAGTTAATACGAGTAGGTACGCACATTACTATCAACAGCCATAGTGAAAGTGAAGAATTTTAGTTACTTACATTACATTTGACTGCATTGGCTTTTTACACAAACTTAACACAACACCTCTCTACATGGAATACAACTTGTTTATGAGTGCGCGAAGGGCCGGACCGCCGCCGGTTGACAATAACAATAAGGGGCTCAGCGTGGGTGAAAAGTTTAGAACAAAAACTGGTTTTAAGTGAGAAGCGACCGTACGCGCGATATAATACAATACAATTTTGAAAATGCGTGTAGTATGGATGTAAGTTAAAGTTAACAAGTGGTCAATGTTGTTATGATCTCTGTCACTAAATTGACTTATTGTGATTTGTGAAGTGAATAAATAATTGCAAGAGTGATTAACTATATTGAAATAATGTAATAACAGTTATGTACTTTACAGATGACAGTTTTTATTTAATATTTAAAAGAGAAGTACGACTATCTGTAACATCCGAAAAATCCGGATGGTGAAGCAAGTAAAATCCGGATTTGAAAATCGGCGGATATCCGGATAATACGAATATCCGGATATCCGGATTGCAAGCCCTACTGTAATACGGGATGTATTGTTTAATATTGAATGTACTCATGTGTTACATGAGTACATTCAATATTATTAAAAGTGACAGGGAGACAAATAATAGTGAAAAACAATTTGATGTTAATGTTTAGAATGCATGAATGGTGCTTTTTTAAAATATTTTTCCGTGATTATTTATTAAATATTATATTAAACAACTCCTTTTTCTTAGAGTTAATTTTATAACACCTTATATACGCAGCTTTACCTTTTCATATCTGTTACGTAACAGAAAAATGTAACGGAGAAATATCATATATGAACATTTAGCACGTGTCTAACCTACAAAATATTTTGTACAGCCGTCATCAATTAGTTTTAACAAATTCCTTCTACCAATTTCACTTTTGCAACCACGATTCTTTTCTCATAATAATATAAAACCTGGAACGTACTTACCGAATTCAAATAAACCACGAAAACAAAGATCACAAATATATATGTCGAATTTTATCGTTACGCACAAAATTGATCGCACTGAAAGAACAAAATGGCCGAAACCACAGTCCCGCCATCTGTTTACAGTGTTTGTTGTGTAATGTTGCCATTAGATAATTTTATTTCCAAGTTAGAAATAATGTTGTAAAACACTGTAACCGAGATGAAAAACAGAGATGACTTCCATTTAAATATGTAAATGATGTATTTATGAATGTTTGTTTTATTTATTTGAAAGAATAATCTATTTTAATGCATATAAACATACTAAAAAAATACTAAGTTTTATACTAACACAATTTGATTTTTTTAAATATATTTTTAATGTTGCTTTAAGTAAAAATGGACATGGTTTTCTTTATGAAATTTCTGTGAATATAGTTTTAAAATTTAAAATATTAGAATATGTTGCTTTCGCTTACTTACTAAGTATTATAAATTGTAGTTCTAGATACTTTTAGAATTAGGGTGAATAAAATTGAGCTAATAATGAAATTGCTAATAAAAAATAATCGGGCTGGACGCGGAGAGGGAAGCAAATGTACAATTTTTGTGAATAACACCCAACTAAGGGTAGAAAAATGGGGGTTGATTGATTTTGCACCTACTGAATTTTCAACTGAGAACCGATTCTGCTGAAACGCACAAAAATAATGTAGTTCTGATGAACTATATAATAAAGACCTGGAGTTGATCTGACGATGGAGATGGAAGACAGTCGCGAGAGCTCCTCAAGAGTTTGGGTTTATGTCATTCATTTTGATGAGAAGTTTAGACCTGGCTGGGGTATGACGGTCATCGAGGGTCTGACGATGGAGACGGAAGGCTGTTGAAGGAGTTCCTAGTTGAGGAAAATAATAACAATATTAGAGCGATAATTTTAAATACTGGTATTGCTGCATCCGGTTAGACTGGTATTACAGGAAGGCTAGGCAGATTGATTCATTAAAGCGATTGAAATGCAAGTTTCACGAGAAATAAATTCGGTAGATATATACAGAATTAAATCATGTAAAAATTATTATAAATAATTTATTATTCAGGGTTGCTACAAACATCAGTGTTCGAGCCTATTGCTGATTTGTAAGTAGACCTCTCCATCTCTGCATTTCGGCCAAAGCTCGTTCATCAGGAGCTTTGTTTAATACCTTCTTATTTGGTTCTAAGTCAGATATATCCTCGAGTGTTTTTAGTCTACTCAGTGCCAAATATGCCTGCCCTTTGGCGAAGACTTTTTTACAGAGGTCGATTACGGCTTTATCAAGGGTCATTCCTTGTAATTTGTGTACCGTAACGGCCCAGCACAAAATTAACGGCAACATCCTACGCTCAATATCACCATAAACCTTCGTGCCGTCAAAAGTTGCAACTACTGGAGGTATAGCAACACAACCATCGCTATCTTTCAGTCTGCTTCCTATAATTTCATCTTCAAATTTTACTAAAATACAACCCGGTAATTCTCCTTCCTCTAATTGATCCCTGCGCAGTGATGGCCATTTAATTTTTTTCACAATACCCATTGCACCGTTGAAGAGGCCCTCAGATACTGATATGTTACGTCTCAGCATAACACGGGATTCGGTAGCTAATTTTACCTCAGATAAAAGGCCACCACAATTGTTCACATCTTTTGCAACTACATTATCTGGAGGTTTCTTTCCATAGGTAGCAACTTCACGAGACTCATCTATGGAACGAATTGTATAAATGCAATGGTGTTTTGAATTCATAGCTGTCATCTTACTATTGTAGTCGTCAATCTGCTTGACGGTAGGGAATATTCAAACCACAACACCATCCTTTAACTCTTCATCTACAGCTACCCTTCGCGTTCGACAGAGCAGTTCCAGTTGAACCGTTGTTAATTCGCCTACGCGTAGATTGTTTAACTGGTCAACGAAGTCGACGTCATTTCGTTGTCTCATGTTAATGGTTAATTCGCAGAATGAAAATGCTTGCCATAAATTAACTTCTGCAGCATCCCAAAGTGGTTGTGCAAAGCACCAATTTTACAGGGGGCAGTTGCATGATGTCGTCAAAGAGAATAATATTTATACCTCCAAATAACTTATCGTTGTTTTTAAACTCCTGTAGCCGCAAATGAATTACTCAAACTCTCCGCTCTGGATAACGGCAGTATTAAAAAAAAACTTTTTTATGCTGTTTAATTTGATTAAAACTTAAAAATAATTAAGTATTTATCTAACATTGTATTATTCCCATTTATTCATAAACGTTGGTTTAACGTCAAAATTATATAGTTAAACAGTCGCTCATCATTACATAACTTTAAACAACGTTTATGAATAAATCTAATATAATACCACGATATAATTATGACCGAGGCAAATATGTATTTTAAAGAATAATCAAAAAAATTGGTAGGTAGTAGATTTTAGCTACAACAATAAAAGGTAACTCAAAAGCGAAAAATAAAAAACTTTTTTACAAAAAAATAAACCGACGAAAAAAATAACTGAAAAGTAAAAAATAATAAAATATATACCTTTTAGTGTAAGTAAGTAACTAACCTAACCTAACCTTTTTTTTTTTTTTTTTTTTGTTCCGGGGTGGAAAATCCTCATGGATGTCCCCCGCCCTGGGGCGGGCGGAGGGGTCTGTCAGACTCTTACTGACTAAAAACCACCCCGGTGTCCCATCTCACACCGACGCCGGGGGTCGCGGGAACTTAAAAATCTTCCGCAACCCCCGATTGGTGCCGGCCCGCGAACGCGGGCCTCTTCCTCGGGTCAGGGGGGAGTGAGGTGTTAAACTCCCCCCGCGCCGTCTAAGAGGGGCGCGCGTGGAACACTACGCGCCGCCACCTCGGGTCCTGATGTGTGGGGGGCGACAGACGTCCCCGAGTCCGTCGCCCCTGGACCCATTTAGGGGGGCTGGAAGAGGGCGTTATCCGCCCTCCTTCGACGCCCGGTGCGCCTGCTGCGGGCCGGGTGAGTGGACGTAATCTCCCTCTCCCTTTCCGCAGCCTCCTTCTGCGAAACGACTGTCTCGCAGTAGGAAACCACCGCGTCCCAGGACTCCTCGCCGCCGACCATCGCATTCACAACGGCCGGCAGCGACAAGTCACTACTACGCCTACTTCTGAGATGAGGGCACGGCGCGGCTCCTCCCAAGCGGCACACTCTGCCAGCGTATGCCACGCCGTGTCCTCCCGGCAGTCGACGCAGTGGTGACACCGGGCGTCCGGCTCCCTGTTTATGCGACACAGGTACTTCCCGAAGCAACCATGCCCCGAGAGCACCTGCGTCACCCGAAACGACAGGGAGCCGTGCCTCCTCCCGAGCCAGAGGTCGAGCACCGGCCGGACCGCCTCGATGATGTCGAGGCCGGCGGTAGGGCGTGAAAGCCTGTCCCGCCACTCCGCCACCAGGACCTCGCGGAGCTGAGACCGGTGCAGCTCCATGTGTCGCTGCATCGGTTGCTCGCCCCGCGCCCTCGCTTCCTCGCGCCACCGGTACGATGACGCGAGTACTTTCGCCTCGAGGTCCCAGGGCGGGGATCCGGCCAGTGCACAAGCCGCCTCGTAGAACCTAACCTAACCTTTTTTTTTTTTTTTTTTTTTTGTTCCGGGGTGGAAAATCCTCATGGATGTCCCCCGCCCTGGGGCGGGCGGAGGGGTCTGTCAGACTCTTACTGACTAAAAACCACCCCGGTGTCCCATCTCACACCGACGCCGGGGGTCGCGGGAACTTAAAAATCTTCCGCAACCCCCGATTGGTGCCGGCCCGCGAACGCGGGCCTCTTCCTCGGGTCAGGGGGGAGTGAGGTGTTAAACTCCCCCCGCGCCGTCTAAGAGGGGCGCGCGTGGAACACTACGCGCCGCCACCTCGGGTCCTGATGTGTGGGGGGCGACAGACGTCCCCGAGTCCGTCGCCCCTGGACCCATTTAGGGGGGCTGGAAGAGGGCGTTATCCGCCCTCCTTCGACGCCCGGTGCGCCTGCTGCGGGCCGGGTGAGTGGACGTAATCTCCCTCTCCCTTTCCGCAGCCTCCTTCTGCGAAACGACTGTCTCGCAGTAGGAAACCACCGCGTCCCAGGACTCCTCGCCGCCGACCATCGCATTCACAACGGCCGGCAGCGACAAGTCACTGCCTACTTCTGAGATGAGGGCACGGCGCGGCTCCTCCCAAGCGGCACACTCTGCCAGCGTATGCCACGCCGTGTCCTCCCGGCAGTCGACGCAGTGGTGACACCGGGCGTCCGGCTCCCTGTTTATGCGACACAGGTACTTCCCGAAGCAACCATGCCCCGAGAGCACCTGCGTCACCCGAAACGACAGGGAGCCGTGCCTCCTCCCGAGCCAGAGGTCGAGCACCGGCCGGACCGCCTCGATGATGTCGAGGCCGGCGGTAGGGCGTGAAAGCCTGTCCCGCCATTCCGCCACCAGGACCTCGCGGAGCTGAGACCGGTGCAGCTCCATGTGTCGCTGCATCGGTTGCTCGCCCCGCGCCCTCGCTTCCTCGCGCCACCGGTACGATGACGCGAGTACTTTCGCCTCGAGGTCCCAGGGCGGGGATCCGGCCAGTGCACAAGCCGCCTCGTAGGAGATCGTGCGATACCCCCTGATGACTCTGACGGCCATCGCTCTCTGCGGTTTGCGCAGGACTGCGATGCTACCGGCCGTCAGGTCAGCCGCCCAGATCGGGGCCCCGTAAAGGGCCATCGACCGCACGATCCCCACGTAGAGCCGCCTACAAGCGGCGCTCGGGCCCCCCAGATTGGGAAGCAGCGTTGACAGCGCCCCAGCAGCGCCCAGCAACTTGGGCGCCAGCCGCCGAAAGTGGGGCCCGAAGTTCCACCGGCTGTCGAGCACCAATCCTAGGTACTTCATGGTAGACTCGACAGCAATCCGAGCCCCCCCGACCACGATGTGTGAACCGGGCGGCGGCGCCCGCCGGGGGCCATGAAACACCATGGCCTCCGACTTGCTGAGGGCCACCTCCAGGCCCAGGCGACGTATGCGGCCCACCACCTGTGAGACCGCAGCCGTCGCCAGCAACGCTGCCTCCCTGTGCGAGCTCCCCCGGGCAGTGACCAGCGTGTCGTCCGCGTAACACGTCAGGTCGACGCCCGGTTGGAGTTCGCCCCTCAGCACCCAGTCGTACCCGATGTTCCACAGGAGTGGGCCAACAACCGAGCCCTGTGGAACACCGCACGACATGCGGCGCTGGTTTCCGCCATCACGTCCCATGTAGGTGACACACCTCTCCGACAGATAAGCCCCAACGATGTGGCAGAGGTAGGGAGGCACGCCATGATACCGCAGTGCCTCCCGAATACAACTCCAGGGCAGGGTGTTGAAGGCGTTAGAGATGTCCAAGGACACCGCCAACATCACTCCGCCCCGGGACACCGCTTCCTCCGCCAGGACTCTAACCCGCGACACAGCGTGGATCGTGGAGCGCCCATGCCGAAACCCGAACTGGCTGTCGTCCAGGTCCGGCCCCTCTCTGCACAAGTGGCCGACGAGGCGGGCTGCGATTATTCGCTCAAACAGCTTGCCCACCTCGTCAAGCAGCACTATGGGCCGGTACGCGGACGGCGAATCCGCAGGGCGCCCCGCCTTCCTGAGCAGGACCAGACGACCTGATTTCCACAGAGTGGGAAACTGGCCCTGCTCAAGGCACGCTGTGTAGAGTCCCCTCAGTTGGGGCTCAAGCTCCTTCAGAGCGAGGGCTAACGCGCAGCCGTGGATCCCGTCGGGCCCCGGAGCCACGTTCTTGGCCCGGAGCCGCATCACGGCTGCCCTCATCTCTGCCTGTGTCACCTCTGGGACGTTGATGGCGTTCTCCTCCGGAGACTCTGCGGCTGTGGGCAAAGCCATCGGCGGCGGAGTATGCTCCGCTCTCGCCGGGAAGAGGGCTGCGACCACCTCCTCCAGCAGCTCGGGTTGGAGACTCTCCGTAAGTGGGGGCGCAGCGGGTCGAAGTTTCCCTCGGACCGCGCGATAAGGGCGCCCCCACGGATCCCCGTCTAGAGTCTCCAACATCTCCTCCCTGGCTCGCGTCCTCGACTCGCCGATGGCCAGCCACAGAGCCTCCTTAGCCGCGCGGTACACCTCATACAGCGCGGCTTCTTCGTCAGGGACCCGACGACGTCTCCTCCGGTATCGGGTGTACTGGCGTCTAACCGCCACGCACGCGACGCGCAATTGCGCAATCTCGGCGGTCCACCAGTACACCTGGCGCCTTGCAGACTGTGCGTGGACCCGGGGCATGGACGCGTCGCAAATTTGCGTCATCGCCCCGCGGAACCACAGCGCCTCTCGTTCGACGTCAACGGGTCCGTTCGTTGCCGACTCCCGGCTCCAGGCCTGGACAATAGCGGCCTCCTCGAGAAGCTCCCTGTCGATGCGCTTACGCGCCCAGCGCGGACCGTCCGTTCGCGGGGCCGGTGGACCGCGGCCGCCAGCGGTCTGGGCGGAGACGTCGAAACGGATGTATCGGTGATCCGATAACGTCTCCACCTCCGCGGCGACACGCCAGTCACGGACACGGCTTGCAACAGCAGGGCTGGCGAACGAGACGTCCACTATAGATCCGCCCCGCTGCCGCACGCACGTGTGGACCGAGCCCCGATTAAGGACGGTCAAGCCAGTCGTGACCGCCCACTCCTCCAGCACCTCGCCCCTAGCATCGGTCACAGGGGATCCCCACGCCGCAGACTTGGCGTTGAGATCCCCCAGCAACAGCACCGGGCGAGGGTGAAGTCGGCCCACGACGGCACCCAACTCGACAAGGAACCTCTCGAAGTCGGCGAGACTCTTGTTGGGCGAAAAGTACGCCCCAATTGTGCCGATGCCGTCCGCGAGGGCGGCTACCCAGCCGTGTCCTCGGGACGGGTTGACAAGAGCCCCGCCAATGATGGCCACCAAACCGTCCAAGTCTCCCACCCAGTTATCCCTGGGGGGGACAAAATACGGTTCGGCGACCACAGCCACATGAATCGACCACTCTGCCATGCTCTGGAACAAAAGATCCTGAGCTCTGGCACAGTGGTTGATATTGCCCTGGAGGAAATGGTAAAGCGCCGTTATGCGCAATCCATTCCCTCCGCACCATTCCTAGGCCGGGAGTCGGCCGGAGGGCAGTCAGGCTGCGGGGGGGGTAAAGAGCCCCCGGCAGCCTTGGCAGCCCCTCTCTTCTTTTTTCCCTTCTTGGCGGGAGCGCCACAGGCCTTTCCGCCCGCTCTATGCCCCGCAGGCCTCCCTGCAGCTGTACAGAGGCTGCAGTTTGGCGCCGCGGAGCACTGGGCCGCCTTGTGACCGGCCTGACCGCAGCGATAGCACTGCTCGCTGCGGTCTATTTCGGCGGTGCACCGAGCCCTGACATGCCCAATGTCGAGGCAACGGTAGCACCGCAAGGCCTTGGGTTGCAGCTGCTTCACCCTCGCTGCCACCCACCCCACCAAGAGACGCCCAGCGTCGGCGACTTTGTTCGCCGCCGCCACCGGGCACCGCACCCAGATCGCGCCGAGCCCGGAAGCCTCGACGCGAATCTCGCCCGTCCGCACGTCCTCGAGCGGACATTCACCGGCACGGGCGACGGCCGCCACGACCTCAGCCGGAGTCGTCGAGTCGTCCAGGCCATCGACGCGCAACTCCACGGTCTTCATCGGCCTGGATACCCGAACGTCCTCCGGGTTGAGGACCTCCCGCAGCTTGGCGGCCAGGGCGTCTGCCCTTTCACCGCTAGAGGCACCCGACACCTCAAGCAGTCGCGCCCCCGTAATCGCCTGCCTCAATCTGAGGCCAGACGGTATACCAAGGTCGGGGAACGCGACTTTGGCTTTTGCCTCCGTAAGGACCGCCTTATAGGATATGCCCCTTTCGACGGCTCCGGGCTGTAGCGTGATTACTACAGCCGCGGAGCGTGGGGCTCTGACCCTAGGCGGCCCTTGAGCCTTCTTGGGTGCCGATGCCGGTGCTCCAGCGGGTACTGGTGGTGGCGGCGCCGTCTTCCTGTTCTTCTTAGGGCGGCCCCTCTTGACGACCGTCGTCCAGGTCTCCGCAACCTAACCTAACCTAACCTAACCTAAACTAATTTACGTAACAAACTTTGAGTCGGCGCCAAACAAACCAACAAACAAATTGATTAATTACATAATTATAGCGCATAATGGCAGCTTGATGAATCTTCGTTGAATGTGTGATGGCGCCGACTCAAAGTTTGTTACGTAAATTAGTTTAGGAACTTACTTACACTAAAAGGTATATATTTTATTTTTTACTTTTCAGTTATTTTTTTTTAAGTACCGTTGAGATGTTCTAAAAGAGATGGGCCGTATAGGCGGTACAGAATTCAGTTTCAATATCTGAAATATGCTTCAAAAAGCCAGTTTATGGCACTCTTTGAATGTTGATGCTTTATATTGAAGTTGATAGTATTGTTCAGCTAAAACCCGGTGATATAAGCGTGGGTCAGCTAGTTTGTTTTTCAGGAAGGTCACAATGATGATTTTCATTTCCACATGCATAGAGCTTAGAAGACTCAAGTTCCTTTAGGGTTGCTCGCAATTTGTTATGATATCGTTGATAGTAGTTCTGCGGGTTATCATTTTGTTTTTGATATGACAATCACCTGGAACCTGGAATATGAGAAGTTATGCAGATAAATAATAGTGTAGGAAAGATGTTCCTACTAATATTTAGATTAGAAGGAGCTAGTAGTGATAAATCAATTAATCTATTGTTATGTAATAATAGCCAATTAAAGTTAGACTAAGTTAATTAGAATTAGATGAGAAAGTTAAACACAAGGGAAGTATTAAGAATAACAGTGCATTGGTTTGTTTCCTGTGTATGCATAAAAATATGTTGAAAACTAAGCTTTCTGTCAATGTATCAAAATATTGTGTTTGCATTGTCACACAACTTCTTGTTTGATGGTTCATACTTATCTCGTGACATATTTCACAAATGAATTTCATATCAAAATGTTTCTTATTGAAGTGATAATTTTTGTTAGAGTCAAGTGTCCCCCCCCTGCCAGCTTAACGGTAAGTTCTGGATATGTGGAAAAATTCACAGTAGGAGTATATATAACGAAATTAAAAGGAAAACTATCACAGCCAAGTAGGCTCTACTAGTTAACGAGTAATTATCGACCAACTTAAATTTGCAGTTGCAAAAACATGTTCTACCATACATTTTGTATGGGAGAACATGTTTTTCAACTACAATGTTAAGTTTGTTCTTGGGATAAGTTCATCCCAGCTACGGAACCGTTCATTGTGCGTGGTCCGACACGCACTTGGACGGTTTTTAATTATTCTATTCAGTCTTGCATATTTTTAAATTTTGTTATGACTAACTTTATAACTATAATTCTGTTTCAGCAAGGAATCCTCAGTAAGGTCGATAGTTGTTATAGAATGAGGGTTACAATTAGTATTTAATAATTCATTATATTATAAGTGGTTAGTTTCTTTAACCTGATTACATTCTTTTTCTTTCTCTAACAGGATAATACGACCGTTAGCAACAATTAATTCGTCTTTAACTTTGCTTAAAGGACCAGTGACCATGTTTTTATTATCTAATCCATATACATTAATACCTATGTGGGGATTGAAATTTTCAAACATTTTAATATCTTTACATGATGGGGGAAATGATAGACCATCTATATGTCGGAAACACGTCAGTGAATTTAACAAATCGGGGCGCCAGCGCCGCCTAGCGGCGTTCGACAGAGTCTAGCCTGACGTCAGTGCGAGTCGACGAGAGGGCTACAGCAGCGTGGAGCAGCTTTTTTTACCATCGGACATCGTGCGGACAACAAGTGCCTAGAAACTGTCTCGCGCTCCGTAGTTGTTTTGTGTACCTACAGTGTGGGAATTTCTAGTGTGATTAATTTGATCTGAAATTATAATTTGGTTTGAACTGCAAACGTTTTTCTATTGCGCAATAACCAACACTACCCATAGTACGCCCACAGTAGTTTAAATATGGCTGATGATAACGAACACACACCTACCCTCCTCCGACATATACCTATTTAAAACTTTTGAAAAATGTGGGTATAAACTTATTCTGCAAACATTCATTTGGGCGGGGTATAATGCTGCAACAATACTCCATAAAAAACAGTTGTTATCATTGTTTTTAATATTTAAACAACTTCTATTATTTTTTGTTACTTGCGGCAAATCTATGTAGGTGCCACCTTCCAAAGGAGAGTATTTGTTAATGTTAATTTCTAGATGACTTATACAGAAACAAGACCAACCAGATTCATGATGTTGGAACTCTGAGAGCTTTCTGTCAAATATATTTATTGTTTTCACTTATAATTCATTAATATCTGTATTATTAAATACAATTTCATATTTTGTATTAAATGATTTAAGCTGTTGCTCATCAGATTTTGGAAGAATGAAATAAGCGAAAAGTTTAAGTTTATACAATTATGTTTTATCAAACAATCGTTAATTAGTCTTATGACGTTATGCCGATTATTGTTTCTCAGGTGATAATTCCTCAAGTGTAAGGTATTCCATTGATGGTGTGGATCTACACCGCCACATACGAACTGCGCATCAAAGACCTGACGTCACAAATCCTACATGGCGGTATAAGAGTTTACCGAGCGATTAACATATATAAGACTATCCGAAAACAATCCTTGAGCAATTGCCCGCCAGACACAACACCCGTCTGGTCGGAGGATCCTCCCTTTTCCATAGAGTATGAGTGAACTTTACACCCTGTTCCTCATACCCCTAAATTTCAAAATTCAGTTTGTAACTTATTATTCTCTTTTTAAAAGTCGTAGCTATTATATCGATATTTTCAATTTCAGTTTTTAGTATGTAATTAGATTTAAGGCGCGGGCCCACCGCGGCACATGCTGTGCACGGGCACGCGGTGCGTTTTAGCTGCGTGTATTAATTTGTTTGACAACGTGGGTCTACGTTTCCACTGGAGTACATGAATATGACCCAAGACTATGTATAGCGTGGCACGGCGCACGAAAGGGCTACGCACGTGCCACTGCAATCCACGGACACGGGCTTCACTGCGGGAGGTGTGGGGAGCTGTACATAGTCGTGGGTCATATTCTTGTACTCCAGTGGAAACGTAGACCCACATCGACAGCGTTGAGCTATGTAACCGCCTATTCGAGCAAGCCACGCATGTATCAATGACGTCAATTCATGCGTAGCCTCTGCGCTGGTTGCATTGGATACAACCACATACATTTTCTTACAAAGCGAAGCTTAATCGCGTCACCGCTGTGCTCTCGATGCGTGCAGGTGTTTAAGCGTAGTACTAATTGTTTTAAAAAAAATGTCGTCGGCTAATGTGCTTAAATGTAATAATTGTAATCTCGTGGTAAATGAACTGTTAACGTTTGTGCAACATAAACATGAAGTGATGGACAGTGAAAGTCTAGTGAGGATATGTCGACCTTCTCAACTGAAGACATCGAAAAAGCTAAGTCATTACTGTTTCAATCTGTGTCTACTGATATACGTCAAATAAAACGTAAAAACAAATTATGGAAAAAGCAAGAAAGACCTATTTGATATTATAGAAGTTATTAAGAATGTAGACCCTGAGAAGATTCCTATTTTCGTAGCTCATGATTTAAACAAACTACCTCCAATTACTTTTGATCATGTAGACGGCAGTAGACTTTTAAAAGATATCGTTATCTTACAAAACGAGATCAAACTGTCTAAAAGTACGTATGTAACTGTAGATCAGCTTACAAACAAAACAGGAATTGTTAAAAATTAACAGTGACGGGGGTATTTGCGGCGTAACTGTAGGCAGTCTAAATGAAACTATTATGCAGAATGACTATAGAAAACTTAACCTCCGGAGAGGTGCATCATGTATGCAGGCTAGCTTTGCTTATGATAGCGGACCCATGGGTCTTCCGCACATGTCGTCAATATCACTGACCTCTCCAGACCAAATAAATAATACGCATGTTCGGCCTGATAAGCATGAATGTGATCATTTGTCCCCGTTGCGCGATAGAATTGATGTTGTGAATGAGTGCGATAAAGCGGTATTGCTTGCACCTAATAAACAAATACTGCGGCAGGAGGTTGACAAAAACATAACGAGCGAGGTGTCGACAGCGGGGGGTGAAAGAAAGACAGAGCAACCGGAGTGTGACGTATTGAAACCCACTTGCAATTCGAGTGATGCGTCAGCTGTGGCGCCTAGCAATAGCTGTTTGCCTGAGTCTTGTTACTCATTTGCAAATATTGCGCGTGCGCCGGGTGAATGGAAACAACCGATAGTGAATGGACGGAGGTACAAAGAAATAGACATAAGAATAGATTTATAGGACAGAAAGGCGTGGCTGTTACCACACCACAATGTAAATTTAGGGCTGCAGATATCAGACTCCCTTTGTTTATAAACAACTAGCTGCCCGCCCCGGCTTCGCACGGGTAGTAGTAAGTGCTTATCTACGGCACACCTACCTATCCACCTACCGTACCCAGGTAGGGTACGGTAGGTGGACTACCTACCCTACCCTACCTATCTACTTACCTACCTACCCTACCTGCATACCTACCTCTTTACGACCTATTCTCATACCTACCAAATATACATACAATTTTCGTAAAAAATCGGTCTAGCTGTTTCGGAGGAGTGCGACCATAAACACCGTGACACGACATTTTTATATTTATAGATTAGCCTACACTGTCCCATTGCTCAATAAAGGCCTCCCCAAATACTTCCAAGCATCCTTTTCCAGGGCCCCCTCGACCCAACCCTTGCGGTACGCGTCTAGGTCGACTCGCCACCTCTTCCGGGCCGGCTTCGGTGGCGCCGTCCATCCTCAGGCACCCACCGTGTGGAGACTGTTGCCCAGCGGTCGCCATGCATGTGGCTGACATGACCCGCCCAATCCCATTTTAGCTTGGCAGCCTTTTTGTCTACATCAAGAATCCCCGTTTTAGAGCGCAGCGTAGTGTTTCGATAATTATTTTCAGTTCGTTTTACGCGTAGAATGCTGCGCTTTGCTCTTTAGCATACCCCAAGAAAAAACTTTTGTGACTTGGTAAGCGACCAGACGTTTATAAATTAGTAGACTTTAGGCCCAGGTCTGCGTACCGTAGGTTAGGACGGGCAGAATACACATATCGATGAGTGTTCGCTTCAAGGAGATCGGTAGATCGCCTTTCATTACCGCCTTCATAGACCAGTACCTTTTCCAGGCATTTCGATGCAGCGATCGATTTCCTTTTCTTACCTGTTTTCGAAAGAAACTAACTGGCTCAATTAGATGTACTCATCGACATGTGTTTCCTGCCCATCTACCTCGAAACTACACTAAGTGCTGTTGGTCATGGCTTTTGTTTTTGGACCGATTCATCGCGAGTCCAACCCTTAGGCTTGCTGTGCTTAGTTCTTGAAGCATTGTCTGTAGTTCCAGAGCTGTGGGGGCTGTCGTCGGCAAATCGGGGGTTTGTCAACCTCCTACTACCGACTTCAATGCCCTTGGTCATCCATGAGGCTGCCAGTGTCCTAAATATCTCCTCGAGAGTGCTCCTGCCTACTAATATTATAAATGCGAAAGTTTGTGAGGATGAATACTGAACGGAATACTGAACGGATTTTGATGAAACTTTACAGTAATATTCCCACTTCAAACTTAATAAAGACTTAATCCTACTGATATTATAAATGTAAAAGTTTGTATGTTTGTGTGTTTGGATGTTTGTTACTCAATTATACAAAAACGGCTGCACGGATTTGGATGAAATTTGAAACACATTGATGATTTATTTATTTACTAGCTTTTGCCCGCGGCTTCGCCCGCGTGGATGTCGAAAAATATCCGAAGGGATCGTACTACCGGAATTAAAAAATAACCTATAGATTAATCTAGGTTATGAACTATCTGTGTACCAAATATCATCCAAATCCGGTCATCAATTTTTGTGCGAACCAGAACATACATACAAACAAACAGACTAAAATTGTAAAAACTATATTTTCGTTATCAGACTCGAATATTCAATGTAAGGTTTGACTTCGTTACTATTTTGTTTTACTTCGTCTGCGTAGAGTCTATACTCTTTTTTCTAGATATTAAGAATTATTATAACAATAACAATAGAGAGCTTTGTTTATGGCTCCTCCAGTATGGGGGATTTGAGGAATACTGTAAAGAAATACCTACTGTAAAAGACCGGTATCTACCTAAATCCTTCACAGTATTTCTCTATATACAATGTTTTTCACTAATTCGGAAGCGGGCACTAAAACAACCAGGCTAGTTGGAGAGCTAACAACACGTGAGCAAACCACATAAAATTTACCGTGGGAGAAACAGTCTTGCCGCAAATCAACTCCAACAAATTTCAGAGTTTATCCCTGTGACTTATAAAGTCATCGCGAAGCAAACCTTGATTGGGAACTGCAATCTTTTAAATTCAAACGGAAGGTCATTTGGTATCAAAGGTATACGTGGCACGAAGACTGTTTCTCCTCTGGCAGATCCAGTTAGTATTTTGGCCTCAATAACATTGCGGCGGAGAGCTTTTACTTGGAGTCTAGTTCCATTGCACAATTTTGGAGGCCGTATATTTCGAAGCAACATGACATGAGCACCTACACGCAACATAAGTCTGTGAAACGGAAGACCCGGCGGATTAAGAGAGTTCAAAAATTCTACAGGATAATGAATCGACTCGTCCATATCGACCATGGTGTCAACAGAATTATAAATCATTTCTTCACCTTCGAATGTATTTATCAACATTTCGTTGATCGCAGCGGCTTGGTCGTTTTTGGGAGTCAAAATGGCTCTCTCGCATAACCACTCCATCGGTTTGTCTTTAACATTTTTAACATCAGGATAAATTTTATCTATAAGTCCCTCAACTGTTGATACCACAGTACATAATTCATTTGGTATTTGTATGAACCCATCTATTTGTGGAAAGTTTCCGTTTCCGATTTGAAGAAGAAGATCTGCAAAGCTGCTGGCAGAAACTTCACCTCTAAGATGTACTCTCATGTTTCGAGTAAGTTTTAGGACTTTAATTGAAGGCCATAAGAAAGATCTTTTGATGCATGCTTTGATCTCATCTGCGCGCGTTCCTTTGGGTACTACCGGTAAAGTCTGACGAAAATCTCCTGCCAGCAACACCGTCATACCACCCATTATTATCACGCTATTTGCTATGAGGGATGAGCAGTGTCTCATTCTGTTCGTATCCTAACTATCCTAATCTATTCTCCCGGAGAAGGGGATGGGGGGGTTGTCCGGGGGGGCGTGGCTAAATAATAACAGCCGCAGAGGTCGATCGATCAGGTTAAGCTACACTTGCCGCGGTTGGTCTGTGGATGGGTGACCATCTTTACATACAGAGACCCGTCCGTGCCTCGGAAAGCACGTTGCGTTAGCTTCCAACCATAAGCCTAGATAGTAAATTTAGTGATTTTTCGCTTCAACTTCATCCCACTTTTTAACCCTTCGGTGGTGGCATTATCATAAACGCTGAGACACGTATACATTAATTTTCAATCGTTAGCCTAAACCCAAAATTTGAACATCCTATCTTCAAAACTCGCGGACTTTCATATAAACTTCCATCCCCTATTTTACCCCTTTAGGGGTGGAATTCCCAAAAATCCTTTCTTAGTGGATACTTGCTCTTCAGAAAGAACACACCCTCCAAGTTTCATGTCTTTAGGACCAGCGGTTTGGGCTGTGGGTTGATATATCACCCAGTCAGTCAGTCAGTTTACCATTTTATATATATAGATTTATTTATTTATTAAATCATTTGATCTTACAAGCTAACAGATATACATCCAAAACGCTTACAAGATTAGTTCAAGTTCTGTTAATTAAAAATAATATATACTAAAAATATCAATAGTTACGAAGTCACAAAGTCAATTAAATAATAATAGCAATAACTTATACAGATAAATGATAGTTTAAATGCCAGGTTAGTTACTTAATATAGAAAAATGTCTTTTAAAGATATTATATATATGTCAATTTGTTAGTAGGTATCAATGCCTATGCTACGTCATTTAAAATTAAGCGAAATTTATTATACAAATGTCCAAATCCATCGGCAAATAAGTCTAGTTCGTGGTGCTGAACAAGTATGTCCCCGATAGTGCGGAGTGCGCGGTTGGTAGGCGCGTGTCGGCCGCGCTCTGTGCGCGCGGCGGGCGGCGCCAGCAGGCGCGGGCGCCGGCGCGGTGCTACCTGGCCCTCCGAGTCCATTGAAATGTTCCGGGGGATTAAGATCTGGACTCGCTCTTGTATTTGGGGACTATCGATTCTATTTCGAATTATCGACATTATGTGCGCAACTTGGGACATGGCCCTTCTAAATTTTAGTGTTTCAATGTCCACCATACCCGAGACGAATAAGGAAGGGTACAGGTAGGGATAGTATCCGTACTGTTTCCTGTATACCCATCGAGCAAATTTACGTTGTATTTTTTCTATGATTAGAACATATTTTTCCTCATAAGGATTCCAAACAACAGCACCATACTCTAGTTTACTGCGCACATAAGCATTGTATAATACTTTTGCAACCCCTATGTTATCGAACTGTGAAGCAGTCCTTATAACAAACCCTAACGTTTTGTTCGCTGACTTGCAATTATTAGTAATGTGCGTATGGAAGTCTAATTTGCAGTCTAAATCTAATCCTAAATCTCTAATTTTCTTAACCTTGTCTATAGGAGCGTCCGTTAATTTATAATTAACAATCATGGGCTGCGATTTACGTGAGAAAGTTATTATTTTACATTTGGAACTATTGAATGGAAGGTGGTTGTCTTGACTCCATAGGGTCACCGCATCAATGTCCTTTTGTAATGCCACCGCGTCAGCCTGTGTTTCAATACCCAAGCTTAGCTTTAGATCATCAGCGAACATGAGACACTCGGAGGTCGTAACCACTTCCGGTAGATCATTAATAAATATCACGAATAGCAAAGGACCTACAGTGCTACCCTGACTTACTCCTGACCTTGTAAAATAGTCTAGAGAGTCATATCCATTTAACCGCACATATTGACGGCGATTAGTAAGATAACAGGAAAAAAACTTGAGAAGCTTCGGCGTGAATCCAATAGTCGCCAATTTCTCCAACAGCCTGTCATTATCCACCAGATCGAAGGCTTTTTTAAAGTCAAAGTAAGCCGCATCGACCTGCTTACGCCTGTCCATTTGTGAGCATACATAGTCTACATGTGCGACCAAGTTGGTGGTGGTGGAACGAGCAATCCGAAATCCATGCTGACTGTTATGTAGTTGGTGGCAGATTTGGCCACTAATGCGATGACTTAGAATCGCCTCAAAGATCTTAGCAAAAACGGACAAGACTGCAATAGGTCTGAAAGAGGAGACGTTTGTGCCTCCCTCCCCTTTAGGAACGGGAGTGACTCTGGATAACTTCCAGCTTTCAGGATAATTCGACTGAGTTAGTGAAAGATTGAAGAGGTACAGTAGGGGCATTCCGATAACTGATATACAATCCTTGGCTAGAAATACAGGAATGCCATCTGGTCCACCAGATGACCGCGGCTTGAGTCGCTTCACTGCCTTTCTCAGATCGATTTCATCAACTGCTTCAATCGAGACGATAGTAGCATCTCGGCAATTATATGCAGCTTTAACAGCCATATCCGGGTCTAACGTAGGTTTATTGGCATGGAATACGGATGCAAAATATCTGGCAAAAGCGTCTGCTGCTGCTTGATCCTTCACTTCTGTGTCTTCATATATATATGTGTCAGTGTACCTTCTCTCTTCTCATCTTTTTTTTTCTCCTTCACAAATTCCCAAAACTGTACCGGGTCGTCAATGATATTTTTTTGAAGTTCTGTCATATATTTCCGGTACTCATAGTCAATCATTTTTTTCACTCTATCTCTATAATATACAAACATTGCCTTGTTAAACTCTTTACCCTCCTGCTTAAATCTCTTATGATGGAAGTGTTTATTTTGTATATCTTGTATTATTTGTGCGCATTTCGGATATTCGTATCGTCGACTATGCGCGATTTGTTTTTTAAATGGTACGAACAGACTAATGGTTTCATATAACTTATCATAGAACAACTGAACTGCACTATTGATGTTACTTATTTTTGGCAAATCGGACAGTCTATTTCAGACAGAGACTTATACAACCCCTGAAAATCCGCCTTACGCCAGTTCCAATCTGGACTGGTTTCCCTGTGACGTGTAACTATTTGCGGGGATGATGCCTTTGATGATATCCCAATGTACTGATATGTTATATTTATATCGAGCATAGGATGGTATTGGTCAATATTTACGAGGGGATCATCTCCTAGGGTTACCGCTACCTGATAGGGTTTTAAATTGCTCAGCACGAGATCTAGCATACCACCGTGATTATTTAGAATTGTGTTATATTGCTTTAGCGAACAAAAGTCACAAAAAAAATCAAAATTAGTTTTAACATAAGTACTGCAAGAGTTTAAATTAAAGTCCCCTAGGATTAGAACATTCATGTCAGGGTAAGTACAAATCACATTTTCTATACATGTCAAAACATTCAAATATTGCTCATCCTTATAGTTAGGAGGCAGATACACAACACAGCATAAAAATTTTAAATTTTTGTATGTCGCAATAGCAAAGACTAATTCTTTATCAACAGTCATACCAACAATATCCGTAACTATTTTTACAATATAATAATTACGAAACGCAAGCAGAACCCCTCCCCAACCACAGTCACCTGCTCTATCTTTACGTACCACATGAAAGCCCGGAGGGAAAAGTTCACTATCTGATACAGAACTCGAAAGAAAGGTCTCAGTTAAAGCAATTATATCGTATTCACTTTGTGTAACATTATTGAGGAAGGCATTAGTCTTTGATCTTAGGCCACGAACATTTTGATAGCACATTTTAATTTCACGGAATCGCGATTGAGACTTACTGGTTATCACTTTTCGCACGAAAGTTCTGCCGCCATGGCTTAACACATATATCTTCTGCCCAATTTTCGGGTGACATTATATTCTCGGCAAGCTTCAACGGAACACCAAGCTTAAACGACGCGTAGTGTCCACGAGACTTCAACTATTCAACAGTGCATACGTCAATGCCACAGATTGAGGCGAGATGTTCACGTACCTGCTCAACTGTTGTACCTTCCTGCACGTAAAATAGGTGCAAGTATCTTCGCCTCTCAGCAGCCTGCAGCATCGTCGAGCCGGGCGCAGCGGTACCTCTGAGTATCCCGGGAACTGAAGATCGCGACCGTCTGTTCCTCACTTCTACCCAGTTCCCCTTTATAACCTTCTTAATCCCATTTATAACCTTCCCATAGACAATTTCCGACCTCCACGCGGGCGAAGCCGCGGGCGAAAGCTAGTTTTATATAAAGAGTAAGTTTCCACTAAGAAACGATTTTTCGAAATTCCACCCCTAAGAGGGTGAAATGGGGGGATTAAGTTTGTATGAAAAATCTTATTCCTGGAGTCAATAGACTTGAAACTTGGCACGAATACTTACCTAAGTAAATCATAAAGTTTGTCATTTTTAGTTTTTATAAACTATCGCTTAAACGGGGATTTGGGGCTATCAAAGTTTGTATAAAAGAATTTTAACGCACTGTCTGATTAACTCAAAACTAAGAATTTATACCTACTTAAAACCAAAAATAAAGAATAATGTGCATACGTGTTTTCCAAACATCTATCCCTAACGGGGTGAAAGTGGGTAGTCTACGTCACAGCTCAAACCACTAAACAGATTGGGCTGAAATTTGGCACACAGATAGTTATTAAGACCTAGGCGTCCACTAAGAAAGGGTTTTTGGAAATTCGACCTTTAAAGGGGTGAAAAGGGGGGATATGTTTTGTATGAAAAATCTTATTCCTTGAGTTAATGGACTTGAAACTTGGCACGAATACTTATCTAAGTAAATTATAAAGTTTGTCATTTTTAGTTTTTATAAACTACCCCTTAGACGGGGATTGGGGGCTATCGAAGTTTGTATAGAAGAATTTCAACGCGCTGCCCGATCAACTCGAAACTCAGTATTTATACTTAAAACCAAAAATAAAGAATAATGTACATAAGTGTTTTTCAACAATCTACCCCTGGCGGGGTGAAAATAGGTAGTCTACGTCACAGCTCAAACCACTAATAGGATTGGGCTGTAATTTGGCACACAGATAGTTATTAGGACCTAGGCGTCCACTAAGAAAGGGTTTTTGGAAATTCGACCATTAAAGGAGTGAAAAGGGGGGATTTATTTTGTTTGAAAAATCTTATTCCTTAAGTTATTGGATTTGAAACTTGGCACGATTTTTTGAATTTCCATCCCTAAGAGGGTGAAATGGGGGGCTTACGTTTGTATGAAAAATCTTATTCCTTGAGTTAATAGACTTGAAACTTGGCAAGAATACTTATCTAAATAAATGATAAAGTTTGTAATTTTTTGTTTTCATAAACTACCATCTAATCGGGGATTGGGGGGTGTCACAGTTTGTATATAAGAATTTCAACGCGCTATCCGATTAACTCGAAACTCAGTATTTATACTTTACATAAAAAATAAAGAATAATGAGTATCTGTCTATATTACAGCTCAAACCACTGAATGGATTGGGCTGAAATTTGGCACACAGATAGTCTCAGTGGATGAACCTAACCTGTGCGAGTCGGGGTGTCCCAAGTCCCGAGCTCGCTCCTAAATTCTCCTAGTACAGTAATATTTCATTTTGTACCATCCCTTCAACTTCATTTTGACGACAAACGGCTGGTCCGAGAAAAAAAAACAACAAGATGCTATTAGCCTTATATTTATGTGATATACGATAGAATCGAGAAAACAAACGATTTGCGAAAATAAGTATTTTTTCCTCAGTGCCCCGTTACGTACACTACAACCGGGCTTTTAACCCCATGGAAAAATACACACATATATATACATATATACATATTCTTTAAAAAAATATTCTACTGTTTGATAAGTTTGTTAAATAAAAAAATGTGACTATAAAATTTATTGAATTGTGTTTCTGTGACATATGTTTCATTCAAGTAAATATTCGTCAAATCAATAATATTCGAAATAAAAATACAAGAACCAAATATTATTATGAAACATTTTCTGCGAAACGAAATTCTATGAAATTTCTGTCTGCGAAACAAGGGAGCACCGTGATTGTTTACATGCGTAATTAAATACAAAATAAGTGTTTTTGTGCCCAAAGCGACGGGGAGTTGATAAATAATCATTATAAGTAGTTATTACATTGTTGTAGATAATTATTTCACTAAATAACGTCATAATTGACTTATTTTTGAACCAACCAAGATTATGTAAACAACGCGTTAGTGAAGATAGTGTAAGTATACATCAAAAGATCTTTCTTATAATCAAACGATCTTTCTTATAACTGCAATCTTTGAAATTCAAACGGAAGGTCATTTGGTATCAATAGTTATTAATTATTTTCACTTTTTTTTTGTTTGTTTTTTGCATATGTGTTTCACGAACTGTGTCCAAATACACATTATTCTTCCTTTCTTTCTTTTTGCTCTCATCTGCACGCGTTCGTTTGGGCACTACAGGTAAAGTCTGGCGAAAATCTCCTGTCAGGAACACCGTTATACCACCCATTATGTTTTTATTATTTCGTATGTCCTGCAAACTGCCAATCAAGGCTTCGACTCCTCTTTTGTGGTAACGGCCGGGCAAGTTTCTTTCTGTCTGTTGGTCTGAAAGTATGACGCAAAAGCGACCGGATAGATTTTCTTCAAATTTTGCATAGATGTTCCCTATATGTGTGGTCAGTCGGTTATCACGCTATTTGCTATGAGGGATGAGCAGTATCGCATTCTGTTGGTATCCTAACTATATCTACATCGATTCTCCCGGAGAAGGGGATGGGGGTGTACTCCGGGGGAGGAGCCCGTGGATAAATAATAACAGCCGCACAGGTCGATCGATCAGGTTAAGCTACACTTGCCGCTGCTGGTCTGTGAATGGGTGACCATCTTTACGTACAGAGACCCGTCCGTGTCTCGGAAAGCACGTTAAGCTGTTGGTCCCGGCTGTCATTTTGTGGATCTTTGACAGTCGTTACGGGAAGTCAGAATCCCGAAAGTCTGACAACCATTCTTACCAAGGGGTATCGTATTACCCAGTAACTGCGTTGTGGAGGTCAGATAGGCAGTCGCTCCATGTAAAATACTGTAAAGTTAGAAACAGTACACGTGTACTTCTACTGTCACGTACTGTTCACTGATCACGTGTACTACTTGTGATCGCTTTACGATACGCGAGACTAAGCGGACGTGTTTTTTGTATTTATTAAGTATAATGAAATAAACAATTACTCCAAATAAATATAATTATTTGCGCCGTCAGTAAAAAAGTAAAGTGTGTTGCGTGTGACTTGTAGGTTTTACCGACCCACAACTTTGTACTTACAGAAGATGAACTAAATAAATTTTATAAACAATAAATAAAGTGTTGTGGCAGTATGTCTCAACAAGGATCGAGCCCTTTTGGTCGTAGCCAATTACTACGACGAAGTCCTCCACCGACGCCTACACAACCAATACCCCCGAGTGACCCAAACCCACCACTACCCGAAGAGCAGGAATTGCCGAGTGAAGTAATCAGTACGTCGGAGGTCCAGAAATGGTTAGGATCTATTGAAACGATTCTGAACGAAGTCTGCACTATTGTCGGTGATGGGAAGATGAACTCAGACCAGAAGCTTCGTGTCTCCACTCTTTGCCGGAAAGTATCAAGTGGGACTTCTCAGATGGCCGTCTTATACCAATCGCTGAAGCAGAAAACAATCCAAGCCCATACCACAATCCAGCACCTACAGGTTCACCAGAACGTTGTGAGCTCTCTCCGGCAGTTCAAAGAGGACTTAGAAACAAAGCTGAATCCATCAGGAAATACTTCTTATGCTAGCATGGTGAAGAAAGGTTCCGATAACTTCGTCCGTCCTGCAAATTTGAGCTCAGTCGCCATCTATCCCAGCGATAAGACCCAAACGAGTGACGACACCAAGTCACTTGTTCAAAAGATTATCTCTCCCGAACAGCTTAAGCTTCATGTACGTGGCCTGAGAAAAGTGAAAAATGGGGGCGTTCTAATTAGCACCGATAGCAAAGGCGATATTGAGAAGCTAAAGAAATCGGAAAAACTGGTATCATCGGGCCTAACAATAGAAGAACCTTCTAAACGCCGCCCTAGGGTCGCTGTCATTGGTGTTCCCGTATCCCTGACCGAAAAGGAGGTATTTGAGTGTATTTACGAGCAGAACCTTTCAGATAAGTTGCCGAATATAACTCGTGAGTCCTTCCTTGAGAGCATCAAATTGAGCCATAAATCGGTTAAAAAAGACCTTCCTACCTGTAACTACATCCTGGAACTACCTGCTAGCATAAGAAAAAATCTCATAAATCAAAGCCGAATATTTATAAATTGGACATCATGCCCTGTGAGAGATTTCACAATAGTCACCAGGTGCTTCAATTGCCAGCAGTTCGGACATGCAGCCAAGTTTTGCCGGGAAACTACTCCCACTTGCAACCACTGCGGAGAGACTGGTCACTCATTCAAGGAATGTAGCAGCAAATCTTCACCCGCTCAATGTGCGACGTGTAAACGTTTCAAGAGGAAATGTGACCATCCAACTGGTGATGTAAGTTGCCCGGCGCGCAAATATGCAGAGATCAACTACATCAACTCAATAGACTATGACGGCGCCTAAGAGCGTCACCGAATACTTTATTAAGTTAGCACATAAACAGGTAGCTTAACCTTTATTTATATATTTTCTACTTGGTTTGTAACTATCATGACAAATCAGCTTATTTGTGATCTAGATTGTTTTTCTGTGTCTGAATCTAAAATTTGTAATGTTGAGGACTGTAAGCACCTTCTTCCGTCTAGTGGAAAAACTTTAACCCTGCTCACACAGAATATTCGCAGCATAAATAGAAATATGAACGGATTTGAAGTGTTATTACAGAATCTTGACATAAGCTGTGATATAATCGTCCTAACAGAATGTTGGTTGTCAAAACAGACAGTCAATTTACCATCTCTTGACGGTTATTATTCTTATAACACTGTCAGAAATATCAACCAAAACGATGGATTAGTAGTTTATATCAAAGATAATTTACGAACAATTAAAGAAGAACCTGTATCCCAAGATAGTAATTGCTTAATAATCAAAATTATTCCCGATACGGTAGTCATGGCCATTTATAGGCCTCCTTCTCAAAATATGGACAGATTTTTAGAATCACTTGACACAAACTTAAAAAACATATCATCTTTTAAAAACATAATATTGTTGGGCGATATTAACATTAACATTGCTTCCGGGAAAACCGATCCTACCCATGTACATAATTATTTGAATATTTGCTCATTTCATGGACTTTTACCAGCTCACTATCACCCCACGCATCAGAGTGGCTCATGCTTAGACCATATCATTCTAAAATCAAAAAACCCTTCCAAGACATTGGTTACCAATTCTTCGCTTACCGATCATCAAGCTGTGTTACTAACATTGCAAATAAGTTCACCTAGAAAAAACTGCATGCGTAGCTACACTAAAGTTAATATGACTAACCTTGAAAATGACTTACGCAGCATTAATTTTGACCCAGTTTATAATTCAAACGATGCAAATATTTCTTTAAAGTGTTTCATAGATTCGCTACAATATTCAATTAAGAAAAACTCGTTCACGAAGACAATGCCTAGAAAGTATAGTTGTATTAAACCCTGGATTACACCCGGACTCGTTCGTTGTATAAGACATAGAGATAAACTTCACTTAAAATTGAAACTTGCACCTGATAACGAAATACTTTCTGTTACATATAAAAGGTATCGAAACTTCTGTAATAATCTTTTGAAAAAACTAAAAAATCAGTATGATAAAAATGAATTACAGAAGGCGGGTAAAAATAGTAAACTTGTGTGGAAATTTATAAAAGCGAATACTCTTAGATCTAAAAATTCCGAACCTCTGTTTGATTTACTATCGACAGAGACAAACCCATCAGAAGCATTGAATAAAGTAAACAATTTTTTCGCTAACGTTGGTAAAAACTTGGCTGAAAAATCTTTAAATTATAGTAATTTTGCTCGTCAAAACCCGACGACGACATCCACTTCACTCAATTCTGTTGTTTTATTAGATACCGACGTTTACGAAGTAGTAAGAATAATAAACGGTTTAAAGGATGTTTGTGCTACTGGGTGGGATGACATACCTAATTATATACTTAAAAGATTTAAACACCTACTTGCCCCTGAAATGAAATGAAATGAAATGAAATGAAATTGTTTATTCTGTAAATAGGATATCGGAATCACTTTTACACGTCATGTTAAAAAAATATTAGAGCTAAGCTAGATGAGGTCGGCGTTGCCTATCTGACTACTCTGAGAAGAAAGGCCGAAACAAACTCAGAGGTCACAGTCTCTTTTAAAGTCCAGACATTATCTTGGTCAGGCCATATGAGGACCATGTAGATATATAGTGTCTGAAATGGTCTTTTGAGGAAAGAACCACACAGATTTGAGTGGACCTGTCCAGTCAGTGCAAGCAATTGTCAGTAATCGAGGAGCTCATCTCAGAACTTAAGGAGCTCAGCGACTCGACGAACAATACCAAAGAAAGGACATTTGAGTAGGCCGCATAAAATACTCAAACCGCCAGAACATCAATAACACTAAATGTAAAATAAAGAAATAAAAAAATGATCCACATAGACCCTCCGCTAACACACATTTTTCAGCTATGTTTAACGAAAGGAATATTCCCTAAGTTGCTTAAAAAAGCTGTGGTCACACCTGTATTCAAGTCTGGAGACAAAACCTGTGTGAATAACTACAGACCCATTTCAGTGTTAACAGGTCTCTCAAAAATATTAGAAAAAATCATTAACAATAGATTGATAAAATATCTGGAAGATAACAAACTACTCTCAGATAGTCAATTTGGTTTTCGGCCCAAAAGATCAACTAGCCAAGCAGTACACAAATTGACTAATTATGTTACTACAAACCTAGATAATGGTATGCACACAATTGGGATCTTTTTAGACCTTGCCAAGGCCTTCGACACTATTTCATGTAGTTTACTTTTGCACAAGCTTGAAACACTTGGGATAAGAGGAGCACAACTTCATCTTTTTTCAGAGTATCTTAGCGATCGTCAGCAATGCGTAAAAATTGATCAGTATACAAGTTCTGAACTTAATAATAGTTGTTTTGGAATTCCACAAGGCAGCATTTTGGGCCCTACGTTATTTTTAATCTATATAAATGAACTGTGCAGCCTCTCACTCCAAAATGGTGTCACAATCTCTTATGCGGATGACACCGCTCTATTGTTCTCAGCTAAATCAAGAGATGAGGTCTATGAACATGCTCAGAATGGTTTTAACATTGTTCTTAGTTGGCTTCATAATAATCTACTAACATTAAGTACAGATAAAACAAAATACATTTTATTTACAATGAGGAATACTAACATACCGCTTACTAATCAAAACATTTACGCGCATAATTGTAGCACGAACGCTGACACCGCATGTTCCTGCCCCACTTTAGCTAAAGCTGACCATTTAAAATATCTAGGTGTCACTATTGACTCCAAGCTAAATTTCCGTAAACATATCGATTTACTATGTACTAGAGTGCGCAAATTAATATATGTCTTTAAGAATTTACGGAACATAGCAAACTATAAATTAATTAAACAGGTTTATTTAGCTTTGTGTCAATCCATTCTTACCTATTGCATAACTTCTTGGGGTGGTGCTGCAAAAACAATTTTACTCCCTCTAGAGCGTGCTCAAAGAGCAATTCTAAAGGTTGCTACCTTTCGCCCATTTAGATTTCCTACGCACCAGCTCTACATAGCATGTAATGTACTAACAGTGCGGCAATTATTTATAATAAGCATAGTACTACACCAGCATACTGCACTTCCTTTTTACTCAAACTCAAACTCAAATTCTTTATTGCATTCATGTGTACAGCAGCTGTTACATAAATATAAGTAAGATCCAACATGAAACCCGGT
The DNA here is from genome assembly GCA_914767815.1 of Eupsilia transversa. Lineage (NCBI taxonomy): Eukaryota > Metazoa > Arthropoda > Insecta > Lepidoptera > Noctuidae > Eupsilia > Eupsilia transversa. The sequence goes on along the minus strand of OU611873.1, from coordinate 17,444,034 downwards.
TAGGGCACGGCAACATAAAAGATTGGATAAAACAAGCATCCAGTGAGACACTGGATTTCAAGTTTGTTAAACAAATATAATTATTATCGATAATATTACTAGCATTTGGTTTAAATGTCGTTATTCTAATTAGTATCATGAGGTTATTACATTATTTATTTACTTTATTAATTATTATATTATTACATTAATTAATTTGTATTCATTTTATATTTTAAGAATTATATTTTATGATATGTGTAAGTGTATGTATGTGTTCTTTTTGTGTAAGCATCATTTCAATAACTGTAAGTAATTATCTATCTATAATATTTACCAAATATTTTATTCTAAGTATTCTGCGACCGAGTAAAAGCATTTTTGTGTTAGATATTCCTTCAATCTTCTTTTAAATATATTGAATTTGGGTTCTTCTTTAATTTGTTCCGGTAATTTGTTAAATATTTTTACTGCCATGTAATATGGGCTATAATAAAGCATTTTGATCCGAGAGGGTGGAAGATGTAATCTATTTTTATGGCGTGTGTTTACGTTATGGATGTCTTTTGTTTTTGGGAAAATGTTGCTATTTTTAAATACAAATATGCAAATTTCCTGCATATATATAGAAGGTAAAGTTAGGAGTTTTAGTTTAATAAAATATGGCTTACAACTTTCGGTATTGGCAATATGGGCCAGTATTCTAACAAATTTTTTTTGGATTATAAATAATTCGCTTGCATTAACACTGTTTCCCCATAACATCACTCCATATCTTAGCCACGAATTTGCGTAGGCGTAATATGCCGATAGTGCCGTTTCTGTATTTGTGCTGTGCTTTAGTTGAAACAAGGCGTAGGTAAATTTTGATAATTTAGATTTAAGTTTTTCTATGTGCTTTTTCCAATTAAGATGTGTGTCTATGTTTATACCCAGTAAGTTAAATGTAGTTACTAATTCTATAGGTGTGTCATTAAAAATTACATTATTACTTAGGGGGGGGGCTTTGTACGATCTAAATTGTAACATTTTGGTTTTTTTACAGTTAATTTCTAAATTGTGGTCTTGTAGCCAAAGTGTTACCGTCTGGAGAGTATTTTGTAAGATTGCATTTGGGTCAGAATTTTTGTCACATTTCACAAGTATGGAGATATCGTCGGCGAACAGTACTGGTAATGTAGTTTGTTTATTTAGTATTTTTGGGAGGTCATTTATATATATTAGAAATAGTATGCATCCCAGAACGCTGCCTTGAGGAATGGAGCATGTCAGATTTCTCATCTGGGACCGCACGGTTATTGTCTCCCTATCTTTAATATTGTGGTGTTCAACCTGGACTATTTGTTTTCTGTTGGTTAAATATGATTTGAACCAATTGTAAGCCGGACCACGTATACCAGAACCGTGAAGTTTTGTTAGTAATATACTATATGATACTTTATCATAGGCTTTTGACATATCGAGTAGCAGGCCTAATGCATACCTTTTATCATTTATTTCTTGGAGAGCTGTTTGAACATATTTGTAAACTGCACATGTTGTGGATCTTGTCTTCCTAAAACCATTTTGACAGTCATCAAGAATATTGTATTTTTCTAAGAAAAAGTTTAGTCTGTTACACATAGCCTTTTCAAAAATCTTCGAAAAGGTCGGCAACAACGCTATTGGTCTATAATTACTAGGGGTGTGGATATCATCTTTTTTATGTATCGGTTTTACTAGGGAAATTTTTAGTAAGTCGGGAAATTCTCCAAACTCAAAGCTCTGGTTTATTAAGAATGTGAGTGGGGCTGACAATTCTTCTGCACATTGTTTTATTAAAATAGGGGGTATGTCATCTATTCCAAAGCTATGCTTATTTTTTGTTTGTTTAATTATATTATATATTTCTTTTTGGTTTACTGGGCGAAGGTACATTGATGTAGTTGGTGGGTACATAACTGGACGTCCAGTTTTTATGGGATTAATTGTATTTGTATCTGTTGTTGTTTCACCTACTGTAGCAAAAAAGTCGTTAAATATATTGGATACCTTGTTAGGGCATGAAATAGTTTTACTGTTTAATTTTAGTGATATATTATCATACTGCCTTGTCTTAGTTTTGCCAGTTTTGTTATTCATAATATTCCACATGGTTTTAGTTTTATTATCTGACTTTTTCATTTGTCTAATATATTCTATTTTCCTTGAAAGTGTTATACTACGTTTTAATATTTTGCTAAATTTGCTATGATATGTTTTTATGATATTGGATTTAGATTCGTTTAGTAAAATTAAGAATTTTACTAAACGAATCTAAATCCACTCTACTCTTTTGTGTTTGCATGATATTTTTAGCCCTGTTGTCATCCATCCTTTAACTTTTTTAGATTTTAATTTCACTCTTTGTTTTGGTATTATATTATCTAAGAGCTGTGTTATAGTTGTGATGAATTTATAGTAGTTTTCGTTAACGTTTTTATTTATATTTATAGTTTTTTCCCAATCAATTTCTCTTAATGCATTTTTAAAGTTTATCATGTTTTTATCGGTAAATAATCTTTTTTGTTTAAACCATATTCTGTTGTTATTTGTATATAAGCAGATTGTATTTAATTTTAAGTTAATAGCTTTGTGGTCGGAGAGTCCGTAATCTTCGACATATTCTTTCTTTATTATGGGTTTATAATTAGTAAAAAGTAAATCAATGCAAGTGGAAGTAGTTTTTGTTATCCGTGTAGGTTCGCGAATTATTTGCTTAAAATTATGTGAGCGCATTAAGGTAAGAAGGTTCTGTGTTTCTTTGTTTTTTTCGAGTATATTAATATTGAAATCACCGCCAAATATGATAAATTTATTTTTATCTCTAGTATTTAATCTATTTAAAAGCTTTTCCATTTGTTCGTAAAATATATTAATATGGCGATCTGGTCTGTATAATCCTATGAATATACAGTTTAACTCAGGAACTTCAATTGCACAAATTTCTATTGTAAATTCTTTGGAATAGTTTACTATATCTATTCTTTCTATAAATTTTACATCTTTTCTTATAATTAGGCAAACACCTCCACCCTCTCTAGCTTTTCTACAGAATTGGGATGCAATTTTATAACCTTGAAGCGATACAGAGTTACAAAAATGCTCATTTCGCCATACTTCTGATAAGGATAATATATAAATATTTTTTTCTAGTAACAAATGTTCAATTAAATCTATCTTATTTCCTAGACTTTGTATGTTTTGAAAAGTTATTGTAATATCATTAACGAAATGTCTTATTTATTACATTTTTTGGTTTTTTTACTATTTGCGGTGAGATGCTGGGGTTTGGTTGTGAGTACGAATGTGGAGTCGGTGTATTTTCTCTCTCTATAACGGGTGGTATATCTTCTATGATTTTATTTTGCGTAAGGTTTTGGTTTTGCGGTATTTCCGTTTTAGTTCCATTTGGACTGAAAAATTCTTTCCCATTTATGAATAATTTGTTGTTTCTGATAATAGCAAAATCTCCATTTTTCCGTGCCTTTATTAAGTTTTGTCTTAGTTCATTTCTTTCCTCAAGTGTTTTCCTGTCCATATATTTTTCGATAGTTATTCCAGTATTCTTAAAGAAACTTGCATTCTCCAGTATGTGGTGGGTCATTCTCTTGCTTATAAGTTCAATAGCGAGGGGCCTTCTATTTCCTCTTTTCCCTATGCGTTTAATGTCTTCTATATAAGGATCTATATCTATACCCATAACTTCGTAAAACAGGCTAGACGTGCGTTCATACAGGTTTGTTTCAGTCTCGCGATATTCTTCTGTTAATCCGTAAATTACAATTTTTTTAGTATTCTCTAGGTTTTGAAGTTTTTCTTGGATATTTTCTATTTTTTATCCAGTACCTTCCGACAAGAGAAGGAAGGACTTGGTTTGCATAAATCCTCAAACTAGACATGCGTTTGCTAATCGTTTTTATGTGTTTTTAGGACCTTTTCTGTATAATAGGCTCAACAAGTTACTTAACTTCTATAGTGTAAGTTATAAAAATTGTAGTAAAATGTTATCAGAATATTTAGCGTTACTCAATTACACAGACACAGAAAATCTTCTAGAAATTTTGTCATGATGATAATTTATTCCCGCGTAAGTATTTACTTTTGTATATTTACATAGTTTTAGTTTTAGATATTAATGTACCAATATGCTTTATCTCACTGTTGTTAATAGATTATTTTATACCTCTAACTTAAAATTTTAGTGCTCCCATATAATTGTAATGTAAAGTGATGGCCTGAAACACAGGTTTTAATTTAACCTAGATCGGGCGGGTCGCTACCTAACATCGTAATTCCGCACAATCATTACTTGCACCTGTATTAAACATATATTAGATTTAGTTTATTTTTAGGCACTTTAGTTGTTTCGGATAGTCCTAATGTTGACCAATTGTACACTTTTGTAAACATTTTTATTCAATAAATTTATTTTATTTTTTATTATTTTATTTTACTTATATTATTTTTACTTGAATACAAAATTTAGCGAATGAACAACTTTAATACAAAAATTCATCGCAATTTTCAGACCCTTTTCGGTTGAAATTAAAAAAAGTAACGATTTACGTTGTGTTAGTTTTCACCCATAAGCCGAAATATTAGTAATTTTAACTTAAAAAATAAAGAACTTTAATTAAAAACATAACTTCATCCCCCTTTTCACTCCCATAAGGGTTGAAATTCTAACAACACCGGTGCGTTAGCTTCCAACCATAAGTCTAGATAGTACATTTAGTGAATTTTCTTCGAAAATTGAGGACTTTTCAACTTCATGCCCCTTTTTAACCCTTCGGGCGTGGAATTATCAAAAACGCTGCGACACGTATACATTAATTTTCAATTGGACGTAGATAAGCAAAAAGGATCCAACCCACAACATGACCGAAAATGACTTAAGTATATCAAACTGCTCGTCAAGGTCTATATTTTCGATTAGCAAAAACAATCCAAGTAAAATACGAATATTTTGACATTAAAATGACACTGGTTACCAAGCCACATGTATGGCGAACCCCTATTTTAGTTTCATAAAAACGATCCATTCTCCTTGGATCATATTGTAAAACGGTCAGTCTAAGAAACTGACAAAAAACTAAAATGTTAAAAAAAATCCAAAGCATGTGGATCCTTTTAGATTATAATATTTACTTCAAATTTATGCATAAGATAAATCACTAAAAAGATTCAGAAAGCATGAATCCTTTTCGTTAAACTACATTTTTACTTACAAAATGCACTGGTTAAATAACAAAAACGATTCAGAACATTTGGATCTCTTTTGCTAAACTAAATTTTTAATTAAAAAATGCACTGTTTAAATCACAAAAACGATTCAGAACATATGGATTTTTTTTGTTAAACGAAATTCTTACTTAGAAAATGCACTGATTAAATCACAAAAACGATTCAGTGCGCTTGGATATTTTTCGCTAAACACATTTCTGTTTCTGTTTCTGTATTGATGAATGCAACGAAAGAGATCCATACACATCGCAGTCATTAATACCTTTACCTATATTTTATCATAACGAATAAATATTATAGATATTGGGAAAATTTATTCATATTTTTCTACCAAAAAAAACTTGGTAGGAAATTTTGATAGCGGTAGGCAACACTGCATATTTTGCTACAATACAGTTGCATGCGTTTGAGCACGATTGATTAAACTTCTCTTTTCAACTTCTCTTGTTAAGTGCACTGTTACTGCGAGTCTTGTTTTTATAGTACATAAAATATGAAGAGAATCGACCGAATATTTAATGCTTTAGGCGTATCAGATAATAACAACTGTGAAGATAACGATGGTAAGTTTTTGAGGTTATATTAACTTTTGATATAGGTACCATAATTTTTTGAACTAATTGAATTATGATTGATGTTAACTTCAAAACTATAACACACGCAGTTACACTCAGAGTAAGATTATACCTATAAGTAAAAATAATACAAAAAATCCTACAACAAGTATCTCAACACTTGTTGTAGGACTTTTTGTATTATTTTTAGGGGCTACGGGTGGTCTGAACTGTGACACTAGGTTGATCAACGATACGAGATAGTTAGATTTATGAATTATGGGAAATCCAAAGTAACACGTTGTATACCTACAAGCTTACGGTGGGTGTGTATGCATATTAGCATTTCACTTTGCATTTCAGCTGAGGCTTTAGCTTACAATGTGGCACAACAACATGATGATGTTGAATCACCTATGGCTCCATTGTTTTCACCATTAACGCCACTGGTGACGCGAGAAGCTATTTCTAAGGAGACGCATGTAGGTGTACCTGTACTTATAGAAGAAAATCCGTCGCCAATACGACCTATGACTCCTGAAACTTTTGAAATTTATCAGACCTTAACAAATGAAGCGGAATCGCCTGTGGAGTTTAGAAACCATCGAGAACAGGTAAATGACATTATCAGCGACACCGATTCCGATTATGTACCTAACAGTGACGAAGAATTTAGCGATAAAGATATTGCGGTCAGATCGAAAAAAATAAGCGTTGTGGCTGTTGTGCATGGGATTGACAAAAATAATAAGGAAAATAATAACGAAGTAACAGTTTCTAACATAGATGCTAGAGAACCAAATGAATCGACCAAGTCGCTTGAAGAGATTATAGATAATAGCGGTAATTTAGAAGCAATTGACGAAACAGTAAAGGAGAATAGCAACATTTGGGAAGGTCGTCCGAAAAAAGGACGTAAAAGAAAATTTCAGGAATACACACTACGTCAGAGAAAGCAAAGAAAATATGCTAATTTACCTTATCAAGGCAAGACTAAATACGTTAATTCAGTGGTGTTCAAAGATTATACTTGTACTTGTCGTAAACAATGTCACCAACTGATTTCAAAAGAACAAAGAGAACAAGAATTTAATAAATATGTGGCATTACAATCATATGAAGCACAACTTCTATTTATTGTGAATTGCGTAAAGGAAAGTCCAAAAAAGAGAACATACACGGTTATAACAGAAAATGAAAGTAAGAAAAACAAACCAAGAGAGTACAAAAGAAACTATAGCATTGGCAATATTGAAGTTTGCAGAGACATGTTTGTCAATAATTTTCAAATCTCCCCTAAGAAAATTGACATATGTTTACGAAAGAATCGCGACGGTAAATCATTGAAAGATCAAAGAGGTTATTCTAGAGGTGGTCAGAATAAAACTCCAGAAGAGGATGTTGAGTTTGTTAAAAATGTGATCAATCATTTGCCCAAATATGAGTCTCATACAGGCGAGAGCAAAACAGTAGCTGTCAGTATTTAAAGGTAGGAATGACTATCCAAAAAATATACGAGTTATATTTAGAAAAATTTAATGAAGCGTATGGGACGACAAAAGATCCCGTGTCATTATCTAAGCTAAAAAGTATATTTTATAGATACTTTAACCTACGGTGCAAGGGCCTGAAAAAAGATACTTGTAGTAGATGTGACGCATTTAACATTAAAATTAAAACAAGTATTGGTGAAGAACAGGCAAAATTGATTGAAGAGAAAATGAAACACTTAAAGCGAGCTGAGGATTTAAGAAACAATATGAATAAAGATTTAATGCAAGCAAAAACTGATGAAAATGTTGAATGTTTAACGTTTGATCTAGAAAAAACCCTCCCACTGCCCCGAATCCCTACAAGTATAATTTTTTATAAACGCCAACTCTGGCTGTATAATTGTGGCATACATCCAGGCTCCGATAACAACGGCCACTGTTATGTTTGGATTGAAGGCGAAGCTGGTAGAGGCGCCCAAGAAGTGGGATCGTGTTTGATTAAATATATAAAAACAAAACTTAATCCAAAAGTCCAAAATTTGATTTTGTGGAGTGACTGCTGTGGGGGCCAAAACCGTAACATTAAAATTGTACTCATGTTAAAGGCAATATTAAGTTCACACCAAACACTAAAAACGATTACACTCAAGTATCTTGAATCGGGTCACACATTTTTGCCCAATGATACCGATTTTTCTAAAATAGAAACACAGTTAAAATACCACGAAAGAATTTACACAGCTGACGAATATGTCGCAGTTATAAAAAAAAGTAAGAAGAAAAATCCTCTTCAAGTGCAGAGAATGGAAAAGAAAGACTTTTTTAGTACAAAAAAAAATGAGAAAAATATAGTTAATCGGAAAGTCTTCTTGGATAAGACCAAAGCTAACTGGCTACAAACAAAAGAAATATCACTGAAAAAAGAAGAAAAGTACATTATATTTATGAAAACTCAAAACGAAGACCAGTTTCATGAATTAAATATAGAGAAAAAGATAAAAGGAAAGTCTTTGGAGGTATCAGAAACCGATTTCACATTACTATGGCCAAATGGGAAAGAAATACCACAAGCAAAATTAGATGATTTGGAGTCAATCTTTGACTATATTCCTAAAGACTGCCTGGATTTCTATAAATCTTTAAGGGGTAATCCGAGTCTTTATGACGATATCGACGGGTTTGGCGGTGAACCGGACTTCACACAGGAAGAAGAGTAAATTTGATTAATGTTTTTTATATAAATAATAAACAAAGTTTTAGAAACCTAGTTGTTTTATTAATGAAATGAACAATTTTTAACGATTTTAGTGGCAATTAGCTACTTTGAATCGTTTTTGCGAAATGAAAATGAGCTTAGCATAATTGAAAATAGCTTTTATCAAAAAGGATCCTAACACACATTTAGCTGAATATCTCAAGAAATAAGACTAAACTCAATAAAATTTATTTGTATGAATAAAATATACATTGACACGCATATATTATCTTAAGAACCAATAAACGCAAGCAAGTCTATTAATAAACAAACACAGGTTAAACTTCAATCTTCAATAACTCAAATGTAACATTTTGTGGGGTGGATCCTTTTTGTTTATCTACGTCCAATTGTCAGCCTAAACACAAAATTTGAGGATCCTAACTTCAAATATGACGGACTTTCATATAAACTTCCATCCCCTATTATAATAATAATAATAATAATAATAAATGTTTATTTCTCAAACAACTTAATACTAGGTTACATAACAACTTGGCAACAAGATTATTATAACAAAAAAGAGTTTAGCATCTGTAACCGAACTAGGCAGAGCCTGTATTTCGGTTATCAGCGCCTTTCCCCCTAAGTTATACAAAACAGTCCATCAAGTCCAAGTACAAGGTATGATCGGTTGTGCTATCTTATAATGAATTAGGTAGGTAAGTATATTTTACATATTATAATTTTCAATTGTAAAGTAATTATGTATGTGTGATTGAGGTGTAGTATGATGTTTTTGTGTGTGTGTGTGGGTGAATGTGTGTGGGTGAATGTGCGTGGGTGAATGTGCGTGGGTGAGTGTGCGTGGGTGAATGTGTGTGGGTGAATGTGTATGTGTGAGTGTGTGTGAGTGCTATCTTTATAATGTATATAATATAAATATATATATATATTTACTGTGATTTTACCAATAGCTGTTCCGTCTCCTCATAACTAAGTTTCTGTAGGAAACAACAAGTTTTTAATCTACATTCCTTTAAAGTCAAGGGGTATATATTAATTATTTTGTTTATTTTATTATAAAGGAATGGACCCAGAAATCCGATAAATCTTTGACAGAATCTTGTTTTACATGTAGGTGGCATATTACATATGTTATATTTACGACGTCTCTGAAGTAGTAGTGGGTTAAATGACTGTTTGGTGTGCTGTTGGAGGATAACTTTAAGTATAAATAATTGTCTAACAGTTAAAACATCACACAACCTGTAAAGCTTTACGGTTGGGAAGTCGATCGGATTGAAGGTGCTAACCTTCAGAACAGCTCGCTGGGCGATTATACACCTTTAGGGGTATAATTCTCAAAAATCCTTTCTTAGTGGATACCTACTCTTCACAAAGAACACGCCCTCCAAGTTTCATGTCTCTAGGAACAGCGGTTTGGGCTGTGGATTGATATATCACCCAGTCAGTCAGTCAGTTTACCATTTTATATATATATAAATATATAGATAGATGTTGACAAAGGAACTTTACCTGCAGATATTGCCAGTTCCATTATGACTAAAACACAAGTTTGTGTAACATTGGAAAAAATTATAATGAAGCAACATAAGGAGTATGATGCATATAAGATATTAGTCCCTAGGCACAAGTTGGCTACATTCTTGGACGGCCGTATATGGCCTGAAGGAATATCTTTCCGGCGTTTCATAGACTTTGGAAATAGAAGACAATTTACTAAAAATCAAAATGGACAGTCAACTATTAGGAAGACCCTCACTTAGCAGTTTTATTACCTTTAACTGTAAGTCATTAGTACGTTCTGTGGATTATGTAAGAACCTTGTGTCGTCGAGCAGACATAATAGCCCTACAGGAGACGTGGTTGTTCTCGCACGACTTACCGATCCTTGGAACTGTTGATCCTGACTTTGACTACTGTGGCAAATTGGCTATAGACTCGGCGGCGGCGGCGGGCTTAGTACGAGGCAGACCGTATGGCGGTGTCGCTCTGCTCTGGCGTAAAAGTGCTTTCAGTTCGGTGATGGTGATCCCGTGCAATAGTGTGCGTATCGCGGCAATTAAGGTAGTGGTGTGCGATCTTTCATTCGTAGTATTCTCTGTGTACATGCCTGTAAATTCTATTGACAACTTAGTTGAATTTACTGAATGCCTTAGTTAAATAAGTGCTATAATAGAAAACACTGAAGTTGCGAATGTGTACATTTTAGGAGATTTTAATGCTAGTCCTTGTGCGTTGTTTGGAAAAGAACTTATAAAATTCTGTAATGATCAACAATGGGTATGTGCGGATATAGAAAAACTGGGTACTTCATCGGACACTTTTACATTCGTTAGTGATGCCCACGGTAGCTCAAGCTGGCTTGACCATTGTCTGGTAACGGAGTCTGCGTGGCAGTCTGTGCTGAGTGTAAGAGTGTTCTATGACTGTACCTGGTCGGACCACTATCCCCTAGAAGTGTCTTGTAATCTTTCAGTTATGAAACCACAGTTTCTATTACTTGAAAATACCCCTAATGATATACTGTGGGCTGATAGGGATGAACAACAAAAACAAGTTTCTAGAAAGATTTGCAATGATCACTTTAGAATGGTAGATTTTCCATCAGAATTGTCCGGATGTTGTGACGATTTATGTAACAATAAAAATCACAGAGTAGTTATAGACCGAATGTACACGGATATTGTTGCGACTATGTGTGAAGCTGCTGTAATTAGTTCAAATTGCAGAGATAATAAGATTATGGTGAAACGAAAACGAGTTGTGTTAGGTTGGAATAAGCATGTTCGTAGTGCTCACGAAGTTGCCCGGCTAAACTTTCAAACCTGGTTACTATACGGTAAGCCTGCAAATGGACCTATCTATAATAACATGGTGGAGTCTCGAAGTCGTTTCAAAGCAAAGTTAAGATGGTGTCAAAATAACGCCGAGCAAATAAAGATGGATATTCTTGCACCACACCACGCACATAAAAATTTCAAATGCTTCTGGAAAGGCACGAAAAAATTAAATCATAAACCCACTGTTCCTGTAAATGTTAATGGAGTAACTGAGCCGCGTGACATTGCGAACATGTTTAAAAGTATTTTTCAGATAGACCCTCCTTCCTGTGGGCCGGAAATGCTCAATACTAGTGAAATCAGGCAAAATACGGTTGGGCCAGAAATACCATCTTTTACTCCTAAACAAATATCTACCGTTATATCTCATATGACGAGGGGTAAGTCCCCAGGCCACGATGGAATTAGTATTGAGCATTTGCAGCATGCAGGGGTGCATCTGCCAAGGGTCTTAGCAATGTTCTATACATTTTGTTTAAGACACTCATACCTGCCCGATGAGTGTATGAAGACCGTGGTTGTGCCAATAATCAAAAATAAAACTAGTGATGCATCAGATAACAGCAATTATAGGCCCATTTCGTTAGCTACTACCGTCGCGAAAGTGCTGGACAGTCTGCTTGATCGCATTTTGAACAGCCACATACAGTTGAACGACGCTCAGTTCGGTTTTAGGCGCGGGCTGTCGACAGAAACAGCAGTTCTATGCCTCAAGCACACTGTCCGGTACTACACCGATAGAAAGACTCCGGTCTATGCCTGTTTTTTAGACCTTTCAAAAGCTTTCGATTTGGTGTCCTATGACGTGCTATGGCACAAAATGAGGACGGAAACCAGCCTCCCAGAAGTCGTCAAAATTTTTGATTATTGGTACAATAACCAAGTGAATGTTATAAAGTGGGCGGGAACGTTCTCCGATGCGTACAGACTGAGGTGTGGAGTAAGGCAAGGAGGTTTAACCTCGCCTCGTCTCTTCAATCTGTACGTCAACGGACTCATCGAGAGACTCAGCAACGCCAAAGTTGGCTGCTCTATTGACGGAAAATACGTCAACAACGTCAGTTACGCTGACGATATAGTGTTGCTGGGCCCCTCTATAAGCGCCGTTCGAAAACTTCTCGCTATATGTGTGGAATATGCGGGTCCCATGGGCTCAGGTATAATGTAAAGAAAAGCGAGCTTTTGGTGTTCCAATCACCAGGTCATAAGGTCATACACGTACCACCCGTCCTCATAGACGGTGTTTCTTTACCCAGAGTTTCGCGATTCAAATACCTGGGCCACTGGGTCTCGGATGACCTCTCAGACTACGAAGATATTGAGAGGGAGCGCCGGGCGTTGGCTGTCCGATGCAATATGTTGTCTCGTAGATTTGCATGCTGCAGTAAAGCAGTAAAAGTTACATTGTTTCGGGCGTTTTGCCAATATTTTTATACGTGCAGTCTATGGATCAAATATACGCAGAAGGCAATCAATGCCCTGCACGTACAGTACAACAACGCTTTTAGGATGCTGATGCGGCTGCCGAGGCACTGCAGCGCGTCGGGCATGTTTGCCGACGCTCGTATTGATGGCTTCCATGCCATCCTCAGAAAGAGAGCTGCATCGTTGTTAAGTCGTGTCCGCGGCAGTGGCAACAGCATTCTTAGCGTTGTGGCGGGCAGAATTGACTGCCCAATATTGTGGCATTGTGTGCAGTTACATGTCTCAAAGTAGATAATGTTTTGTAATTTTAATTAATTTTATGTATTTCTTGTATGTTGGTTTTTATTTTATATTGGTTACTAACATAATTCTTAAGTTGTACTAACAAAAATATGGATCACTGTGTCTGAATTAAATAAATTGAATTGAATTGAATTAATACACGTGCGTAGGGCCTGCGCCTTTTAATGCAAATTCGTTCTCAAATGATACTGATATTCAATTTTAGGTATTTCAATGTGACATTTTTGACATATTATTATATCGTTGTTATTTGTTCTGATTCCGGGTCTAGGTGTAACTGTAAGAAAAAATAAAAATAAAACAATGAACATTGAATCAACTTTGGTGTAATATGATTTACTATTAATACTTAATTTCTATAGCCGATTACATGATTTATTTATATGCATTAGTAAGTAACGTCTAAGGTTGCTATTGCATTATAATAGACTAGCTTCTGCCCGCGGCTTCGCCCGCATGGATGTCGGAAATTACCCCACGGGGACGGGGACTGGGATAAAAAGTAGGTAACCTATGTCCTAACCCAAGTCATAGCCTATCCGTATATCTACCTATCATCCAAATCCAGCCGTTAAAGCGTGAAAACAAAGCGTAACAGACAGACAGGCAGATAATAACCTACCTAAATATTATCTCAAGTTACGGACTCCGACTAAATTCCAATTCCTTCAATAATTTGGAGGCATGAGGAATAATAATAATAAATAATTAATTAACCCTTAATCTGGCAAGAGAAAAAAACTCTTGTTTTTTTTTTTTTTTATATATATTTGTCATCGTTAGATGTTCCTAAAACCGGGAAAAATAATTTAAAAAATCTAGTATATCTCGATTTTGAGAAAATGCATGTCCAGTATACAGGACATTGCCAGGTTCTCCATAGAGTAACTGTAAATATCGATGTCCAGTATATTGGACATGGCCGAATTAAGGAATCGTTCGAGAATTTTTATAAAAACTTTATTTATGCAATTATGAAATAAAGAAAAATAAAATGCATGTGTATAATGAAAATATGTATTGTTGTACAATTTTAAAATTTAAAATGTTATTATTGTTACTTATTTGGCTTCTATAAAATGTATAAAACGTAAAAAGTCTAAATCTTCTTTATTATTATAACATGACGTCTTGAGATCAATCTCCTCATCTCCTCTTCAGTAGCTAGGCAGTTCATCCTCACCTTCTCTACAAACGGCCTCACCTTGAAGTATCGATCCAAATCGGGACAGGAATTGTCTACGAAATGGATATTCCTGCGTATGCACTCAAACTTTTTCAGAGGCATAATGTCTGCTATTGCTGGGTATCGCAGTTCTTTGGCCCAATAATCCACGTAAGATGGCAAATTAACAACACCCATAAGTAGAAGTATGGACAGGAAATAATTAAATTCGTCTTCGGTAACATTTATTGACCGTCCAGTTCTTTGCACTGCGTAGAAGTTTGTGTTATGGACTATATCTTGGATTATATCCACAGAAAAATATTTATGAAAATAAACTATAGGTGAGTCGTCGTTAGGCATGTCAAAAACGAATTCACAATCCATAATTTCAGCCTTGTGCAGGAACTTGCCTTTTTTCCAATTGTAATTGGATGTCTTACGCTTTTTTGATTTGACGTGTCTAATGCGAGTGTTGGTATGGACGGGTTTTTCGTTTTGACCTGGTATTGACAATATTAGGAGCCGGTGACATGTCCACAACAGACTGGATTGATGAGAAGGTCGGAATAACATCATAGTTTACCGGGCTGGTTGATGGCAACACTTCCCTCATAATTGGTGCGAGAGGCACTGGTAGTTCTTCTTCGACTTCTGGCTCGCTGTTGGGTATTTCGTCGTTAGAAGAATCGTCACTGCCATTGTTGCTGTCCAAAACATTCAGGTTTTCCAATGACGATGGTATGGATGGTGCATCTGATGAGACATCATCAATTTCCTGGCCATGGTGCAAATCTGGTTCTTCATCTGAACTGGTCTGGCCTTCTACGTACGATAGAGCGTTAATTGGTGGCACTAAAGCTAATAATTTTGAGGCACGTGATGTTTTTTTGAAGACCTGTATATAATAATATTATTAGGTATCATAACATTTATCATACATAATATAGATATTCGTTCATAATATTATACTAATTGTTAGTTTTCTGTCTCATTGGCAATGTCCAGTATACTGCACATAACAAAACCATACTAAACCCTCGAGAATCCGGCAATGGGAAGTATACTGGACACACAAGTTTCGCAAAGAATAACGAGAAATCTATAAGTAATATTATGATTTTAGTATACACGTACATATAAAAATACGTTACGGAATATACAGAAAACAAATAATTATTTATTTTAGAACAAAAAAAAAAAAAAAATCGAG
The DNA here is from genome assembly GCA_914767815.1 of Eupsilia transversa. Classification (NCBI taxonomy): domain Eukaryota; kingdom Metazoa; phylum Arthropoda; class Insecta; order Lepidoptera; family Noctuidae; genus Eupsilia; species Eupsilia transversa. The sequence continues at coordinate 17,428,575 of OU611873.1, read as the reverse complement.
ACTTACCGAGAGCGGTCGTGACGCTTTCATCCTCCCTGACGTTGCGGCGTCGACTGACCTGCCGAGCGCACGCGCTCATTGACAGTTATTTATTATGTTATAATGTAGGACATAACCAAGTTATTCCATATATAAAAAAACTAATATTGTTAAAAAAAAATGCTGCAGATTTTTTCAAAGTCGATGTCCAGTATACTTCCCAGTGTCGAATTAAGGGTTAAATGTAATAAATAATGAAAGAAAGAAAGAAAATAGATTTATTTGACACAGACTAAAAGGCACACAATATAAAATACAGCAGACAAGAGAGATAAAAATAAAACAAATAAAAAGGATGTAAAGTTACAAATTTGGCAGGGGAGTGTGCCTCACGGCTGCGGCAAAAAGGCCCAGTTCAGCAAAAATGCCAGACAACAAAGTGCCTGACGCTGGTTTTCAACTGGACCTAAAAGTGTGAGGTGACGGATGTAAATCAGGTTTTATAACGTGTGTATTAAATAAAATAAAATAAATATATCTGATAAAAATAATAGCGAATATGTACATAAATAGTGTGATTAAATTAGAGTGTAAGAAAAACCGATGCCAGACTTCCACGATTTTTATGATGCCAGACTTCCTAGCTCATTGTCATTGTTTATTCATCCGTGCACTTCATCGCACACAATACGCTGCAAACAGCCGAGCGCGGCGGACTGTGCACGGACAGAATGCAACTTTTGTGTTTTAAATCTTGTCTTAGCTATGGTTTTCATTGAGATCCAAATACCCTAATGTGTCATAATGTGAATGTAAAAGCACAGACTACGTAGTAGTGTGTAAGTTAGCTGAACATTTTGACGAAGAGTGGAAATGGAAGTAAAAGTGGAAATGGAGGTCAAAAAAACATGCGTAGTTATACGAAGAATATAAGGACAAAAAGGTAAGCGCAAGTCAATTAAATATTGTTTTCATAAAAAATAATAAATCCGTTATGTGCAAGGTACCTACCCATTTTTATATTTTGTTAGTAGGGTATAATTGGGGGCTTCTGCATCGCGCAGCTCGAGCGCATGCGAGAGCAAGTGATGCAGAACCCCCAATTATACCCTACTAGTGTAGGTCATCAAGTGCATATCGTATTCAATCACAAAGTAGTGTAAGTATAGCTCAATACTTATTGATATAATGTCTTCCTTTCACAGCGTATAAATAAAAACAATGAGGAAAGTTTATAGCATGTTGCATCCAAGGATCGTCGTAAATCTCCCAATCTTCAATAACACCTCCGCATGAGAAACATGCAGTTCTATCATTAATTCCATTACCGCAATAAAAAAATCCCGCGTCAGCCATTTCCATCACCAATCTTTTCTGAGCGTCAGTTGTTGCCCAATAATAATTAAATGAATGTAAACGCATTTTATGTGTATGATAGATATCATATCGAGGATTGTAGTTTTCTTTTAACATTTTCGTCATGCAATAAGTACTTCAAACAAATATTATTGAAAATATAATGAAGTCACATTCTGTTGCTAACAGTTTATATAGACATTCATGAGATGTTCTAGGAGGGATAAGAAAACTATAGGGACATATTATTATTTGCTTGAAAAAAAAAAAAAAAAATTTAAAACATTTATTCTCAAAACACCATTTTTTTAAACACAGAACATTTCTTAAAGCACATACTTTTTCATGATAAATACAAGTATACAAATCTTGGGAATATAAATATTGATCATAATTATAGACTTAGCAAACTAGGACAGCCTTTGTCTTCTAAATTATTTATATTATTATTATTAGAAATATTTTTTAACCACATCACTTTTTCTAAACCTTTGGTGTAAACACTTTTATCTCTCAAAATATCTGCAATCAAATTCTGATGATTTGAGTAAGACACAAATCCTTCACTCCAATAAATCTTTCTATTGCGTTCAATCCAATTCACTTGCCTCCTTTCTTGTTTTGTCAATTCATGATATGGGAAAGGTGCTTTAATCAAAAGCACCTGTATTTTATTATCACACAATATTGCAATTTCTTTTACTATGAATTCATTTGCTTCTGTTTTAAAACCTTGAAAATCTACAATGGCAGCCATGATAACCTGCGCACTATGTTACTCAACGGTTTATATTCTATGAGTCGATCGTTAATAATTAAACAATATCCAGCCGTGTTATCTGGTATTGGGGCATTTTCATTTTAAATGGCGCACGCTATAATAAACAGCCTTTTAAAATTTATTATTGTTTTAGGGCTTAGAACTTTGAATTATTGTAAAAAAATTATCAGTTTTGTGATTTAATGTAAAAATTCCTCGCAGAAATGTTTATTTTATTTTATAAAAAAAAAAAATGAAATTAGATTGGGCTCAAAATGTCTTTTTAGTAACAAAAATCAAATCGCGATAAAAATTCAACTGCTGGAAATGAAATGAGAAAAACGGTCCTAATAAGTTTTTATTATCGGTTACTAAAATTAAATAATAGTATTTGGTCATTAGATATTCATTTTTATTTAAAATTTCAACAATTTGGTCAGTATCGTAACATATTGTCCAAATGCAAGTTTAAATTTTCGTGTAACTTATTTGATCTCTCAAGGAATGATAAAGTTGAAATAAAATCTTAATGTAGTTTTATTTTTCTTCATTTATAATATTCTAGGAATAATATTCCGCATCATATTTAATTTTTTTTAAAGTAAATAAGGCGAATATATTTTGGGACCGTTACTAAATGGACATGTGACGTGACGAAACAGAATTATTAAGAATAGTGCTCACTGTGATAAAATCCTTTAAAATGTTAGTTTTTCTCATGAGATGTGTATGTATATATAAATATACACCTACCTAATTAAACAGAAATGCATATTAAATATGTATTTTAATAAAACATTTTGTTAAAGTCCTTTAAAATATTTATTTGGTACACCGAGTATCATAATTATCGTTTAACAACTAATTAACTAACAAACTAATAATCAATCAACATAACCACCATGTTATCTTTATTATAAAATTTTTATAAAATAAAATTCAAACTTAAACTAATAACTTAATCAGTATAATTACTAATTTAAAAAAATCAGTCAAAATTGCTTATCAGTTAAGGTGGATGCTCCAAGGTACCTAGCGCGCGAAATTAAAATTTTCTAACGTTTTTTGCAATTTGCAGACCAGTGTCAGGCTGTATGTACTGAAAAAACGTAAGAAAATTTGAATTTCGCGGGCTACCTTGGAGCATCCACCTCAAGGTGGAAGCGTCGCATTGACCCGCGAAATTCAAATATTATTATCGTTTTAGCAATTTGCAGCTCATTATCTGGTCCATGATAGTAAAAACTTAGACGCGACAGTAACAAAAATGTATTTACACCATTATAATCATTAAAACTATCAACATAGTACTCAAAGTTAGCATAATCCGTAAATGTCATGTTTTCAATAAATAAGAACATTTATGGATAATGCTAACTTTGAGATATATGTCAATGAGTTTTATGATTATAATTATGTAAATACATTTTCGTTACTATCGCATCTAAGTTTTTTATTATCATGGTGCCAGATAATGAGCTGCAAATTGCAAAAAACGTAAGAAATTTTGAATTTCACGGGGCACCTTGGCACATTAAGTCTTTTACTCTTAGTTCTACTGTTGTAAAAATATTTTTGGCAAATCACTAGTACTAGTAAAATATATTATTTATATATATTTGAAACAATGTTAAACAATGAGTCACAAAGAAAGCCTATCTACTATAAAATTCTGTAAACAGAGTGATGCACCCCTTCATTGAAATGTCAGTTACATTTCACATAAGAGGTGCTTCTTCCTGTTACAGGTTTTCATACAAACGGAGAAAACTGAAAGTCTAGGAGGTAAAACAGTTTTCTAAACTTTATCCTTAACCGATTTTAATAAAATTTTGTAGGGATGTTTAAATCAGCAAAATCTAGTTTAGATTCGTAAAAACTAGGATTATACGTTCTTCAGTCTTTTACATTTTTTATAATATTTCTCCATTACTAATTTATCCCTATTCTCTATTTTTGGCCATATAAGTAAAATTAGTAATCAAGGCATCATATAATCGTTTACACAAATATCACAAATGAGATCTATTGTTACCTGGCCACCTGAACATGTCGAGCAATACCATAACTTACACATTATACATTTAGCTAACTGTCCCGATTTAGAATCACACGCAGTACATTTCAAAACCTGCTTGTGCATAGCTTGCCAAGTAGAGTTACCGATTTTTTCTTTTGATTTTCTTTTTAACTGCTTTTTAATCTCATTAGGTTCATTTTCTTTATTAAAGCCCCCATCTTTATCATCTATAATATTGTCATTGTCCTTTTCTAGAGTAGATGACAAAATTGGATCATCACTTAGAGCCTGAAGACATAGAGGTAAAGGTGGCATATTTTCGTCAGATTGTATCAAATCTATTAATTCAATGGTTGGACTGGAAGTCTTAGTTGTTTCAAGAGGAATAATCATAGTATCTGTTTCACATTCTAGGAAATCTGGTTGTCCGATCGGACCAAAGTCTACGGCGCTTTCCACTTCCACAAAGGCAACTGACCTTTTTTCGTGTTGGTTTATCGACTGCTTAACATTGCCGTGTTTAAAAATTTGTACTGTCGGTAAATTATTCGTTTTTGGATTAGATTCTGGTTTCAAATACTCTGGTTTTAAATGAATGGGATATCTTTTTGATTCCTTAGATCTATTACGGCGAACGGAATGAAGATTAATGGCTTGACGAGCAGTGGTATTAAGCAGCGAATGATACTGAGGTGAAAAGCATAAACAATGTCCTTTTACATCACCACAATAGCAGCTTAAATCTCTATATTTTATCTCCTTTGTCTCACTGTCATTTAACGTGATTACTTGATGTAAATTTAATGTACCAGTCAACGTTTTGAGGTTTTGAAGTTTTTCCGTATAGTTTTCGATGTGACTGTCATCGACAAGAAAAAACTTAGTAATCTTAAAGCATTTGGTCAAAAGGTAATATATTTGAGAGGCATTTGTTGCATCGGCACCATAAGCAACATGTTTATCTATAGTACGTTTTACGGATCCACCAATGCCATCCGCAATGCTCTTGCCATGCCCGCTCTCGGAAAATGACCACGTACAGTATTCAAATCCCATTTCTTTTGGCAGAGTATTAAGTAAATGAAAGTTTCCCTTTTGCCGATACTGGGACGTGGGGCCATCAGAGTAAAAATGTATAATTTTGACATTTGGTTTGGTGTTTTTGATTTCATTCAAAATGGGATTTAAATGTGTCCATATATTTTCTGGTCTATGGCTCGTGTTTTCGGATATTGTGCAAAAGCATTGCATACAGTCTTTATAAAAAATAGCTCCAGTATGTAGACATACTTGGTTTTTTGACGCTCCAAAATGAAGAGCTTGCACCTCTTCTCTCATTTTGCAGTCGTAATTTTCACTAAAGTCACAAATCACTACAGCCTCATTCTCATGTAAATTGTTAATGACTGTTTGATATTGATTGTGCTGGTGCTTCATAATAAATACATGTTTCTTGAATTTAATTATTTCAGAATCGAATTCACGTTTAAGCTCAGTAATCGATGTTCTTTTTAAAGATTTGACTGTCTTTTTCGTCTTAACTGTTTTAGATTCATTTCCTTCTTGTTTTACATATTCGTGATCAACGCGTTCCCACTGCCACCAGGTTACATTTTGTTTCTCGTCATTACTACTTTCTTTATACTGTACTTTGTATTTTTTGCATTGACTGCATCGATTGGCCGCGCAAGAGTAGGATTGGCGGTCACAAGTAACTTCATTTATTATTTCATCCAGAGATTTTTCTTTTAATGGTCCATATAGCTGCAAAGCTTTATATTTTAGATCAATATTAGCATGTTTGATACATAAACATGTATTCCTTGAGTTCAGTTTCGGGTACATGACGTAAAATGGTTTGTATTTCCACAGCGTTGTAATCCCATACTTTCCACCTAACTCTTTATATTTTTATATAAATTCTGTAATGTATCGATTGTGTATCTTATTTGACGCTTTTCTTTTCCACGAACCCTGCATTCTTTTTTTCCTGCTGTCGCTCTAGTAACATCATCTCTCAACCAAAACTCCTCAATTTCTTTGCAACACGTGAGCCTAACTCTTTTCTGTTTCATCCGAGTCGTTCTTTGAAGGCCCATTAGTTTTGCAACGTAAGTCTTATTTCCGGCTTTACAGTTTTTTATTATTCGTTTCAAGACTTCCTTTTCAACTCTTTTCTCACAATTGTCATATGTCTTTCGCAGTGTATATTCTAAAAACTCTTCTCTAGCTTTATATTTATCAATTATTTTTTGTTGTTTTTCCATCATCTTGGTAGATTTCAGCTGTTCTCTATAATATCGTTTTCTTTGTGTGTTAAGTTGTCTGGTTAGCTGAGTAATCTTATCCTGCTTTTCCTGGATTTGATGGTTAAGACGCCTTAACATCCGCCGTTTTTTGAGAGATGAGGTGACAGAGGTTTCTTTTTTCGATGTTTCGTCAATCTGGACTTTTGTTTTTGGTTTACCAGCTCTTTGCTTTCTTTTTTCTATTTTCCACTTATTACGATGACTAATCTTTTCCTCTTCATTCATTTCAGATACCTTCTTTCTTTTGGCTTTCATTCGCGCTAACTGTTTTTTTCTAACTTCTTCAGCCTTCTCCGGGTTGTGTTTTAATTTATCTCGGTACCTCTTGGCTCTTTCAGCAGATGTTAACGCCATTTTACCTAGTTGGCTACAGCCATAATACAAAAACTGCTTAAAACAACAATGAAATGCAACGCATCTTACGTCGAATAATGACCTAAAAACACTCAAATAAAATCAACTAGGTATCACAATAAAATAATTATGGAAACGAGTAATTACTCATTCATTAGGTACAATAATAACACTCGTCTAACGGGTAATGATCGTATACAGTAAACAAGTTGCACGAATCACACCAGAAGAAAGTACTTTCTAACAATAATCTAATATCTTCTTTAGTCATAGGATTTACAAAATGTAATGGCAAATTATGAAAAATATTAACATTTCCACAGCCATGACAGCGTTCTGTTAATATAAAATGAGTCGACTGCCAGGGCCAGTCAAGATTGTGGATTAAACAAGTATAAAAATGTTTCTTTTCCAAAAAATTATCTATGTCAAAGCATATCACCATTTTGAAAAGTGATTTCACCACTACCTGTAAAGTTAAGAAAAAATATATTGGTAGATACATTATTTTTCTACTAGCATTCCGTCCCACAGCTTTGCCCGCGTTAAATCAGATTTTCCTAAAAAGTAACCTACGTGTTAATACAAGTAGGTAATAAACCATCTATCTGAGTGCCAAATTTCATCCAAATCCGAACAGCCGCTTTTGCGGGATTGAGTTACAAATATTCAAACATACAAACCGACATTTAAAATATTAGTAAAATCTAACAGTTGTCATCAATAATAAATCACGTTAAAGTTTATTCATGAGTTCTAAGCTTTACATGTCTGTTTAGTAACATTTTTTGTCCATCCTATAGTAACGGTTGCTAACAGGACGTGACGAATGTAAATAGTTTTAAAACTAAATTAAAATACTCAAACAATGTTATCAGAAACCAATCAAATTTTACTTTTATGCCTCCAGCAGTGTTTAAGTTATGTACAGCTAAAAAATAAATAACGACAAACTTAATATTCACGATAAAAAACGTTACTAACCTCATAAGATTTTTCTTGACCAATCTTTTTGTGCCGCGAAACGTACCGCACTGGCTGGACACCTTGCGTGACTAACTTCAAAATGGCATTTCATACTTTGACATTTGTACCCGGGGTTGCCATGAAAACCGAATTTGCACGTTAAATATGTATTTTAATAGTAAAAAGCGTGTCACTATCCAGACATGTCCGGTAGTCGGGAATTCGTGAGACAAGATTTTTATTAATTTATTAAATATTCTTTTTACTAACTGAGATGAAATGCTTAGTTTAAATGATAAATTAACTATCTAACAATGAAATTAAATTATTGCTACGTTAGCTGTCGTACAAAAAACCTCTAAAAAATTAAATGCAATGATGCATACTGTCATTGGGACTTCATGATTTTACAGATTTCCGAAACATTATTAATTTAAATAAAATTGAAAATGTGTTCTATCGGGAACCAATAAATCAAATCCACAGGTTTATAAAAATACCTTCAGTTTACATACGCTTTTTCTTATAAAAAGTGTTTCCAAATATTATTTTCATCATTTTGTTGTCATGCGACAACCGAAAAACAACCTGCGCCATTTAAAATGAAAATGCCCATTGGAGCTGAACATTCAATCTCCAACCGCACATCTACGGGACCTGTTTTCAAACTATCGTTTTGCCTTGAACAGTCTATGATAAAGAGAGGAGCCTTCTCCTTGAAACCGATTAAGTCAAGCAAGGGGTCTGCAGGACAGTTGTAATACGACTGACGGAATTTCACTTTAATTCAAAAACAAAGTTACGTTAGTAACCCCGCAGTGATCAAACAGAGAACTGTCTTTGGTTTTACTATTTTTTCTATTGGTTTGCAAACAAAAAATTACATATCGAGGTTTCTCTAATTGTGAGGCAGTCTTAACAGACCAACAATGTTTTGTAGTTTTAGGGAGCAAAGGATACTCGTATAAATCCCAATTTCTAAAGGTTATCTGAATAGGTTTATCTTTTGTAAATGTTTAAGAAGTGTCAGTCGCTCGCGATCTGATACTTTTATATGTGGCACCCGCCATTGCACTTTTTGAATATCTATTTGAAAATGTGCAACATCGTAAGTTACTAAACAATTGTTTAAGTTGGAGTTACTTCTATTCAGAATAAGTTCATGTTTACAATTTATCACAATTTTATTGTAATCCTCCGCAAATCCTAAAATTTTATTAAGGGGTACAATAGCACTAAAATGACCATCGCTTTTAAGTCCATCTATGTTCCAACCCCACAAGGCAGCAACTTTATTTTCTCCATCATTCATTGAAACGTATGACTTTATTGTTGACGTTATTCCAGAATTTTTAATGCGATCTATTTCTATACCATTTATTTCGTATCTGATATCTTGAAACAAAAACATAACAGGGTTGTGTTACTGAGATTTTAAAGATAAATTGTAAAAAAATTATTTTGTGTGCTTTTCCTTATTTTGAGAGATTATCAAATAGAAAAAACAATTACATACATATGCTTTATAAGCATATTCATTTCTTAGTAAGTCACTACAGTGACAAACTTATATTTTTTGACACCAACAGTTTTGTTGATAAGTTGAAATCGACAAGGAATACAGTGTATCTGCCCATTAGGTTTAGACATAAAATAGCGAGGCTATTATCTTATATAAACTCAGACATAAGTAGTATGTCGAAGTCTTGTACCATAATTAACACCACAATTATTAGTAATAATTCTAATGTACAGGTGGTCACTTTAAATAACTGTAGCACTAATGCTATTTCTTTTTACAATAATTGTACGAAGGAGGATCCATGTGTCTCTATGGCAAATTCTTGTCATAGTGTGGAGTCCACAAGTAGTGGGATCTCATTGCCTGGTGATGACATGGGAGACTTGGATCTCACTCTGGATGTTATTTTAAATTTAAACTAGATAGTAAGACAACAGAAGATACTAGTAACATTTTCGTTATACCTACCAACAACAAGGTGTCTTCTTGCTCTCAAATAGTTAAGTGTAAAAAAGAGTCTAAGCAGAATACCTTGAAATTATTTCATCAAAATATTCAAGGTTTTTCTTCCAAACAATTAGAAATTGAATTATTTTTAGAAAAAACCATGTTCGGAATTGTTTGTTTAACTGAACATTGGTTGAAAGATTATGAAATGCTAATTAATTACAAAAATTATAGTGTGGGCAGTTGTTTTAACCGAACATCTATGCTGCGTGGTGGTTCACTAATCTTAGTCAAAAATTCTATGAAATCTAAAACTCGTAAAGATATAGTTGATTTGTCGGTTGAACATAACATTGAACTGTCTTGTGTTGAGCTGGATCAGCATGTTATAGTGTGCGTTTACAGACCCCCAAATTATCAAAACTACTCCTTATTTGAGTCAGTAATGGAAGATGTTCTAGCAAAACTTGCAATTGGTACAAAATCGCTAATTATCTGTGGTGACTTCAATATTAATATATTAGAGAATAGTTCAAATAGTAGTCGATTATTAAGTCTCTTTAAATCATTCAATTTGTCAAATGTTTTTTCAGAACCAACCCGTATAACTACAAATTCAGCTACATGTATTGATAATGTTTTTTGTTGCTGTGACTACTTTGATAAAGACATTGTAAATTATCTCCCTTCTGATCACAGCGGTCAAACCGTTTCTTTCAAGTCCAACACACCATTACAAAGGATTCAGATACAATCTAGACAAATAACACCCAGCAATTTAAGTAGATTTAATAATAACTTAATTAGTCAATTAAGTTTACCTGGCAATATTTTAAACAATGTAAATGAATTATATGAGGAATTCTTTTCGGTAGTGCGCACTGAGTTCGATAATACTTTAAAAAAGAAGACAAAAACTATTTGCCCAAAATTTTTGTTCAGTGACTGGGCAACTAAAGGTATTAGGAAAAGTAGGGAAAAATTGTTTGAGCTGTATGGCCTTAAGCCTTATATTAACACCGAAACTTTTAATACATACGTTGCTACTTACTCTAAAATTTTTTTAAATACTTGCAAGTTAGCTAAAGCCTTGTACATTAGCAACAAGATCAAATCAGCTGATAATAAAATAAAGACGGTTTGGAATATTATCAATGACGAAACAAACAGGAATAAAAGACATAATAATGATTTCACACTAGAGACTTCACGTGGCCTCATAAGTACTAACAAAGAAGTTGCTCAAGAATTTGTAAATTTCTTTACCAGTATCCCACTTAAAACGACTGAAACCTTAAATTCCTCGCCCTCGCTTTCTTTTGATTTAGTAAAGAAGAACGTTTCAGCCTGCCCGATTGTATTTAAATTTAAGCATATTAACCCCTTAACGGTAATAAAAGCTTTTAAGCAAATCAAAATAAAATTGACCGAAGATCTTTGGGGAATGTCCATTAAAGTCTGTACCTCCATAATTGAGACCATAGCGCCTTACTTAGCCTTAATATTTAATTTATGTGTGGATCAAGGAGTCTTCCCGGATTTAATGAAATACAGTAAGGTTATACCACTTTTCAAATCCGGGGACAGTAAAGACACCAATAATTATAGACCCGTATCCGTGTTGCCAGCTTTCAGTAAGGTGTTTGAAAAGGTAATGCTAAATCAAATGCTCAATCATTTTAACACAAATAAAATACTGCACGATCAACAGTATGGTTTCACCAAAGGACGTTGTACTACCGACGCTGGTGTTACCTTATTAAGACACATTTTTAACGCGTGGGAAGAGGCCCAAGACGCCATAGGAATCTTTTGTGACCTCTCCAAGGCATTTGATTGCGTCGATCACGAAACCTTACTCTTGAAACTAGAGCATTACGGACTTGGAAAACTTGCGCTCAGTTTAGTAAAATCTTATTTAAATGATAGACAACAGCAAGTTCAAATAAACGGTATAAATTCACTAGGTTTAAAAGTAAAAATGGGTGTACCACAAGGCTCGATATTGGGTCCTTTCCTCTTTTTAGTGTATATTAATGATCTACTCCATTTATTAAAAAATCAACCACAAATGGTGTTATTTGCTGACGATACTTCATTAATATTTAAGGTAGATAGACGTGCTACAAATTTTGACGACGTGAATAACGCCCTACTGCAGGTCCAAAATTGGTTCACTGCTAATAATTTAGTATTAAATGGGAAAAAAACTAAGTGCATAAAATTTTCTTTACCAAATGTAAAAAGTAATGATTGTGAGATAGTATTGAATCAAGAGAAACTAGAATTCGTCGATAAAACCGTTTTCCTGGGGATCACGCTCGACTCAAGGCTACAATGGGGTCCTCATTTAACATCTCTTGCAGGACGGCTAAGTTCAGCAGCATATGCTGTCAGAAAAATCCGTCAATTTACTGATGTAGATACCGCGAGACTGGTATATTTTAGTTACTTTCATAGTATCATGTCTTACGGTATTTTACTGTGGGGACGGGCTGCAGACATCGAGTCTATTTTTATTCTGCAGAAAAGAGCGATCAGAGCCATATATCATCTCCGCAGGCGTGATTCTCTAAGGGAACTGTTTAAAGATATTAACATCATGACGGTACCTTGTCAATATATCTATGAAAACATCATGTATGTAAGAAAAAATTTACATCTTTTTAGGAAAAGAGGTGATAGACATAATTATAGTACAAGAAATAGGGACCTATTAGTTCAACCAGGTTTCAGACTGGCTAAAGTAGACTCATCTTTCATGGGGTACTGTTTAAAATGTTATAATAAAATTCCTCCCCACATACTTCAACTGAATGAGACGAGATTCAAAACATGTATAAAACGCACACTATGCAGGCAGGCATATTATAAGTTAGGGGATTATATCACTGATAAAAATGCTTGGGCCAATGCTGGTCCTGCTCCACAACCACAACTAAATGATTAACATTCGAAAAGTCTGTTGGAGCTGCTGAAGATTGTAAGAACATCTTTGCATTGTATAGACTCAATTTCTTTTGCATTATATAATTGCATAGCACATATGTGAGTACTATGTACTATAGAGCTACCATTTACCGGGTAATATTATGTCTTTCATTGACTTGAATGTGCCCTGGCGGCTGTGAGTATGTCATGCTCACTCAGATGTCTCGCTGATGGTGGCGTGTGTGTTGGATCATTTAGCTCCCTTCAAAATGGTTGAGCTGAATGGTGCTAATCCATGCGTCATGTTCGTGAACGGGCGCCGTCAGTTGGGGCTGGTCATCTCTTAGCTGCCATGGCTTATTTGTAATTTTTGAATTGTTTTTATTTTTATGTACGGACGCTTTTTTTATGCACGGCTTTCTACATTGTTCTCACATGTATAAGTAATTTCAACATGAATGATGTAACCAATTTTTGTAACAATTTATTTGATTTAAAAGAGTGTCCGTGGAGTTTCTTGCCCGTTCTTCTCCATAGGTACCTACTACGCTTTGGAATGGGCATCTAGCTTCATATTTTCTGACTGACTGACTCCTTGACAATTCAAAAGTGCCTGTAATTGGTTTAATTGAAATAAATGCTTTGAGTTTTGAGTTTTTTGAGTTGTTACTGAATGTGATAGTTTTCTTAATAGGATTTCCATCTTTACCGAAGAACTTTGCTTGTCCTTCGACGTAAATTGAGCTGGCTGACGGGAGCACATTATATGTCTTGCTGGTGTATGGGAATTCTGATTTCATCATTTTCTCTAAAGCTGTTGTTGTAGGGATTGTATGAATGAACTTCATAACTTTCAATCGAAGTATCGAAGTGCGGTAATTCAGTAATCTGTAGTATATTCATACTTTTGAACCTAAGGCTTTAAGAAATTCTTTATTTGCTTTAGTTAATTTTATAACTTTTTTCTTACGTCTTTATATAATATATATAATACCATTTATTTCAGGCGACGCAGGCCCATAGAAAAATACCTTAACCTAAACATACATACTTATTTTAATATAAACAAAAACGACTAATTTAACTCTTAAATACTCAAATGACTAATTTAATAAGAGACCTCCAAAGCGGGGATGAGATCCTATCAGCTATCGTCTTCAAGATTTCGTTGCGGCTGCCACGCATTCTGCAGATCAGGGATACCGTCCTCTTGCGAATGATGGCATGAAAGCCATCAGTGCGAAACAGAGCGAACATCCCCGACGCACTACAGAAGCGCGGCAGCCCCAACATCATCCTGAAGATATTATTATACTGGATGCGCAGGGCATCTAGCGATCTTTTGGTGTGGCGAACCCACAGACTTCCAGTGTAAAAGCTCTGGCAATATGCCCTAAAAAGCGTGATCTTTACTGCTTCAGAGCAACGGGAGAATCTGCGGGCCAGCATGTTACCTCTGACCGCTAGAGCCCTACGCTCCCTCTCAATGTCTACATCGTCCTCAAGGCCGTCGGTAAGGAAATGTCCGAGATACTTAAACTTCGTGACACGATTCATGCTCAAGCCATTCAGGGTAATTTTATGAGAAAGATCCGGACATCCACCGGCGGCCCTAAAGACCATGTATTCACTCTTCTGTGCATTGTGCACCTTAGTGGTTGTACAAGAAATAGGACGCTTTTTGTTAACTGCAGGGTTTTTATAATATAATATCATTTTGTTTTTCTTAAATGAAGACGTAGTTCAATATTTTTATGTTTTTCTCTGAAGCTACAGAAACCAAATTGATCAACTATCGTAATAGATATCGATGTAATAGTATTTTTGTTCACTGGGAAGTAAATAACGTTTTGTGGTATTTCTATGATTCGATGACCTGTATCGGTATTAGGTACAAATTCATGAATAATATGAGTTGGTAGCCCGTTAGAGTATGAACTGTGTATAAGATCACATTCGATTCTGATCACAGGAAGAATGTTGTTATTAATAGGCACATTTCTTATTGAATTTAATACTGAAAAGTATAACAAACCACACTCATATTGACCAGATAAATACAGAGGTGGTTGAAAGAATGTATCCAATTCTGATTTATTTCCAGAGATGGTTACCGCTATGGATGTCCATATATGCTTACGGACTGAACCCTTTTAGAAGATCCTGTTTATTTTATTCCTCGACTACACCAAAAATTGATTAAAAAATGTAAACATAGGTGGCCACAATTATAAGGGTGGTCGCGTTGTATATTATCATAATTATAGTGTACTTTCGCACCTAAGTATTTTATAAATTCCTTGGGTGGTTTAAGATTTCCATAACTATCAAAATATTCAATATAATCATTGTATTTTGCATAGGCTACCCAATGAGAACCCGGATTTTTAGAACTATCTAAATTAACAACATTTCATTTCATTTCATTTCATTTATTTGCATACCATAATGTGAATTAAGTTGTTACAAATAGGCTTAAAGCTAAGGTACAGTTATGGACCCTGTAAGGGCACAGCAACAGAGTAATAAGGATAAGTAATTAAAATTAAACATACAAATTAAATTTAAATTAAATAATAGCAATTAGAACATGAATCATTCTTATTTATATTAATTGTATTTAAATTAGAATCATACAATATTTATTGTTTATTTTTTATGTGTGAATGTAATTGGTAAATGTAGAGATTATGTCAATTAAATATTTTTGCAATTCCAGTCACATTTTATCATTCATGTATTCATTTATATTATAGTAACTTTTATTTATTAGGAATAGCTTCAGTTTATTACTAAACATATTATATTTACTTATATTTTTAAGATGCTCCGGTAGTTTATTATATATTTTTATTGACATAACATATGTACTTGATGAATGCATTTTAAGTCGTGATGTTGGAATGTTTAGTCTGTTTTTATGTCTTAGGGTAAATCTATTCTGTATGTCTTCTCTTTTGGTGTATAAGTCGGGATAGTTGCGTACAAATTTACAAATTTCAAATATATAAAGACAAGGCAAGGTCAAAATCTTCAGTTTCTCAAAGTGAGGCTTACAACTGTCAGTTTCATGTATGTTTACCAGAGTTCTCATAAGCTTTTTCTGTATGGTAAATAATGTGGGCGCATCAGTACTATTTCCCCATAAGATGATGCCATATTTGAGCCATGCATAAGCGTACGCATAATACATAACCAGTGCAGTTTTAAGGTCTGTAGTTTTTTTGATCTCGCGGAGTGCATATGAGAATTTAGATAACTTAGCCCTTAATTTTAGGATATGGGACTTCCAATCAACATGTGAGTCTATGTCTATGCCTAACAAAGTGAATTTACTAACCGCTTCTAGTTTCGAGTCTTTAAAACTAAAATGTATATTTAACGGTGTCTTTTGGCGGGGGTAGAACGTCATTACTTTGGTTATATTAAAGTTTATTTCCAGATTATGTTCTGTCATCCAATTTGTGGTATCGTTAAGTATGGAGCTTAATTTATTATTAAGGTTGATATCGGAGTCGCATGAGGCTATTATTGATATATCGTCCGCAAACAAAACGCAGGATTCGTTAATATGGTTAGGAAGGTCGTTTACATAAACTAGAAATAAGAAACAGCCAATAACGCTTCCTTGTGGGACTGAGGCTTTGATTGGTATGTTATTCGACCGGAATAATTCTATTTCATTTGTTTTTTTATTGTAAAATTGTACTTCTACCAGTTGTTCTCTGTTTTGTAAGTAAGATTCGAACCAATCATGACATTTTCCACGGATTCCTATGCTAAATAGTTTGTTTAATAATATTTGAAATTGTACTTTATCATAAGCTTTTGTCATATCCAGCAGTAAACCTATGGCGTATTTTTTATCGTTAATAATATTGAGAGCTTTTTGCATGTACTTATAGACTGCTAAGGTAGTGGATCGGTTTTTTCGGAAGCCGTTTTGACAATCATTAAATATATTAAACTTTTCACAAAACGCGTAAACTCTATTGCACATGGCTTTCTCAAATATTTTTGAAGCTGTTGGTAAGAGGGCAATGGGTCGATAATTATTTGGGTCAGTTTTTGAATTTTTTTTGTGAATTGGTTTGATAAGGGCTCTTTTTAAAAAGTCTGGAAACGCGCCTTCTTCAAACGATTGGTTTATTAGTTTGTAAAATGGTAGAGTCAGTTCATCTGCACATTGTTTGAGTAAGGTTGGTGGAAGCTCATCTATACCATAGCTAGATTTATTTTTTAAGTTTTTTATTAATGTATTTACTTCATACGGATCTACTGGGCTTAAGAAGATAGTGTTCTCTGTAGAAGAGATAACTGCAGGGGTTCCTATTTGTTTGCTGTCAGTTGGGCTTGGACTAGCTTCCCCAATTGAAGCGAAGAATGTATTAAAGATACTGGCTATCTCCTTGGGCTCTGAAGTTACGCGATTTTTTATTTGTAGGGTTATATTATTTTTTTCACGGTTAATTTTTTTATTTGTTCGTTCGTTAATAATTTCCCACATTGTTTTTATTTTATTATTCGATTTCCTTATTTTATTCTTGAAGTGTTGTTTTTTTGCTGTCACTACAGTCTTTTTAAATATTTTTTCATAATTTTTGTAATATTTTGTTAAAATTGGGTTTTTAGTTTTAGTTACTAATATTTTTAATAGTCTTTTATTTTTACAACTGTTTTTTATTCCTTTGGAAAGCCAGTATTTACTATAATTTAATTTTAATTTAATGTTTTGTGATGGTATGCATTTATTCAAAATATTGATTAATGTGTCATTAAAAGCTTCATAATTTTCGTTAATTTTATTTTCAGTCGATATAATTTCGTTCCAATTTATTTCCTGTAACTTCAATTTGAATAATTGTATATTTTTATTGTTGAAACGTCTTTGTTTTGTGTACCAGTTGGTTTGTTTTGTTTGTTGAGGTATATTTAAGTGTAAAATTGTACTATTATGATCCGAAAAACCTAGTTCTTCTACTGTTGTGTATGTCGGAGCGACATCAGGATTTTATTTCATTAGAATCAGACATCATGTGGGCAGAAGATGGGTTTCGTGCAATGAAAACACACAGGGTGCAATACACGGAGTTTATTAAAATCACAAACTAACATTATCACGAATTACAATTTAATCACAATAACTGAGCACAACGAATCGAGTACAGTTTCGCGACGTCTTAACTCCGATGCGATCAGACACTGAATGGCCTGCTCGCCGTGGACTTAAACATCACGACTCTGTTGTAAGCGCGCTTGTGGTGTGGGTAGATCACGTGATGTCGCCAGTGGCGCGCTTGCGATTCGTTTAGCGACCGTACTAATGACTGTCTCCGACACGGCCATCCTGCGAAGCACACGTCCTCGTGTGTTAACCTGTAAAGAAAAATACTCGCAAAGTATCACATAGCTCGGTCACTCCTGACCACATTTGCTAAATCCAAAAACACTATGAAAGAAATCTGTTGGAATCTCAAATCTTATTTCTTAAGTTCAAACAAACCAAAATCTCAGAGTTCAGAGCATTACTCACTATTTAATTCTCAAATCTTAAGATCACCAACAAAATAATCAACTAAGCTGCATGTGATTCATACTTTCTAGTAACCTCCAGTTACTCAACCATTCATTTGCGCATCCCCCTCGGATCGCCAAGTCACTCCCGGACTTTATGGTTCCAAAGTATTATCACACAAACTTAATCTCTACTCTCTGTTTCATCAAAAAAACGTTCACTCGATTCTAACTCAAATTAGTCAGTAATACTCTGATTCCCTGGCAACTGAAACTTTGACTAATTATAGCAAAAATCATCAACCAGAGCCACGTACCATCGTTTTCCACATTAACAATCATCTTTACCACTAAGAGCCTTAGAGCCTTAGAAACCCACACACGAGTAAACCACTCTAACGCCACGGCTCTCCAGCCGACTAGCAATCGCATTGCTCTCACACATCCATCGCATGGATCAAAAACTATGGTCCTTCCAGACCCAATACGGCCGATAGAGAACCCCTACTCGCGTGGTTCCCATAACTTAGGCTTGCTCATCACCACTGTGATCACCATCTACTTCGACTGGTACATGACCTACTGGCATCTTTCTTAAAACCTATCGTAATTAGTGAACGCATCAATTTTTACAAATAACAAATTATCAATAATCAGGAAATTCAAAGTACAACACATTTATCGCGCATCTCGCAAAAGACAATTAAACCGAATAAATCAACAAACTTAAGCTCTGCATGTGATCTCTGGCAACGCATAGCCCAGTAACCTGCAGTTACTCATCTTTTCTTTATGCGAACCCTCACGGGAGCGCCGAGTCTCTCCTGGACTCTATGGTTTTCACTGAAACCAGACCTCCGCTAGAGTTGACTGCTTACCGCGTACTCACGGACTACTAAAGTAGTAGACGCAGATTTCTATTGAGCTACGGCTACACGACAACCTCTGGTACGGTCCAATCACTATGCAAACTTAAATACTCTCCTCATTGATAAAACTACTATTTTGCTCAACCTCAGTTTCGTCAGTTATACTTTGATTCTCTGGCATTTTTCGCCACCTATCATGTGCGTATTTGTAATTATGGTTAGAATTTAAAACGTATAGCGATCACCATCCAAAACTATCACTACCTTAAACGGACCTCTGAACTTCCGATCTAACTTAGTCTGATTTCTCTCTTCGTTTCTAGTAACAAGAAATCACCAAACGATTTTTATTTCTTTGTTATAGCTACCTTTGTCTAATATTCCCTGACGCAATCTCGCGGACTTCATCAATGTCGACTTTGGTTTTCATTACAATGACTTTCCTTTATTTCTTTACAAATAATTATCTTTGTCTAAAGTTCTAAATCAAACAAACTAACAACTAGATCAAACGATTAGGTCAATTAAAATGCTAGAGCAACCAAGTACCTCTTCATTCATCTAATCATTACACAAAGCAGGAAACTCATCCGTGGCCTATGGGCAACACATGGCCCTCCAACAAACCTCTGTTTGTTTTACTACGTTCCTCAAGAACGCCGAGTCCCACATGACTCTATGGTCTCTACGACCCGACCTCCACCAGAGCCACCCGCGCACCGCGCATCCACGGACTACTAAAAGTAGACACCGACTTCTACCGGACTACGGCTACGAAATGGCTACTGGTACGGTCGACCATCCGAACCAAGTTTCCACACTATCTCTCAATTTCAAATTCTCAAATCAAATCAAAAACTCTCTACTTAAAACTGTACTTGGCACTCGGGCATTCTCCTTAACCCATCGTATGCGTACATGTTAGTACGCTTAGAACCTAATGCTCTCAATCTATGAATCTCCCTCTATGAATTCTACAACTCTAAATGGTCCCTTATTATATTTGGGGTCTAATTTAGTCCGGTTGCGTTCTTCGTTTTGAAGCAACACAAAGTCAAAACAAACAAAACACAAAAAGTCAAGTTGGTGTTCGCTAATCGTTAAGCAACATAAGATTTGTTCTGTGCTGAATACACGTGTTTGACCAATACTAGTCGACGCAACAATGTTATTAACTCATTTGCCACTTAATTTGGCTGCACAACTCTAATTTAATACCGAGCATTCAGCACCAGAATCGTAAACAAAACAATACAGCTCACCTTTGTGTTCTAACGAGCGTGAGGGTAGTTGTACGATGCACCGCTCGTTCTACACACCGCCGTCGCTTCGACTGGCCTGCTGCCGCTGCCGCTGCTGCCGGCGTTGCCGACGCAGCCGCCGCTACCTCCGCTGCCGACGTAGCCGGCGCTGCCGCCGCTGCCGCTGCCGACGCAGCCGCCGCTGCCGACGCAGCCGCCGCTGCCGACGCAGCCGCCGCTGCCGATGCAGCCGCCGCTACCGCCGCTCGTACACCGGACTGCTATGTGACCCGGCTTGCCACATGTGAAGCAGACCAAATGCTTCGCTGCCGGCTGCTGCGCCGCTTGACTCGACGATGATTCACCGGTGGTGTTTATTTTGCGGTTCAAATGTCAAAACGCGTTCAGTTCTTGCTATAATTTGTCCCTCGATCTAATGTTTGTAGTAAACGCCATACTCAACGTATGGCGTTTACTACAAACTAGTTACTGGTCAAACTATGATGTGAGCGAGTACTGTTGCTACGGTGATTTCTTCTTTGTTTACATCTTTCCAACGATTATTCAGCGAAGTGATTAAATTACTTGCGAACGCGGGTAATGTTTTTTCACTTGGTTTTTTGCCGTTCATTTTAATGAGGGTACCCCGCCAATGTGTCAGAAATAAATCGTGTTGTGAAAAGTACCTTCAATTAATTCCATATCATTCCTTTGTAGGCTATTTGGAATAGTCACGTTGATGCTTCACCTTTTAGCACCTTAACAAGTTGACCATCTTGCAGTGAATTTTAAGCAAAGCATAAATCTGCTGTCACGCATCGGAATCGGGTTTATCCGAGTCGAATACCGGCAACACTAACTTGTTTTTCACTGGCTTAGTTTTTAGAGTTAGTATCAGCGCGTGCATTTGTAGGTTTTGCATTTCAAAAAGTAACTGCCACTGATTGTTATTGTCACTGTCCCCGCGTGTGATCTCATTAGCACGATTTGATCCCGCTTCTGATGTCGGAGCGACATCAGAATTTATTTCATTAGAATCAGACATCATGTGGGCAGAAGATGGGTTTCGTGCAATGAAAACACACAGGGTGCAATACACGGAGTTTATTAAAATCACAAACTAACATTATCACGAATTACAATTTAATCACAATAACTGAGCACAACGAATCGAGTACAGTTTCGCGACGTCTTAACTCCGATGCGATCAGACACTGAATGGCCTGCTCGCCGTGGACTTAAACATCACGACTCTGTTGTAAGCGCGCTTGTGGTGTGGGTAGATCACGTGATGTCGCCAGTGGCGCGCTTGCGATTCGTTTAGCGACCGTACTAATGACTGTCTCCGACATGTACATATTTTTATATTCGAAGTTTGTAAATATTAGATCTAAACATGTTTTTGTTGTTGGTGTGATGCGTGTTGGGATTTTTATGTGTTGTGTTAATTTATATTCCTGCATTAAATTTAAAAGCTGATTTGTTTTTAAGTTATTAGATAGAACATCAATATCAAAATCGCCCCCTATGATAATATTTAATTTTGGGAACTTTATGTTTACATATTTTAGAATTTGCTTTAGTTGTTTATAGAAAATGTTTTCCTCTCTTCTATTCCCATACATAGTAATGATTAATAATTTTTCGTTTGGCAATTCAGTTGCGCATATTTCTAATACATACTCTATAGACATGTCTGTAATGTCATTTCTTTGTATGCAGTCAATGTGTTCTTGAACTATTATACAGACTCCTCCGCCTGTTCGACTGTTGCGACAATAAGATGCTGCGAATTTGTATCCACTAAAATGAATCATATCTAGCTTTTCTTGTGAAAGCCATGTCTCCGTGATACATATAGCTTTATATAATAAATTTTGAGCAATGAAAGTTTCGAGTATGTCTTGTTTATTGTTAAGACTTTGTATATTCTGAAATAGTATTTTAAATGTTAGATCGCTGCTTACGAAATGTATTGTTTTTAGTTTCTTCTATCGTGATTGGGTGACAAGGTTGGTCAGTGTTGTTCATGTCTATAGCAACATTTTGCTGTATTATTGTTGAATTTAGGTGTTGTTGTTTATTAGTGTAGTCTTCCATATTGATCGGTTTTCCTTCTATATACAGTTTATTATTTCTTATTATTGCGTGTAGGCCATTTTTCCTGGCCTTAAGCAGTTCTTCTCGCATTTTTGCTCTCTCTTTTCGTGCAATTACATCTAAGAATTCTGATATGTAAAGTCCTGTACCTTGGAAACACTGGTTGTTATTTATTATGTATTTAGACATTCTTTTGCTTAGTAGCTCAATAACTAATGGCCGGCTCTTTATGCCTTTTCTTCCCACTCTGTACATGTCTTCGATGTATCCTGAAAGGTCTACGTTCATAACATCACGAAACAATTCTATAAGTCTGTTATGGAGCTCACATTCAGGTTCTTTATAGTATTCTCCAAAACCGTAGAGTACAATTTTTTTACAATTTACTTCAGTGATGTTAGGTGGTAGAGATGTAAGTAATGACAGTTCTTTTATTTCTTTCTTTAAGTTCTCGTTTTCAGTTCGTAGCGTTTCTATTTCATTGTTAATACTTTCTATGTCTTGTATTCTTCGATTATTTTCTATTGTTAAGGCACTGGTTTTGGTATTAAAATCTTCTCTTAATTCAATAATGGCTTTCTTAATTTCGGTTTGTATTGTATTCTGTAGTTCCTGTATTATAGATTTATTATTTTCTTGTAGACGTGATATTATTAATTCGCTCAAATTCTGCAGGGTTAATTGGACTTGAGTTTCATTTAATATTTCAAGATTTTCTTGTGTACGGATAGTGTCTCCCAATAAACTCAACATGGTGA
Organism: Eupsilia transversa; assembly: GCA_914767815.1. Lineage (NCBI taxonomy): Eukaryota > Metazoa > Arthropoda > Insecta > Lepidoptera > Noctuidae > Eupsilia > Eupsilia transversa. The sequence continues at coordinate 17,405,449 of OU611873.1, read as the reverse complement.
CAGATGGTGTTAGTTGTCAAAAATATTGAAGTGGTAATGACTTTCACTTTTGAATAATTCTGTTATCAATGTTAATATTTGTTTATAAAAGTTGTTATTGGATTCGTACCTTGTGAATTATATAATTTTCCTTAGTTGTTATGGAAGATGTATGTTCGGAAGAGGTAACTTCATCACTTTGCTTAGTATTTTTTGAATTTACGCGGTCGTTAATTTTCTGGCACTTTTTTATAGTTTTCTTTCGATTAGTTGAATATTTCATAGAACCTTCAATATCACTCACTATGTGTCACTTATTTGTTCGTATAAGCACTAATTCGATTTTAAATATTAACTCTCACTATTTTTAATGAATTTTAAATACGGAGCTGTATGTTTACTTGCGCACAGTAGCGCCCTCTCTCTCCACACAACTCCACACTCTTTTTTTAAAGGTTGATTAGGGAGCTCATCTCTCATAAATACACCTCGAAAATAAGGAATATTATTTCCATACTTCAAAATGTCAAAGTTAGTTAAGGCTCGTTTGGGTAGCCGATACCTTAGTTTTTTTTATTCGAGACAAAAATTCCAAGCCCATCTTTATGTGGTTTAATGTGTAAGCCTTTTCCAATGCAAAGAGCTTCCATTTTTTCATTGTGTCTCTTCGATTCAGCCAACAGCTTTTTAGCTATCTTGAATTCATTTATAGTTTTGGCAATACCAGCTGCACCGCCTGCTAAAGCTCCTGCTGCTGATAATCCAGCAAAAATAGGAATCAAAGGTAATACACCGCCATTTTTTGGTATAGGAATAACCCGAGGAAGTTTAATGGATGAATCATCTGCTAATTCTCTGGCTGCAGCCATAGCTAATTCTATTGCCACTTTTTTGCATTTTGGTCTTAATTTTTTCATGCGTCTTTTCGTTTTACTAATAACATTTTTAAATTTATTTTTTAACCCTTTTCCAAATGTAACTTTCCGAGAACACTTTTTGCTGCTTTTTTTTAGGCCAGAGCCAGTTTTAATTTTTGTAGACATTGCCTTGCTTACTAAGCATGCCATGATTTTTTCGCTTCCACTCGCATCCGAGGCAACTGCTCGCCCTTTTGCCATTTTTAGCAAAATTAAATCAGCTTTGTGACGATCCTTTAAGTTTGATGATTTGTGATAGGCAATATCGTGTTCTTTACAATATTCGTCTAATTTATTAACACCTTTATCTCCATGTGCAAGCCTTTTAATTAATTTTGTACCAGGACCACAATAATTGTATCCTGGTAAGTGTAATTCAAATGGTAAATTGTTTATAAGCCAATTGAGAAGACTACTCTCTCCTATACACATCATAAGACTAATGAATCTGAATCGAGCGCTATAATAAATACACGCTTCATCATGGACTTTGTTGTTGAGTTACGCTATTTTTATTTATAATATTATATCTGATTTATCAATCCAGCTGTTTTCAGCAGAAGGCAAACCTAGCCATTTTACTAAAACCCTGCTTCCTTTCCTTCTAAGAACTTTCTCAACTAGATACAAATTATGATGTTTTGTCTTTTGAGGCTCTTGCACATAAAATGCTCCTAAAATAGGCTGACCTCTGATTGTATCTTCAATTAAGTAGGTGATAGGAGCTGTATTTTGTATTTTTCGAATTTTAAATATTTCCGATGACCAGTTAGGAGTATATCCTTTTTCAAATGTTCCTTTGTACTTACTGATACGTACATTATCACCTACTTTAAACTTGCTTCGTATACCAAAGTTTTTTACCGACCTTAAGTATCTTTCTAAGATTCGTTTTTTATTAATGTTATCCACGTTAGCAGGGATTTCATCAATTGTCCGATGGTAAGTGTGATTGTATTTATAAATAACATCATTAAGGATATTATCTACCCAATTATAGCTGCCTTTTAGACTAAATTCCTTATAAAGTTTAGATTTCAATGTTCTGATAAATCGTTCAACTATCGAAGCCTTTTTTGTTGAGAAGGTTGAATAGTGGTTAATTTGATAAGATTTCATAAGCTTTTGGAATTTATTATTATAAAATTCTGATCCATTATCGGTTTGTAGATTTTTAGGAACACGTCCTATAGCTACAAATTTTTTGAAACAATTACATATCAACAATCATCTTTAGTTTTACTTTTCAGAGGAAAGACCCAAGCATATTTCGAAAATGTGTCAATAACAGCAAGAATAAATCTGTTGTTTTTATTTTCTTTTGAAATTGATTGCATATCAATTAAATCTGCTTGCCACAGGTCGTCTATATCTTTCATAATAACATGTCTTCGCGGAAAGTTTACCCTCGCATTTTTATGAATTTCATTTACCACGTCGGCTTTGCTCATGTTCAGAATTCAGTAGGTGCATTTGTATTGAATCCATATATAATACTGGATGTAAAGCATATTATTACAAATATTTATTCTTTAATTATGTCAGCTTTTTTTAATTCTTCAATTATCGATAAAATTTCATTATCATGGTTTGTATTGCCAGCATCTCTTGAAGCTACTAATAGTTTCAATCTCTCGACTAATTCGTTAGGATCATCCCTATACACCAAGTCAGTGTCGTTTTTGTATTTTTTTAGCGTAGGTAAATTTCCTCCAAGTTTAGTGTGAACAAGTTTATCATCGTTTGGCAATTCGGAAAATAGGCGTTTGATTATTTTACAATATTTTATACCTTTGTCACCCCCTATTTGACCTTTAGGATTAAAATCTCTTTTATGGGCATTTGTATAATGTAACATATCCTTATAGACAAGTTTATCTTCACTCGATATTAACTTTAAATGAGGTTTTCTTCGAAGTAAAAGTTCTTTTAGACCAGCCGTTAAATTGTAAGCTGTGTCACCGGTTTTAATTAAAATGATAGTATCGCTATTCAAACCATCAATTTTAGAAAATGATACTGCTGAATTACCCATCAATAAAGTTTTGTTTTCACTTCTAATTCCAAATGGTATACTAATACCATCATAAATACCAAAGATATCATCACCCTCTAATGACATTTCTAAATTATCTATCGATTCCTTTTTAGCATTTTGTTCAACGAAATGGGTGGAATTTAGTTTTGGTTCGTAATAGTCACCGATCTTTGTAGATAAGCTAATATTATTCCCATCGGATTCGATTCCTTCAGAATTATTTAGAGTTGTATTATAAATTTTATTCATTTTTTCTACAGATCTATTAGAATCAACTAGAGCTTTTAGAGGATCTGTGACTGGTTTAAGCATTTTATCAAGCGACAAGTTCGTTGCATGTTCCTGATTTTTCATTTGTTTTATTTTATTCTTTATGGAGTCAACAGACTTCACTAATTCTATTTTAATATTTTTTTCCATCTTAAAATAAATAGCAACTGTATTCAGCTAAGAAAAGAATAATACTAACTGAATTTAAATATGTAATTCATTTATAAGCATGACACTTCATTCAAAGTTTAAAAAAATATCGAAATTCTGTCTGTACCTTCCATTGTTTAATGCTGACTCTTTGTTAATAAGTAGAAAATTAAAAGGGTTACTCCAAACAGTTTTACAAATGTCTTTAAACTGATTCCACAGTAGATCCGAATTTACATGTTCTTCATAGATATGTTTTAAGTTCACATCATCTTGTTTAAATATTATAAGAAAATTAGCATTATCACGTAGCAACTGTTTCGGAATTTTCGAGTAGGTTTGTGATAAGTAAAAGCAGTCAATTTGCTTATGTCTTCCCATAGAGAAATAATTACGAATGTTTATTTGTTTTTCACACGCAACATCATCAAAAATAAATACAGAATGTGTTAAAGCTTCATTCGGAGCTATAACATCTTTGTCGTCATTGAACTCATTGAACTGTATCTGGGGTACTCTTCTTAATACTTCACTTAAAAAGCGATATTTTGGCTGGAAAGTAGTTTTCGAGTAAAGATAAAGATTTTTAAATTTAAGCCCATTTTCGTGCAGCAGTAAACTTATCATAACGTTTGTTTTACCGCAGTTCGAGGGGCCGCATATTATACAACGAATCGTATTAGGTAATAAAGCGCTGTGTCTGATCTGACAACTAGAGTCATTAAAATTTATATTTTTCACATTCAGGGATATGGGTTGTTTGATCAACTTCATCTTGCCTACTACTTACAAAAAACCACTATCCTTCAATATATATATATATATATTGAAGGATATAATTATATTGGATCGCAAATATAGTTTCTAAACGACATGCTCAGACTTGCATCGCTAAACTGAGATGATATTATATTCGTATAAACTTAAGTAATTTTAAATCAGCACTAGTCATTCAAAACAGTTAATTTAATTGTAGCAGCCGGCAGAAGCAGTCACTTACACATTATTAGGTAAGTTTTGGATTAAATTATCCAAGTAAAAATAAAATATGCTTTTCGGTAAGTAGGTATTGAGTTGAAACAAATGTTTTTTTTTTTTTCTTTCAGAATTATGTCTCTTTCACCATGCTATAGCCCCGGCATTTTGAGCAATGATAACGCGATTTCTGAAGAACATGAACAATACCAATTACATGAGGTATGTAGGTTGTTGTCGGAGTAAAAAACAATGTCCATTGAATTTTGCCCTTCAGAAATCTTCTTTAAGTATTGGTAAACGCAAGTGGCAATCTCGTTCACATCCCTATGGGCCTGTGCTTCATCCTACACGTAACTTTCAACGGAGTTTGTTTTGAGATCATAAATTGTCAGGTTCAATACGTTCAGTTTCGATTTGTAATAGAAAACGGACGTGTCTCCTTTCGGGCACTGAAACATAGATTGAAGATCGAAAACGGCCACAAAAATGTCCTTTTCTTTTTTATTTTTCTCTTTCTCAATTCGCGACATCCGTTTTTCTTCTAGTTGAGATTGAAATTGCTCCTTTTTATTTTCCTTTTCTTCATCTGTACTTAGTTTATAAGCTTCGCAAAGTTCGCACGCATCTTTTTTGGGAATAAAAAAAGATATATTAAAGTCCTGAGTAAAGATGCGATAGAACATGATGTAATTTGCGTAGGGAATGTTTTGGGTCTTGCAATGCTCAACGTAGTCTCGGAGTATATCGGAAATAGTTTTACTCCCATCAATGTAATGCCGCTTGGAATTTGCTCGGATGTAATGCGACTCTATTTTTGGTATGGCTTCGATAAAAGCTTTAACGATTGATTTTGATTTTGATTTTTGTGACATCCACGATTGTCTTTGATCAAAGAAATGTTTGTATTTTTATTCTTTTTTTTTGTGCGGTTTCTATAGGTCTATTGTTGATGTCCAAAGTGTTTTTTAAAAAAGGTTTTACAAACTCTGATCTTAACCCCAGACACTGTGAAATAGTAAGCATTATTGTTTTCTCGCTTTGGTGCTATTGTTCCGTCAGAATCAATTCTGACATACCGCTGGGCTGGTTTCACCTCTTCTAAGGACTCATTTATAAATGACCACTGTCTTTCAATTTCACCTAAATCCCAGTACTCTTTCAAAAGTTGTTGTCGTTGCATTTCTGTTATATTTGCGTGACATTTAAATTTACAGGTTTCTTTGCAGGGGGGTTTAATTCTTCGTTCTGGAATATCCTTTTGAGTTTTTGCTGATTTATAAGGTTTCCCACTATTTCTCAATTTCTTTGCAATATTCTTCTTCCATTTTTTTTCTTGTCTTGGCCTTTTTTTTCCCTTTTTTAATAAGAGTTTCAACAGTAGTAGGAGGATTTTCAGATTCTGTTGCGGCGACGACGCTAGGTTCAATTGGAGGCGATTGATTTTCGGTACTCATAGTATCAGGTGCATCGATTGGATTATCATTAGAAGTAAAAATTACTGAGTCGATGCCTGACCTTCCTTCTTGGTTTATCGTTTGCTGACTAGTCGCAGCTGTTGGAACATTATCGCTCACATCATTGAGTGAAAATACAGGTCGGCATTTTTCTTGAATCTCTTTATAGTCGGGGTCTTTTACGGAGTCATCGCTGTCCTCGGAGAAAGATGAAGAACTTGAAGAGCTGCTACACGATTTACTTGAAGAAGATGAACTCATCGATACACTGCGATGGCGATGAGTTTGTGTCGTTTTTTTGATCATCTACTGTTTCATCGTCGTTAAAAGTGTTTAAATCCGGGTTATAACGAGCCACTGAGTTACTTGAAGAAGATGAACTCAGTGATACACTGCGATGGAGATGAGTTTGTGTCGTTTTTTGGTCATCAACCGTTTCATCGTGGTAAACAGTTTTTGAACTCGGGTTGTTACGAGCCATTTTTTTTGTGCTAATTGCAATATGAGTTTAGACTTTGTCCCCATCTGTAAAGATAACTGGAGTTTTATATTGCTGTTTAGTATATATAACGTGACAAGTGAACATACCATAAAATTTTATCAATATGTATTCTGCATACACAAAAAAATAATATCAGTCCTACAGAACTCTTAAAAATTACAGATGACCCTACAAAGTCTGCCAATCAAGTCTGCAACTTTTTCACATCCATAGGAAAAGATCTAGCTTCCAAAATCCTCTCTTCAACTGCTGGTTCTGGCACTGCCAGCAACATTGAATCCCAATCAAACTCGCTCGCTGTTCTGGAGGTTACGGAATCAGAGATAGAGTCTAGTATAATGGAATTACGGCCTGATTGTGCTACAGGCTACGATGGCATTTTATCCACAGTTGTCAGAGAAAATCGGAGCGTATTGACCCCACCCATCACTCATATCTGTAACCTTGCCATCAACACTGGTGTTTTCCCCGACGCTTTTGAAAAAGCCATAATCCACCCAATCCACAAGGGTGGCTACAGAGACTGTGTCAACAGCTACCGCCCCATTTCAATTTTGACTGCAATCTCTAAGATCTTAGAAAGAATACTAAATCGAGCACTAAAGAAGTATCTGGACTTTAAAATTTTAGCCCCAAATCAATATGGATTTCGCTCGGGTTATAGCACCGAAGATGCTGTAACTGACTTAACAAGTGCTATAGTTAAAAACTTGGATATTAAGAACAGATGTTTGTGTGTATTTCTGGATCTTTCCAAAGCATTTGACACAGTCTCTGTCCCGATTCTTCTGGCTAAGTTGGAAAGGCTCGGTATAAGAGGTATCATCCATGACATTTTTAAAGACTACTTAACAAATAGGAAACAGCGAGTCAAGATAAATGAATTCCTCAGTGATGAGGACACAGTCACCTACGGAGTTCCGCAAGGAAGCATACTCGGTCCCACGCTTTTCCAGCTATATATTAACGATCTCTGCCAAATCTCTCTCCCTAATACTAAAATCTTTACTTACGCTAACGACACCGCTATCTTTGTATGGGGTCCAAATTGGGCCGCCATCAAGGAGACCGCAGAACACGCCATAGCTAAAATCATGCACTGGCTCTCAGACAATTTACTAACCCTTAACGTCAAAAAAACTCAGTATGTGACCTTCTCCATCAGGAAAAATACTTCTCCTCCACAAGACTTCTCTGTTAAAGCCCATGTCTGCTCATCTCTGGATGCTGACTGCACGTGCCCAGAACTTACTCGTGAGGACAGTGCAAAATACCTGGGTTGTGTATTTGGATAGCAGACTGAGATGGGAAAAACATATAGACACAGTAACTTCAAGAGTGAGAAGGCTCATTCATATATTTAAATTACTCAGGGACTCTTCTCCTCCAGACAAGCTAAGATTAGTCTACTTGGCCTTGTGTCAGTCTGTTATCCAATACTGCATCCCTGTATGGGGCGGGGCGAGTAAAACGCTCCTTCTCAGGTTGGAGAGGGCGCAAAGAGCTGTTCTTAAAGTTATGAGTAAGAAACCATACAGGCACCCCACCGCAACTCTACTCGGAATGCAAGGTCCTGACTGTCAGGCAGCTTTATGTATTAAAATCCACCTTGAGAAGACATCGTGTAGTCCCACCAACTGCCCCTAATACCCGTAGAAGGATGAAGGCATGCGTTCCCCTACTAAGACAGCCTTTGCCAGAGGACAATTCAACAGTCTAAGCTGCAAGCTGTACGACAGTATTAATAAGGAACTAAATATTGTAGGACTAAACAAACGCATAGTTAAAGATAAAGTTACTGATTGGCTATTAAATATGGACTATCAAAAGACTGAAGATTTGCTAAAATTCACTGTGTAATCCATTACAGCCCTGTCATCCACACACACATAATCACTCGCACACACTTACACATAATTACTCACACGCACACTCAATCATCTCTTCACCTTAATATAACCCTCTAAAATTATATAAATGAATAAATAGTAAATACTCACTCACATTCACAAAATGTACTAATTAAAAAAAAATATATATATAGCAATACCCACGACTGAACACTGTGTCCCAAAAGACAAGCGATAGCTTAGTTTGGGAACCAGCATCACCAACTACTGCGATTATTGTACCTTTCTATTAGAATTATAAATATTGTGAATGTTTTTTTCTTTCCTGTACCAATAAACAATTTTTTTTTTTTTTTGCAACAACAGAACATCAACAAATGACCCACAACATATATTACGCAACAAACTCCCCAGCAGCACAGCTGTCTGTTTAGTTAGAAAAATTGATTCTATACAATAGTTTCGCAAAACATACATTTAATGAACAGCCATATGTCAGCTAGCACACGCCAATATACCAACCAAAACATCGAGAACTAATAAGAAAACTCAAGCAGAAATAAAAAAAACTAAAGGTAAACCGAACTTAATATCTAGATAAAAGCCTCCAGGCATAAAGGGCGTGCCCGCCCACATATCGCAGTAAATGGAAGTCATAAATGATAAACTAGGACCATCGAAGTAAAATAAATAAAAAGTTAATTACAATATGATCAATTATTGTCGAGGTCGCTAGCTAACTACATATTGCAATACAACTCATGAAAAAACATTATAATGAGTAGATCATGTCAACAGTAGATCATGTCAACAATTACAACAATTACAGTTACATGTCGTAAGTACCTACGATAGAATAGAATATTTATTTATTTGCTCGGAATGTAGGTATTTACAATAAGATGGTTACAGTCATATTATAGCAGGGCAAATATTTTTATTTTCTACAAAATAAGGAAGAAAAAGTACAGGTTGTTCTCTCCCTGGAGCTGAAGTCTTGATAATGTCTGTTATCACTACTTTTACTCCATTTGGCGAGATATTGATATTCTCTAGTTTTATTGGAAAGTGTTTGAACTCGCTGTGCCGTACATAAAGGCTCGTTCACACTGGCGCGACTTGTCGCGCGACGCGATCCTGCGATATTATATCCATAGAACATTTTGTATGAAATCGAGCGCGACAACACACACAGGGGCGACTGTCGCGCCGCGAAACAGATATATCGCGTCACGTGACATTGCGTTGCGCGACAAGTCGCGCCAGTGTGTACGGCGGGAGCGACTCGCCGAACGACACCAAATCGATCAATTTAATTTATACCTTATTGCAATACTTTATGAATTACATTGCACTGACTTACTAATGCCTTTGGCAGCGTGCGCGCGGTCAAAGGACTATACACCCACGTCGCTGCCGACCGTACCTATATTAATCGCGGTCAAGCTCGAATCTTTTTAACCGACTTCAAAAAAGGAGGAGGTTCTCACTTTGGATGTTTATATTTTTTTTATGTATAGTCGGGCATAACTCCGTCATAAACAGTATGTAACAAAAACCCTGTCCGAACCAATAAAGGCGTATTCCTGGTTTAAAAATCAAAAGATAATGATGCCTACTTATTTATAAAGGTTTATTTAGTTATATGTCGGCAATCCGTAAGGGGACGTACGAGAGGATAATTGCAACCAAAATATTCCTTATGCCAATTTTAACCATTTTCGAGTAATTTGACATTTTATATTCATTATATTGTATAAAATGAAAAATAAATGTCAAATGACTCGAAAATTATTGACATTTGCATAGGAGACAAAAGGGGTAATTTGGTTGTAAATGACCTCTCCTACATCCTCTTAATGGATTGTCAACATACATAACATAACATCACGCCTGTATTCCCAAAGAGTTAGGCAGAGATGTACTATCGACCAATGTTCCGCATGCTCACCTTTAAGGCTATAATCCCATAGCACGGCTCACGACTCGATCGCTCAATGCATGTATTTTGACCAATAGGATGCACGAAGCGTATTTTAGTAGTGTTCGTAAAAGTTCGTATTATTATAATGATGTACAGAAGGGGAGGGTCTGGATTTATGCTTTCGCGGTTGCACAACGACTTGCACACAATGCTTTGCTTTGCTTTGCTTGGTAGTATAGATGCAGGCCTACCCTGCCGCCTCCTTCAGAGGTGACAGGGTGGCGGGGTCTTGAGGGAGAGCGCTACAGTCGTGTAGATCCTCAAGGCAAGTCTGGTTGGATGCACCTTCCCGAGGTTGCCACCCCGTTTCTTGGTCTAATTCCCTCAGAATTAGACGTAACTAAAACCACCAGGCGCCATCACGCCCAATCCTCAATTCCTTCTGCCCCAGTCTCCCGTCTCATGCCCTCCTGTCCCAAATCTCACCAACCCGTCCCACCCTCTCCTTCCCACTTCCCATTCCACCCCGAACTCCGCCTTTCCAATTTCCCACTCCTAACCGTTACCCCCTGTGGCTGGGTGGCGACGGGCTCGTTTTGTCACTAAAATCAGCTGACGACGAGTAAGAGTAAGCAGTCACCTGCGCTAGGACCTGCGCAGTTGAGCGCCGTGAGCGGGGATGAAGGAGCCCTGGGGGGTTGAGCCGAGCGGCTCTGGTTGTAATGTGTCCGTAAGGCAACACGCCCCCTTTGGTCTGGATTTCAAGCGAAACGGTGGCCCTACCCAATAGCCGGGGGTAGGGAAATGGCCACAGTGTCCCGTCAGAGGGCCACAGGCGAGGTGCGTGAGGTCCGCTGAGGTCGTCCTCGGACGGCTGAAGCGGTAGGTAAAGGTCATGCTGACGGTGTAAGTGAGGGTTGATCAGTTCGTTGGGGGTGGGCCTGTCGACCCCCTACGCCAACCCGATCGAGCACCCGATGTCGCACTGTAAACCAGCCTTGCGCCCCTATATCTCTCTGGTAGTCCTAACGTTCTCACTTCTTTTATAGTGAGACGTTCCCAGGTGCGGGCTCCATGGAGGGTGGGAGCCAGAGAGATGAAGTTTTTCGAAAAAATAACATGGATAATTTAAGGCCTGTTATAACCAAACCCGGAGTGGAGGCGAAAACCAATGAGACTCCCAAGGGAGGTGCTCGCACTTCCCTTGCCCCTGGTGGCCAGGCGGCTAACGCCGCGGGTACCAGCGCGGGCACTGGTCCGGCTGTGGCGAAAACCGCAGCCAAGACCAAACAAAAAAAGTCCCAGTCCAAACAAAGGACGTCGGCGCTGATTGGGACCAGTACCGACCCTTCTAACACAAAGGTGAAGACCAAGGCGACGACTCATACCACTGCCGGTCTGACCCCCTCCACACAGACCCCGGGGCCGGATAACACCGGTACTGGGGCTCCAACCACACACCCTCCTCCTCCTGTGGCTCCTCTAGCCTCCTCCCATCAGACGGCCGTCACCGGTCAAGCGGAGACGGCCAGCTGCACTGAGGACGCGTTTTCGCGCGCCTGGCAAGTTGTGCAGAAAAGCAAGGGCAAGGGCAAACGCACTCAACAAGCCCAATGCTCTTGCGCCGACCCTTCAGGTCCCACTGCTGCCAAGGAACCGGGCAAAAAGAGGGAGAGACCGACGAGGAAGGAGCGCCGACAAGCACTTCGGAGAGCAGGTAAAGGCTCCCGAAAGAAGCAAGCCATCGCAGCGGGTTCGGCAAAACCGGTAAGCGGTTAATTGAACTTTTCCGCCGGTAAGCGGTCACAGGCAGAGGCAGGCACTAGCCAACCAGCGCCCAGTCAACCGCAAACCAGTCCGGCTGCAGGCAACACACAGCGACCCGATTGGAAGGATCAGGCCGCGGCCAAGCGAGCTCTCAACGAGACCTTGACACCTCGAGGGGAGCATAAGCGGCCGCGTCTTGACCAATCCAAACGGGTCGCACAACGAAGCTACGCCCAAGCTGCCAGCGCAACCCTCGACGTCGCGATCACCTGCGACCGCACAGGAATCCTCAGCAAGGACGTATCGGATCAGGTACTCGCTGCTATCCAGAAGCAGATCATACTCGAGGCCTGCTCCCCCAAGCAAGACTCACCAGGACCGACCTTCAACGCCAAGCCGCTGTTCGCCGGTGGTGTCCTTAAACTGTGGTGCGGCAACGACCACACCTTAGCCTGGCTAAGGAAGACAGTTTCCGACTTGGTTCTCCCAACTAGCATCCCGCTAGTCGTCAAGAGCCAGTCGGAGATACAGAAGCGGACACGATGTGGCGTCGTGATTCCCGACGAGCAAGGGGTTTTCGGCGAGCCGACCAACATCGGGCGTGCCCTCTGCTACCAGAACCCCTGGGTCGACATCAAGAGGTGGGTACTCTTGCATGCCGACAAGCAAGCAGCGGCGTGGTTCGTGGTGGTCGGGGTACCGGTGGACCAAATCCCGACCCTGATGGAGGCCGGACGCCGTCTCTCAATTGGTTTGGGGACGGTGTACGTGAAGTTCCAGGGTCGGAACGGCAGGTTCACCGACGTGCCTCACGGATGGGACCCCGCCACGGGAGCTTTCTGCGACGTGCCGACGCAGCAGACACCTACACCATCAGGGGAGTCCGCTCCCCCAGCAAACAACCCGGAAGCATCTGCGGCTGCATCTGCTACAGCAGACCCGGCCGCCCCTGCTGCCGCCACCGTGGGAGCCGTTCCTTCATCGGGCGGGGAGCTGGACGACATGATCCTGTCCCCAGCTTCGGGCCCGGGGGAGGACGGCTTTGACGAGGGCGACCTGTTTGCCGGGCTCAGACTGGTGGGGGACGAGGAGGGGTCGACCAGCGATGGCGTCCCTTTCGTCGACCTGTAGAGTCCTCCAGGCAAACCTCCACCACAGTCAGACCGCGACGGCTCAACTGCGCAAGTGGCTGGAGGTTCAACATACGGCCATAGTCTTGATCCAAGAGCCGTGGATCAGAGCGAGCCGCATACAAGGACTCTCCAATCTTGGCGGTAAGATCCTGGTCACCACAGATCACGATCACCCTAGATCGTGCATCTATGTCACAGGTAACCTTAAAACACATCTCTTAACGGATTTCTGTTGCAGAGATGTCTCTGCAGCTAAGCTGCTCATACAGCGTGACGAAGCCACGGAGATGGTGATCGTTGTCGTCTCAGCCTACATGCCTGAGGCGGAGGTGCCGCCCCCCCACGATCTCGCCCGCCTCGTAAGCCATTGCGAGAGTTGCGGGTTTGAGGTTGTCATCGGAGCGGACGCCAACGCACACCATCAGCTGTGGGGTATGGACACGCAGAATGAGAGGGGTAAGGCCTTGGTTGACTTCTTATTTTCAACTAACCTATCCCTGCTAAACACTGGCTCCGAACCAACCTTCGTGACCAGGCGAAGCCGCACAATCATTGATCTCACCCTGGCTACCGAGGGCGCGGCGGAACTCACCACTGGGTGGCATGTCTCCAAGGAGACCTCCTGCTCTGATCACAGGTGGATCCGCTTCGACCTCCAAGTCTGTGTGACACCAACACCACCAAGGCGGAATCCGCGTAGCACGGATCGTGCCATTTACACTCGCAGCCTCACAGCTAAGCTGGCGACACTAAGCAATCCGGCAGCGACTCTTGCGGACACCACACAGATTGAGGTAGTAGTAGACCATCTTACTAAATCAATGATAGACAGCTATCATACCGCCTGCCCAGAAACTACCCCACGCAACACACCGGGCAGTCAACCCTGGTGGGGCGCTGACCTGGAGCGCAAGCGCGGTAAGGTAAGGCAGGCGCTGAACAGAGCCATGAATACATGTGCGGATGAGGACTGGGATAACTACTACGCAGCCAAATCCAGCTACAAAAAATGCATCAGGTTCAGAAGTACCACGGGATGGCGCAAATTCTGTGGCAGCATTGAATCTTGTCAGCAAGCGAACAGGGTAAGGAAACTACTGGCGCAACAGAATACACCAACGTCCACTACCCTCCGCAAACCTGATAACACACTCACCTCCTCGCCCGAGGAAGCGAGACGCGTCCTTGTTGAAACTCACTTCCCTGGTTGTGTCTTCGCGCAGACAATCGACTGGCAGGATGCGATTCACACACCATCTGTCGAGGAATGGTCGTACGCTTGCAGGGTGATCACGCTGGAGAAACTACAGTGGGCCATCCGGAGCTTCCATCCTTTTAAGGCAGCTGGTCCCGATGGAGTGTTCCCCGCCCTACTACAGTGGGGTGGTGACTCTATCGCAATGCGACTGATGCCGCTACTTAGAGCGTGCTTGGCCCATAGATACATCCCCAAAGGTTGGAGGGAAGTGAAGGTTATATTCATCCCCAAGCCAGGTAAGGGGGACTACACAAACGCCAAATCTCATCGCCCAATCAGCCTGACCTCCTTTCTACTAAAGACCATGGAGAGGCTGTGCGACAGGGAGCTGAGGGAAGGCGCTCTGAAAACGATACCGCTTCACGGTAACCAACATGCATACAGCTCGGGTAAGTCGACCGAATCCGCTCTTCATCTAGTAGTCAGCGAGATAGAGGAAGCAATCCAACGGAAAGGTACCTGCCTGGGCACTTTTATAGACATCGAAGGAGCCTTCGACAGAACCAACTTCTCCAGTATCAGCTACGCCCTCTCCAAACACGGAGTAGAACAGGTATTAACGGACTGGATTACAAACATGTTAAGCAAAAGGGTGGTGCGCCTTGAGGGCGAGCAGCAGCTGGCATTGATAGCCAGAGGCTGTCCCCAAGGAGGGGTGCTATCCCCCCTCCTATGGAATCTGGTGATTAACGACCTCATCACCAAACTCAACGCCAGCCGCTACTACACTATAGGTTACGCGGATGACCTCGCAATCCTCGTCTCGGGGAAGGTGACGGACACGATCTGCAACCTCACTCAGCAAGCACTACGTATTGTAGAAGCATGGTGCAGGGAATTTGACCTCTCAGTGAACCCCATTAAAACTGAACTAGTCATGTTCACCCACAAACGAGCTTTAGGTTCCTACCGCCTACCTAAACTGTTCAACACCGATCTCCAGTTGGCCAACGAAGTCAAGTACCTCGGGGTTATCCTAGACAGTAAGTTAAACTGGAGCAGTCACCTAGACAACAAACTAAACAGGGCTTGCATTACCTTCTGGCAGTGCAGGAGAATGATAGGTAAAAAGTGGGGCCTATCCCCCAAAATCATACTTTGGCTGTACACCACAGTGATCCGTCCCATGATCTCTTACGGGGCCGTGGTCTGGTGGCCCCGCACGGAACTGGTGACAGCCTCCAATAAACTGCAGCGCATGCAGAGATTAGCCTGCATGGCAACTACGGGCTGCATGAGAACTACACCGACCGCGGCCATCGAAGCCATGCTGGAACTACCACCGCTTCACCTGTTCATCCAGCAGGAAGCGACGATGGCGGCGGTACGTCTAAACGCATTAAACCTCTGGGGTAAGAGAGTCACACCACACACCGCGCTACTTGAGGGACTCCACAAGGAGTTCCCCATCACCAAAGCGATAAACGACCGGGTACCCAAACAATTTTTCTTCGACAAAAAATACAAAATACAACTCCACGAAGACCGGCGATGTGAGGGGCTGCGCCCCTCAGAGCTAAGAATCTTCGCAGATGGATCCAAAACAGGTAGTGGTACGGGTGCCGGAATTTTTTCGGAGGACCTTAACATTCACATAGCCGCACCTCTGGGGGTCAATAACACAGTGTTCCAGGCGGAATGCATGGGCATCTCTCTGGCCGCTGCAGCCATTATGGCCAGGGAAGTTAAGGACCACTCAATCCGCATACTCTCAGACAGCAGGGCTGTCCTGCAAGCACTAGACAGTCATACAGTTGATTCTGGACTAATACAGGAGTGTCACCTTCGCCTCAACCAGGTGGGTAGCCTCAATAATATAACCATCCAATGGATCAAAGGACACAGCGGCTCGCTAGGCAACGATGCAGCCGACGAACTTGCCAGAAGGGGATCGAGCATGGCGCCAGTGGGGCCGGAACCCATAGTGCCACTCCCCTTCGGGCATCTACGCACTCTGGTAAAGAAACGCACCAGGGACCAACACCACAAGCTGTGGGAGAACCAAGGTGAGTGCAGGCAGGCTAAGGAAGCACTCCCCAAAATGGATGGCCGCCTCACGAAACAGTTTCTCCGACTAACTAAACAACAGCTGCGTACAGTTACTGCAGCCATAACTGGCCATGGGTATTTTAATAAACACCTCTCTGTCTTAGGGGTCACTGACAGTCCGCTGTGCAGGGCCTGCATGGAGGAGGACGAGACAGCAGCTCATGCGCTCCTAAACTGCCCGGCGGTCGCCACTTACAGGGCAAAGTACTTCGGTAACCCAGGTACCCTCTGTGAAGTTGTCAGGAACATCAAGGCGTTGCTGGCCTTTCTTGAGGAGCTGGGGTGGATCGAATAACCGATTTCCCACCCGGACGCAAAATACGCGCATTGACGTGGAGTTGCGGACACCAGCCCGTTTTACCTTATACCTTATACCTTATATGATGTACAGAAGTGTGACGCACACAGGCGCGTGCTATTCTCAATTGTTTGTGAGATGTTTTTTTAATGGACACTGCCGGCATGAGCTCTTTATGAATTATTATTGTTGACAAGAAGTAATTGCGAACTCATACTTTCTGTTCGGTTTAGGAAATGTAATAATGTAATTGCTATATTAAATTAGTATTAACTGTCAACAAACATTTTTATTAATTTGGAATAAGAAATGTTTAACAAAATTTTATTTTGTCTAATTATGTCTTTTAGTTATTTATTTAAACTATTACTTACTGCCTCCCCAATTTACACGATGTCTTAGGCGATGCTGCCATACAAAATGCAGCGAACAAGCTAGGCGCGTTGACCGGCACTGCGTAAAGGTATAAAATGTTTTTATAGACGTTTTTTTTAATACTTGTGCAATTAATTGGGTTGGATCTAGTATCGTTTGGCAGTTGTAAGGAGGTAAAAGTTGTCAAAGTTGGTAGAGGTTGGGTCCACGATTATAACGCTACCACTCTTATTAAAAGGTAATGCATATTTTACGAGTTATTAATAAAAATTGTTTCTAACTTCAAATCAGTTATAAAGCGAAAACCCATCGAGTTGGGAGTATAATTATATTTTATTACAGAAAGTATATTATATTTTATATTATATTTTATTACATCATGTTATTAGAAGCCTCCAAGCCCACAGCTCCAAGCAATGTTTTTAGAGCCCACCCAACCTCAGGTTTTTATCTCGCTCGCACCAAATAAAGGAAAAGGTCAAGGTCAGGTTCAAGGTCTGCAAATAAAGAATTAAATTAAATTAAAATTAAATTAATTACTCGCGGACTGAGTGCCAGCGAGACGGTGGCGGCAATAAATCGGCAAAAGTTTAGGTAATTGCTTTTTACGGCGAAAATAATGAAACATAGTCGCTGCTTTATAGTTAATTCAGTTAGTGTGCCAAGTTTCATGATCTAATTTGAAGTATTTTTTTAATAGCGGAGTTAATTGTTCGGTTTGGAGGTAACTTTAGATTTTTTTTTTCTATATAGAAAATTTTATGAAATCGGCGAACATAGTCGCTAACATTAATCCTCAACTTTAACATATATTTATTTCAAAATTAATGCTGCAGTAGTTTCGACATAACGGCGGATCTTGCTAAGCAATTTGACGACATATAGGCCCTTAAGTTGCGGAGATGAAATGGTTTACGTGAAAAAAATAAAACAAAATCGTAAAAAAATTGCAATAATTTGTCATTTTTGACATTTTGTCTTTTGAACGTTTCGTTTTACGTAATTTCAACATACTAAAATGTATGTATATTGACTGATTTGGATACTTTATAGGCGCATTTCATTATATGACATAATTTCGATTCCGGATACGCCCCAGATTTTTATATTTTTTTAAGCCTTGAAATTCCTTCTGGGGCTGATCCGGAATTAAGGATGCAAGAGTGAGCGAGAGAATTATTGTAACCTGTCCGAGTCGGGGTGCCCCAAGTCCCGATGACTTGGGGCACCCCGACTCGGACAGGTTAGGTTAGAAGGTGAAGGTGGTTATTTTTTTTAAACCACGTCTTATTATCATAGCCGGCAGTACCGGGCCGGAACAGTTGCAGAAGCAACTTTAATGTGTTTTGAGGTTAGTTTACAATAATTTATTTTTCTCAAGAACGGTGCGTTACCTTTTCATGGGAGTGGTGACAAGGGATAGGGGGCACCCATCCTACCGCCCCCCAACCCCCTCTCCCCCCTCCTGCCGAACGATACTAAATTTTAACCCAAAGTTTTACTTGACAAGCAACGATTGGCAAAAATATGATTTGTCATTTCATCATTATTCAACAAAAAGTTTGCCAAATAATTCTTTTCAGAAATTAATTAATCGATATTTTTTTTTTTTTTATTAACGTATTGTTTGACTAACAATTCATTATTTTTTCATGTTATCTCATAAAACAATGTTTGCAATAAAAGCGTTTTACATCTTGCATTATTATGCAATTTCCTAAAAATGGAACTCATTAAAAGCAAAAAGGCAAAAGCAAAAGGGTAATTTTAATTTGTAAATCAACAAATATTATACTTTAAAAATAATTAAATGCCACAAATCGAATTGTAATAATAGAACGGTCGAACATAACATTGAACTGTCTTGTGTTGAGCTGGATCAGCATGTTATAGTGTGCGTTTACAGACCCCCAAATTATCAAAACTACTCCTTATTTGAGTCAGTAATGGAAGATGTTCTAGCAAAACTTGCAATTGGTACAAAATCGCTAATTATCTGTGGTGACTTCAATATTAATATATTAGAGAATAGTTCAAATAGTAGTCGATTATTAAGTCTCTTTAAATCATTCAATTTGTCAAATGTTTTTTCAGAACCAACCCGTATAACTACAAATTCAGCTACATGTATTGATAATGTTTTTTGTTGCTGTGACTACTTTGATAAAGACATTGTAAATTATCTCCCTTCTGATCACAGCGGTCAAACCGTTTCTTTCAAGTCCAACACACCATTACAAAGGATTCAGATACAATCTAGACAAATAACACCCAGCAATTTAAGTAGATTTAATAATAACTTAATTAGTCAATTAAGTTTACCTGGCAATATTTTAAACAATGTAAATGAATTATATGAGGAATTCTTTTCGGTAGTGCGCACTGAGTTCGATAATACTTTAAAAAAGAAGACAAAAACTATTTGCCCAAAATTTTTGTTCAGTGACTGGGCAACTAAAGGTATTAGGAAAAGTAGGGAAACATTGTTTGAGCTGTATGGCCTTAAGCCTTATATTAACACCGAAACTTTTAATACATACGTTGCTACTTACTCTAAAATTTTTAAAAATACCTGCAAGTTAGCTAAAGCCTTGTACATTAGCAACAAGATCAAATCAGATTATCAATGACGAAACAAACAGGAATAAAAGACATAATAATGATTTCACACTAGAGACTTCACGTGGCCTCATAAGTACTAACAAAGAAGTTGCTCAAGAATTTGTAAATTTCTTTACCAGTATCCCACTTAAAACGACTGAAACCTTAAATTCCTCGCCCTCGCTTTCTTTTGATTTAGTAAAGAGGAACGTTTCAGCCTGCCCGATTGTATTTAAATTTAAGCATATTATCCCCTTAACGGTAATAAAAGCTTTTAAGCAAATCAAAATAAAATTGACCGAAGATCTTTGGGGAATGTCCATTAAAGTCTGTACCTCCATAATTGAGACCATAGCGCCTTACTTAGCCTTAATATTTAATTTATGTGTGGATCAAGGAGTCTTCCCGGATTTAATGAAATACAGTAAGGTTATACCACTTTTCAAATCCGGGGACAGTAAAGACACCAATAATTATAGACCCGTATCCGTGTTGCCAGCTTTCAGTAAGGTGTTTGAAAAGGTAATGCTAAATCAAATGCTCAATCATTTTAACACAAATAAAATACTGCACGATCAACAGTATGGTTTCACCAAAGGACGTTGTACTACCGACGCTGGTGTTACCTTATTAAGACACATTTTTAACGCGTGGGAAGAGGCCCAAGACGCCATAGGAATCTTTTGTGACCTCTCCAAGGCATTTGATTGCGTCGATCACGAAACCTTACTCTTGAAACTAGAGCATTACGGACTTGGAAAACTTGCGCTCAGTTTAGTAAAATCTTATTTAAATGATAGACAACAGCAAGTTCAAATAAACGGTATAAATTCACTAGGTTTAAAAGTAAAAATGGGTGTACCACAAGGCTCGATATTAGGTCCTTTCCTCTTTTTAGTGTATATTAATGATCTACCCCATTTATTAAAAAATCAACCACAAATGGTGTTATTTGCTGACGATACTTCATTAATATTTAAGGTAGATACACGTGCTACAAATTTTGACGACGTGAATAACGCCCTACTGCAGGTCCAAAATTGGTTCACTGCTAATAATTTAGTATTAAATGGGAAAAAAACTAAGTGCATAAAATTTTCTTTACCAAATGTAAAAAGTAATGATTGTGAGATAGTATTGAATTAAGAGAAACTAGAATTCGTCGATAAAACCGTTTTCCTGGGGATCACGCTCGACTCAAGGCTACAATGGGGTCCTCATTTAACATCTCTTGCAGGACGGCTAAGTTCAGCAGCATATGCTGTCAGAAAAATCCGTCAATTTACTGATGTAGATACCGCGAGACTGGTATATTTTAGTTACTTTCATAGTATCATGTCTTACGGTATTTTACTGTGGGGACGGGCTGCAGACATCGAGTCTATTTTTATTCTGCAGAAAAGAGCGATCAGAGCCATATATCATCTCCGCAGGCGTGATTCTCTAAGGGAACTGTTTAAAGATATTAACATCATGACGGTACCTTGTCAATATATCTATGAAAACATCATGTATGTAAGAAAAAATTTACATCTTTTTAGTAAAAGAGGTGATAGACATAATTATAGTACAAGAACTAGGGACCTATTAGTTCAACCAGGTTTCAGACTGGCTAAAGTAGACTCATCTTTCATGGGGTACTGTTTAAAATGTTATAATAAAATTCCTCCCCACATACTTCAACTGAATGAGACGAGATTCAAAACATGTATAAAACGCACACTATGCAGGCAGGCATATTATAAGTTAGGGGATTATATCACTGATAAAAATGCTTGGGCCAATGCTGGTCCTGCTCCACAACCACAACTAATTGATTAACATTCGAAAAGTCTGTTGGAGCTGCTGAAGATTGTAAGAACATCTTTGCATTGTATAGACTCAATTTCTTTTGCATTATATAATTGCATAGCACATATGTGAGTACTATGTACTATAGAGCTACCATTTACCGGGTAATATTATGTCTTTCATTGACTTGAATGTGCCCTGGCGGCTGTGAGTATGTCATGCTCACTCAGATGTCTCGCTGATGGTGGCGTGTGTGTTGGATCATTTAGCTCCCTTCAAAATGGTTGAGCTGAATGGTGCTAATCCATGCGTCATGTTCGTGAACGGGCGCCGTCAGTTGGGGCTGGTCATCTCTTAGCTGCCATGGCTTATTTGTAATTTTTGAATTGTTTTTATTTTTATGTACGGACGCTTTTTTTTATGCACGTCTTTCTACATTGTTCTCACATGTATAAGTAATTTCAACATGAATGATGTAACCAATTTTTGTAACAATTTTTTGATTTAAAAGAGTGTCCGTGGAGTTTCTTGCCCGTTCTTCTCCATAGGTACCTACTACGCTTTGGAATGGGCATCTAGCTTCATATTTTCTGACTGACTGACTCCTTGACAATTCAAAAGTGCCTGTAATTGGTTTAATTGAAATAAATGCTTTGAGTTTTGAGTTTTTTTTTGAGAAAAAAAAAATTGTAGGCTATCCGGAATCGAACTAGTTTGATTAGGATAACTATTTTTTAAACAAATCGATTGCCAAAAACGACTAGAATATTATATAGAAAACAAATACTTTAGTAGCTTTAAAGAACTTCAATACTTGCCTGTAAATCGTTTTAGCCAAATGGAAATCGTAAATAGATACAATCAATTTAGTTTTTTTTTAAATAAAATGATACTTAGTTTTTGTGGTTTTTCCAAAATAATTTATTATTAAATGAAAAATATATAAATGATGTAAAGAGAAGCATTAGCTAAATAAATGTTTTTAAAGCGAGTGTTTATAAAATAAAAAAAATGCGGAATACGTTGTTGGTGAAATAAATATAAGTAAGTGTACGAAACGTTGGTTGTAAACAAAAAAATTGTCAACTGTGTTTTGGTAAAATATTAGTGAACCCTTTTTCTTATATTGCTCTGTCTTTATTGAAATAGCACAAATACAGTAGTATTTAAACCAATACTTGGCGCAGTTCATACAATGTTATCAGAGCTTTTTGTTTATTGGCAGCGCAACTCTTGCAACTACAGAACAACCCTTCTATTAAGCCGTCCTATTGTTTAACCAGTGTTAAGCAATAGATGGCGTTGTCCGTCAAGTGAACATTGTGCTCCGTTACGAATTTTGATAAAAAATATTAAATAACATTTTTTCATAGTGTACTAGTGTAAATATTGAAAAAGACATTGTAAATAATTACTGAAAGTGTTATCTCATAAAAACTCTCATGAATAAAAATGTTTTAGTGCTCTAAACAATTGAACAGTGAACCCTGTCAAAACTCAAAACTACGCTAATTCAGTGTTTCTGTGATCTAAACTCATTATAGTTCAATAATAATACAGTGAAAACATAATTTAATAAAGTGAAACAAAACAATAAAACTCAAAACGAAAATTAAAATAATCTGTCAAACTTGAATTATTCAATCTTACGAGTCATCCTAACGAACTTTTATCAACTCCGTACTACAACAAAGGGATACATAATTTTAACATATAACAATAGATGCCTAATGGCTCTATAAGTACACGTACAGACTTCTACATACGTGGACGCTGGTTCGAATCTTATCAGCGACGTGTTCTTTTTGTGTGTTGTTAAATTGTATTCATCATAATTCCATCGAATTTGCTCGGTTAGAGTGAAGATGGACACGTTTGACGATACCAACATATTCCAAAAATGAGTTTCTTCGAAAACGTCACTGTGCGTCGTACGCGTACTAAATCGGAATCAAATACCGTCATTAACCAATCACGAAATGACACATTTGAAGATACCGTAACCAGCCTACCCGACATATCAAGCGATGATATTAATGATGCACAACAACAAATAACTAAGTTAAAAGAACGAATTGACAAACTGGTGTTAGAATTAAACAGTGCACATCAGGAAATCGAGTCATTGTCTTTGGAGAACAAAGACCTGAAGCAAAGTAATATTGATTTACAAAGCAAAAACGACTTTCCTAAAGAACTTACGCATAGCCCCATAAAAAAACACAAAAAGTCAACTCCAATTAAGAAATGTCCGAAAAACAACAAACAAACACAAACGGAGCCATCATTTATATCTAACCAGAAAGTAGTTACGATAACACCCGATGACATACAAAATAGAACTAATAGTGACAACTATATGACATTTCCAGAAGAAATCCAACAACATAAAAAAGAGTGTAAAATATGTATTCTGAGTACTAACAACAAAAATGACATCAGAAACATTGCTGAAAATACTCTTCACAAACATTCGGAAAACATTTGCCATTATATACGGACAAACTGTAAAACAGAACAGCTAGTGTGCGATGTAGAAACTCAACTAAAAACATTTACAATGAAAGACTTCTGCATAATTCTTATAGGAGAGGAAGATTTTAAAACAACGAACGACTACCTTCAACTGACACTCCACATAAGAACAACCTTACAAAAAGTAAACCATACGAACATAATAGTCTGCACGCCAATATTTAAGTATAATTACCACAAAAATATGTATAATTGGAGAGTAGAACACTTCAATAATTTGCTGTATCTTGATATAATGTCTCATCAACACGCGTATATTTTGGATTCGAACAAGAATCTGGCAAATGATTATACAATGTTTACCAGACAAACAGGACTACTAAACAATTTTGGCATGCAAACAATTTTTAAAGATATTGACGATTTTATCGGTGGTGTTAAAAAATACGACTTATTCACAATCGACATAGATACAACACCTAATGACGAACAATTGGATACCAGTTTTTTCTATGATAACTATATAAATATACTACATCAAAACATTGCAGGGCTGTTGAATAAATCTGACGCACTTTCTGTATGCCTAGAAGAGCTCATGGTAAAGAATATTAACATTGACGTAATTTGCATAACTGAGCATTTCATGATGGCTGGTTATGAAAAGTTTCTGTCACTCTCTAACTACGATCTAGCTACATATTTCAGTAGAAGAGACATTAACCCTCTACCACCTACCACCTAATCTTGTTACACAACCACCTACCATACGTCTCACAGACGGGCGAGTACAAAGACTTTCGTATGTAAAACCTAAACGTGAAAGGTTTGTTTTTTAATTAAAATCAATTAAAATACATATCAAGGTCTTTATTAAAGTAAACAAGGCAAATATAATAATCAGTAAGTAATATAAAATCAAAACTTTTTCATTATAATCATATCTTTTGCAAAATTGCAAAGCATCAATCTTATAGATTTTCCCGACAGTGAATGCATATTTTTTGGGAGCATTCGATACAAATCGGCTTTTTGCACTGAAAACACATGTATTGTGTCCTACGTTTCTTTTTAGGGTCGCAGGTTGAACAATTTTTTCGAGAAGCCAATCTGTCTTCGGAACTGCTTCCACCTGGTAGAGCTGGTGGAGTCGAGTCATTGCCGCGGTGAAGTATGCGCCGAAGTGCGAGTCGAATATCTCGTTGAATCTTCACATTGTTTTCTCGACGCTCCATATGCGGTCTGGTGAGCTGTTCAGCTAGCCTCTTCATAAATTTGAACCTGCTCTCAATTTTTTGTCCTTGGGCTTGAGCAGATAAACTGACGACGTAGCTGTTTGACGCCGAAATATCGAGCAGCCTGTAAAATACTGCCAATGGCCACCTACGCGTTCGACGACCTGTGGTATAATTGGAACACCTTTGGTCGAGTAGGTCCACTCCGATCTTGGTTCGATTGTAGAAAAGGATGATTTCCGGTTTCTTGGTAACTTCATCTACGTCTGGCATATGATGCATACTTGACACGGTGATCACTGCTTTATTTGGCTTAGGGACGTAAGATGATATAGTTATATCCTTTGTAAACCCAAAGATCGTTGAATCAACAGGTCGGTGACGGGCTGGTAAGAATTCTTGAGGTATTTCTCTTTGGTTTTTCCTCATCGTTCCCACAACGGTTAGATGTTTCTCTTTGAGTACATCTAAAAGCTCAATAGAAGTATACCAATTATCAGTTGTAACATTCCGGTTTGATCCTTCTATCGGAGAAATAAGTCGCAGTACAGCTTGACTTGGTTTTTTCAGTCGCTGATATTCTGTTGGTAAATTCAGTCCATCAGAGTCTTTTCCTAGGTAAATGTAGGCATTCAAAAGGTACCCCGATCTTGCATCTGTAAGGCATTGTATTTTTATGCCGTATTTGGCAGGTTTCTTCGGCATATACATTTTGAACCTGCATCTTCCTCTAAATGCCAGCAACATTTCATCGATACATGCATAGCTGCCAATCGCATAAACAGCTTGGCATTGTTCAATAAATGAGCTAAAGAGCTCGACAATAGGTGCAGAGGGATCGGTTTCTCGGCGTGCTAATCTGGTCTCAAAATCATCAAACCGAAGAGTTTTCAGTAATACTTCCAATCGGTTTTTGCTCATGATGCAGCTATATATTTCCCGTCCAGTGCCGTCACTACTATACCACGATGTATAGTGTTCATGGTTTTCTTTGAATATAGCTGTATAGAACAGAAGCCCTATAAAAGCTTTCAATTCCATAAGATCCATGTCGTGAACACAGGTTGATTTTTGGTAATTGGGTCTTATTTCTTGGATCTTCACATTTGTGTTACGAACAATTTTTTCAAGCATTTCGTCTGTGAAAAAATTCTGCCAAATATCCAGCGGTGAAGAGGAAGCATTCAGTACATTCCGGTATGGTGGCTTTATACCTTCTCTTTCTTCAACTATATTACGTTGCAATGTTCTCGATCGTAATGTAGGTGGAGCAGAAGACCACCGAAAGCGATTCTTACCAAAATAGTTTTTTTTTCGACGTCTCGAACGCATTTGTATCAAAGGCTCTTCATCTTCAGACGAAAATTCTTGCTCTGCAGGTAAAACCGGAGGTTGAGATACAATAATGTCATGGTTTTCCTCAGCATTTGATTCTTCACCTTCAGAATTCGATTCGCAGCTATCCTGCAATACATGCTGTATGCCAATGTCCAAATCGACATCGCTGCCTTCATCATTTGGTAGGTTTTCGTCGTCAGATTGATCTTGTTCTAACCAACGCTCAATAACACTATCACTAGAAGCCATTTTCAACTGAAACAGAATAAAAACACAATTTCAAAAAAGTCACGTAACCACCTACCATACGTCTCACAGACGGAACACGAGCATTTTTTACTTACCAGTGACAAACGCGCGCACCTCCGACCACGACGAGCGCTTGGGCGGCACTGAGGGACGCGGCGGGAAGGTATAGGGACGAGCAAGTTGATACGCGTTTTGCGCGCCAAATTATTAACGTTTTTAATTTCCTTGCGTCTGAGAGACGTATGTCAGGTGGTTAAGGGTTAAAAGAGGTGGAGCATGTATCTTGATAAAAAAAGGACACCAATGGAAGGAAATTCCTGAAGTTAAGAACTTAGCAATAACTAACACATTTGAATGTTGTGCTATTGAAATAATTCATACTAACACCATTGTAATCTGCATTTATAGAGTTCCAAATGCAAATAATTTAACAACCTTTTTTGAGCGACTATATAAATTATGCCAATTTATAACAAAGAAAAATATTGTAATATGCGGTGACTTTAACATTGATACTTTGAAGCGTAATAATACAACACTAGATCTAGAATGTCTTTTGCTCAATTTCAATTTTAAATTAGTAATTAATCAGCCAACCAGACTATCCAGTAAAACATGCATAGACAATTTTGCGCATAATCTAGGTAAAAAATGTAAATATGACGTATTCGATTTTGCTTTATCTGACCACACCTGTCAAGTTCTCAAGTGTCCGGTGAAAAGGATATTTAATGTAAAGCATTGGTATATTAAACGCCGCGACTACAATCAAGAAAATATGACTAAGTTCAGGGAATGTTTACAAAATGTTTCTTTTTCGGAAATATATAAACTTGACGATCCAAATACAGCCTATGATCTCTTTCTGGAGACATTTACCCTAATGTATAATTTATGTTTTCCATTAAAACGTATTAAATTAAGCATACACAAGAGACCACCGTGGATGTCGCGGGGAATTAAAACGTGCAGTAAAAATAAAAGAATACTTTTGTGGCGTTACCGACTGGAACGCAATGAACAAAACAAACAAAAATTTAAAAATTATTCAGCAATATATAAAAAAATAATTAAATTAACACAACGTGCTCAGAACAGCTATAAAATCAAATCATCATCTAACAAGTCAAAAGCGACATGGGAAATCATTAATCGAACAAAGATGAATATGCCTAACAAAAACTCAATCGGAAACATTAAAATTGGAAATAAAAGAGTAACACACCCGTACGAGATAGCGAAAGCCTTTAACAACTTTTTTGTGGACAAGATAAAACCAATTAGTAATAGAGGCGTACAGGTGACATCTAATATCTCAAAATCAAGTAATTCGATGTTTATGGCACCAAGTAATGAAAATGACATTAAAGCCATAATCTTTAAAAAATACTGGTAGTGTAGGTAATGACGGAATTTCTACCAAAATAATTAAGTACGTTTCTGACTACATTAGTGGACATTTGAGCTATATTCTCAACCTGTGCATAACACACGGTACATATCCAACTAACCTAAAAACAGATGTAGTTAAACCATTATTTAAAAAAAGCGAGAGACATTGCATGGAGTCTTATAGGCCTATTGCGCTTGTTCCAATAATATCCAAGGTATTTGAAAAATACATTTATGCAAATATTTATAAATACCTGGATAAACAAAACATCTTGACAGAGGAGCAAAAAGGCTTTCGAAAAAGTAAAACTATCAATATGGCCATCTACGACTTTTTGAATAATGTTTATACGAGTGTTGACAATAGAATACCTGTGTGCTCAATATATTGTGACATGACCCAAGCCTTTGACTATGTGGACCATAATATTTTGCTAAGCAAACTGGACGCCTACGGAATTAGAGGTAATATCTTGAATTTAATAGAATCTTATTTAAAGAGCAAGAAACAGTACGTTGAAGTATCGGAAATAGATTCTAAAACTAAATGTCAACGAACCTACAAGTCTGATCTTCGTACAATTACTTATGGCGTACCCCAGGGCAGTGTTTTGGGGCCTCCTCTATTTATAATCTATATAAACGATATGCCAAAAGTTACAAGTTACCCCATGTCTCTATTTGCCGATGACAGCACTGTGACCATTAATAGCACAAACGCTCAAAACCATAATGATGAAATTACGAAGACAATAATCTCCACAGTACAATGGTTAGATAATAATAATCTAAAAATAAATATTGAAAAGACTAAATTGACAATGTTTAGCCAGCGGTCAAACACAAATATGAATATATACTATGATAGCAAACGCATAACACAAGTAAACACTTCTAAATTTCTAGGTTTAACCATTGACAGCAAATTAGATTGGAAAACACACACAGAGGAACTAACCAAACGAATTAGTAAGTCTACCTATGGCCTATATAAACTTACGTCGGTTATGAGTGAGGACGCCTTAGTCACAGCATATCATGGCTTGGTGGGTTCAGTTCTGAGATATGGTGTTATTTTTTGGGGGAATTCAACCAACAGGGAAATAATCTTTAAAGCACAAAAAAATGTATCAGGACAATTTTTGGATTACAGGTCACTGATACATGTAAGCCATTATTTGTTAAATTTAAAATATTGACTCTACCATCCTTATATATTTTTGAGGTTGCTGTATTTGTTAAGACTAATCCAAAGTTATTTAAAAAAATGTCAGACATTAATAACCGAAGTCGACGGGATATCAATAGCTTGTGCGTAAGAAGGTCCCACACAGCATTAATGTATAAAAGTGTATTCTGCATGGCGCCAATCATATTTAACCGCATCCCACGGTCAATCAAAGAATTGAACGTGAGCCTATTTAAGAAACGCCTAAAATCCTTACTGGTGAACAAAGCATATTACAGTATTTCGGAATTTTTAACAGACAAAAATTTATCGACATAATGTTGACATGCTAAGTAAATAAATGTATTGTTGTCCTTGTCATAAATTTTGTTTATTGACATTATTATTGTTTATCGACATCAGTTTTTGTATATTGACTTTAGTTTTTTTTTTTTAATGGTATATTGACATTTAGTTTGTATTCGTATATTGACATAGCCTTACTATTTGTTTTCAGTCTGTGTGTTGACATGCACTGTATTGACATTCCTATTTGTTTTATTTTATTTTCATAAAAAAAATTGTTTTTTTTTTTCTCATTTGACTCATTTTGACGACTTCTATTGCTATTTATTATTAATTAATTTGTATTATGTAATGTGTAATTTAAAATTTTTGTTTTTTCTTTCTCAATGTTTGTTTTTTATTATTCAATAATTACTGCATTCAAACATTTGTACGCCCTCTGGCATAACATAGCAAGCTCCTTATTATTTTATTATACCACTAGCTGCTGCCCGCGGCTGCGCCCGCGTGAGTGTCGGAAATTACCCCATACATCCCCATGGGTTTTAAGTATAAATATTGAGTTTCGAGTTAATCGGACAGCGCGTTAAAATTCTTCCATACAAACACTGACACCCCCCAACCCCCCTTTAGGGGGTAATTTAGAAAAACTAAAAACTTAATAATTTATTTAGATAACTATTCGTGCGAAGTTTCTTGTAAGTTACCTCAAGGAATAAGATTTTTCATACAAACTTTCATTCCTTATTTTACCCCCTTAGGGGTTGAATTTCGAAAAATCCTGATACACGTTATTCTAAATTTTTGGGTTTAAGTATAAATATTGAGTTTCGAGTTAATCGGACAGCGCGTTAAAATTCTTCCATACAAACTTTGACACCCCCCAACCCCCCTTTAGGGAGTAATTTAGAAAAACAACAAATTACAAACTTTTCCATTTATTTTGATAATTATTCGTGCGGAGTTTCATGTTTATTACCTCAAGGAATAAGATTTTTCATACAAACTTTCATCCCCTATTTAACCCCCTTAGGGGTTGAATTTCGAAACATGCTTCCTTATTCCTTACCTACATTATAAAGGAAACCTCTGTGCAAAATTTCAGCTTTCTAGGTCAAGGGTTTGGGCTGGGCGTTGATGAGTCAGTCAGTCAGGACTTGTCTTTTTATTAATAGGCATAGATATAGATAGTAGGATAGGATACTTTTCCGGGATAAAAAGTACCCAGTGTGGTGCCCAGGATATTAAAGAATAATTATACCAAGTTTCATCGTAATCGAACCGGTAGTTTTTGCGTGATGCCTGAACAAACAGACAGACAGACAGACAGACATACAGACAGACAGACAAAAAAAAAAAAAAACACATTTTTGGGTTCGGTGTCGGTCTAGTAACACCCCCTGCCATTTATTTTTTTGATATTTTTAATGTACAGAATTTTCACTTCTACAGATTTATTATAAGTATAGATTATTGTACACCTATGTTAAACAAATGAATAAATGACTTATGACTTATGACTTATGGGTTAATAGAAGGGTCATAAAATAGGTTTGTAAAAAAATTACAAAATATTTTAAGTTATATTATTTTATTACCTTAGATTATCTCGAATGTTTTATAGTTGTTCCTTGTATACGGTTTAATACTTTTAATAGTTGTAATATTCGTTTTATCCATTTATTTGTCACACCTTAGATTTGATCGTAAATGTAACGAGTTTTTACGAACAACGTATCTTTCCGAAAAAATGTTCGAGGCATGTCGTGCAGGATGTGCTTACCGTTAGGTGGTTCATAAACGGCTGGACAGAGGACAGATCCAAAATTTTCAGCACGTAAAGCTGGAGTTTCATAAAACCCACACTTTACTTTTCGTTAATTGATACTATAATCATCGCGTTGCCGGCATTGCAAAAGACAAGAGTTTGTTGACAAATACAATAATGCTTCAGTTCCTATGCCACTTTAAAATTCGGAAGCTTTTCAAGTAATAAAACCAATATATAATTTTCAAAAGGAAATACAGCTTAATATTTGAAATATTACAGAAATATTTTCAACAAGCCAGGCGCGATATCGATGAAAAAAATGCGCGTTGGCACCAATGAGAGTGAAAGGATTAAAAAAAAATGAAGGCTACTCTACTATCTGCAATCAGTCCGATATAAATAAGCAGGTCGTAAAATGAAATGGCGAGCGAGGAGCGGGAAGCGGCAGCCATTAGCGACATGCAAATTGGCACTGGTACTGGCTAATGTTTGTTGTCATTTTTTGTTACACGCGCTGTACTCACACAAATGCATATTGTCTCTAATTGGGCGAAACCAGGAAGGGGTGTGGTTTGACACTAGCTGCGCTTCCGCAGAAATATTTTCTTAAGTGAGCATGCGTAACTTTTGCCGATAGTACATATTTAGTACAGCCACATTTCACCAGTTATGTTTAAGTCCCATGTAATAGGGGGCGAGATTGCCATCAACCGGGCACAAACGGGCTGGGGAGTTTGTTGCGCCACTTCTTCTTCCCAGCTAAAGCACTAGGAAGTGGTGAAGGGCGGGCGTTTTTGGGGGACTGTCTTATGTAATTTTGACGTTCGAAAAGTGCTGATTCTCAGCCTAGTTTGAATAAATGACTTTTGATTTTGATTTCAAAGCCAAACTCCGGGCAGCTACTGAGCAATTCTAGATGAAAAACCCAAAAACACTTTGCCCGACCCGAGCAACCGAATCAAACCCAGGACCTCAAGCTCAGCAGTAGCGCGTTCATAAGTTGACGACACTCCACCCACCGGCGTATCAGTAGGTACCAATTTTGACTTCAAAGGATACCGCCCTCAACTAGCCACTGTCGGCACTCTTTTGTAAGGCGCCGCGCGCCGCCAAAGGCATTAGTAAGTTAGTGCAATGTAATTCTTATACTATTGCAATAAGGTATAAATTAAAATGATCGCCCTACACTAGCTGCTGTCGGCATTCTTGGAATGGCGACGCCGCGATTTCGCGTGACGCGACAAGTCGCGATGCAATGTAATTCTTATCGTATTGCAATAAGGTATAAATTAGATTGATCAATTTGGTGTCGCGAGGCGAATTGGCGAATCGGCCAATCGACCCCGCCGTACACACTGGCGCGACTTGTCGCGCGACGCGATACAAGAGACTATAAATTGCGGTGCATTCCGAGCTGAGCTCAGTAGTAGACGATCTTCGACAGAGGACGAAGGCAGGTCTGTGCGTCTTTGCTGAGGTCGGTCGACATAACCCAACCTAACCTAAGTAGGTACCTAAGCTTGACCACACAAGCACGAACTGCTAAGTGCTAACGTGGCTTTAGTATTGTTTTATTCCAAACAAGTAATAACGGCCGCACGGGTCGATCTATCAGGTTACCTAAGCTACGCTTGCCAGGGTTGGTCCGTGGATGGACCATCTTTATATACTTAATTATCTTATATACGGAGACGCCTCGGAAAACACGTTAAGCCGTTGCGTTGGTCCCGGCTAGGGTTGCCAACTTTTTTTGACAAAAAAAACGTATAAAATAGTTTGAATAGGAAAAAAATAAAGTATTGGGAAGTTGTATGTTTTTTTTGCCTTCAAAACGTATTTTTGTGTGCTTTTAGCACATGCTAACAATTTTTTGCTGTGTTCTTAATTTAAAAAATATTAATTCGTTTTTAATAAAAAAAACAAAAACAACGGTTTTTTTTTTGTAAGTATACAACGTGTTAATGAAATAACCCAAAAACTCGGATACCCCAACCGATTTTTATGTTAATAAATTGATATGACGTATAATTATTTATTTTCATAAATTATGGTAAAAGATATTGGTAAATGTTGTTGTCGCGCTACTTCTTACAAATTCGTAGCTCTATCGCCGCGCCGCTGTCAAACGTTCGTTGACACGGAGCACTATCGTTTGAGGTTAATCCCCTCCTTCTGTTATTACTTAAATAATGCGTATGTTTTGCTTTGGAATAGAAAAGTGACTCAAATTTTTCCATCACACTTTTTCCAGGCTTTGGACTGGCTGCATGTAATCCTACCACGCTTAAAAATAAGCGAAGGCTAGTTGAAAGAAAAATCAAAAAGCCGGTGGTGGTACCAAAACTTGGCGTGTTTAAAAGATTTGAATCACCATATTTACAATAATTATTTCAAATAAATCAACCTACCTATTTACACGAATAATACGGTTAAACACTTACTGAAAGTTCGTTCAATGTTTGTCACAGCAATGCCTCGAAATGTCTACCACCTTGTTGAATACACTTTAAAGCACGTTTTCGTAAATTACTTTTCAAAGAACTTAGCACTGTAGTGTCACTTCTCACTACTTCAAATGCCGAAACTATTTTATTTCTTAAGTCACTAATGTTTGTTGGTCCATTCCCATCGTCATAAACTAGAGCTTTTACACGGCCCCACAAAAAAAAGTCTAATGGAGTTAGGTCCGGTGACCTAGCAGGCCACTGAACAGGCCCACCGCGACCGATCCATCGCTCCCCATACTGCTCATCTAAATATCTCCTTACATTCCACTGGAAATGAGCTGGAGCGCCGTCGTGCTGATAAAACATCCTACTGACGGTGTTTAAAGATATGTCATCGTCTTCGAGCCACTGCAGTAACAAGCCCGGCAATGTCTCGGTAAGAAATTGTAGGTACGCGTCACCGGTTAGTCGGGGCAAAAATACCAGCCCAAGTACGTATTGGCCGATGATTCCCGCCCATACGTTTAATGAGAACCGATGTTGAAAAGAATCTTGTTCCATCAGAAAGGGATTTTCGTGTGCCCACATGTGCCTATTGTGTTGATTAAATAGGCCTCGCCTAGTGAAGGTACACTCGTCAGTCCAAAGAATGTTTCTTCTCCAGTCTTCAAGAAACCACTCGCAAAACTCAACACGAGGCTGGAAATCCAGTAGATTTAATTCCTGACACCGTCTGTAGTGGTATGGGTGTTGGCTGTCCTCTCTTAAAACGTTCCAAACAAAAACGTGGCTACAGTTGAAGCGACGAGCTGCCTGTCTTGTGCTAGCTGTCGGGTTTTCTGCGAAATAATTGAGTATTTCGGTCTCCAGATCAGGATTATTCCGGGTAACTCCTCTGTCTACTGCGGTCGGAGGCCTAAATGTACCGTAATCCCGTAAGCGTTGTGTAGCGGCCAACATTGTCTCGTTCGACACAGATACACCAAACTGTTCCCGATAAACTCGCACAGCTAAATTAACGTTATCATCACATCGCGCTAACATTCGCACCATTTCACAATATTGTACATTTGTGAAGCGAAACGCCATTTTGCCGCCGGGAGACGTAGATCGCACGCGCTCGTCCTACCCCGTGTTGACACGTAACGCACGCGCCGCTGCGCTAGGGAGACTACGGAAGTACGGAGGGAGGGTAGCCGGGGTGGCGCGGGCGCCCCGGCGCGGCGGCGGCGTGTCTCCCGGCCTTGGCGCCAGCTCTAGCACCCCCTCTCCTCACCCTCGCCCGCGCTGTTTGTTTACATCGCGTTGGACAGTACCTAGTGCGCAGCGTCGTTAAAAAATGTTAGATGCGGCATGGCAAATAATTATTTTAATTAAAAAAAAAAACTATATTAAAAATTACTGTATTCGATTTTGCTGCCGATTCTAAACAAACTAGTTTCAGGTTTTGGGTTATTTCATTAACACGTTGTATAATTTCGTCGATAGTGACATCTGTGACCGTGACAAACAAATGTCACGATGTCACCTGTCATACAAATAAGGTGTACAATCGCGTATGGAAAAAAAATAATGAAAAAGCGTTTATTTGTGGTTACAACCGGTTACAATAAAGTTTACGTCTGCCAAACTGCAAAGCAGTTTGTTGGCAGATGTAGCTCCCATATACAATTTCAATATTATTATGTAGCCGGTACTTTTTCACGAATTACAAAAACAAAAAACATTTGCCGCCAACATAAAGCCTCGCGCAGACCATCGCGACACGACGGCGCAACGCGACTCGAACAATACAGTTTCAAAGAAAACTTCACAGTATTGTAACAATAACCGGTGTCGCGTCGCGCTGCAGCGCCGCGCCAGTATGCACGAAGCCCTACGTATAGCTAAACACACATATTTTACAGCAGCACAAAAGCTGAGCAATGAAGCAATACTAGTAACATTATGAACTGCGTAATAGCATTCCAAATCCCGCAGTGAAGCCGCAGACATAAGCTAGTCTCCATTTAAGAGGCTTTGACAAAAGGTATTGAAAAGAAGCTTCCCCATTTTATTTTTAAAAGACATTTTTGTGGTACAGCTACTTTCTAAATCGAGTGGTATATCATTAAAAATAGTTGGGACTAAGCATTTTCTACACCTTTTTCCATAATAGTTAACACAAGTGGGTACAACAAATCTTCTAGTGAATTTATTCCTTTGAGGTCTTATGTTTACCGTCTTGATTTTAAACTCATCCTTGTAGTAATTTTCCAAAGCCAATAACAACACCACCTTTTGATGGACCGGCAAAAGCTTACATTCTAAGAATAATTCTTCGTAACCGCTACTTTTACATCGCTTTTTTGTGTTTTTATCAACTAATACTTTCATAAATCTAATTTGTAAAGTTTTAATTTTATCTAAATACGTCTTAAATGTATTCCCATAGCATGTAAGTCCATATGAAAGTAGTGAGTCCACCAGCGCGTAGTAGACCGTGTACAAAGTTGCCCGCTCCAATACAGAACTATGGTGGTGGAACTTTACAAGCACTAACCTAAGTTTGTCACATAAGTGTGTTATGTGTGTTTTCCACGAGAAGTTACTATCTATAACTAAACCCAAGTACTTGTATTCCTCCACCACCTCAATATCTGCACACGAACAGTACGCGTATTCATCGTGTAGGCACTCATAGCTATGCCCCACCACTCGCGGCGGCCGCTCACAGTTTTTGCGATAAGGAGACTGTATACGCATACACCTAGTTTTCTTTATATTTATTATGATCCCATTATCATGAGCCCATTTAGTTATACTAGTGAAATCCTCCTGAATATTCCTTTCAATTACATCTAATTCTTTATCTGCATACACTAAACAAGTATCATCAGCATACATGTATGTACGACAGTTTCGAACCACATTGCACATGCTGTTGACATGTATGATGTATCCGACGGGACCGAACACGGAACCGGTTGGCACACCGCATGTGACGTATCTAGGCTCTCCAACGACGCCGTCAATGACTGTTCGCAGTGCCCGGTCTGTAAGGTAGGCACGGAACCACCTGTTAAGTGGTCCCGCGACGCCACATTCCTCCATGGCTTGAAGCAGCTGGTGGTGTTCCAGGGTATCAAATGCTTTTTTGAAGTCAATGTAGACCACCACCACCTGCTTCCTTTGACCCAAACACTCATTGACGTCGTCAGCAAACCGTGCCAATGCCGTCGCCGTGCTCCGTCCACGTCGGAAACCATGTTGTACATTTGACAAAATATTGTTGCTTTCCAGGAAAACACTAACCTGGTTCACAATTAACTTTTCCACAATTTTATTTATTACAGACAATATAGCTATCGGTCTATAATTTGAGTAATCACTGTGCACACCTTGTTTGAATATAGGTCTTATTAATGCCGTTTTTAACTGATCAGGATATAAACCCTTTTCAACACATAAATTAATGAATAAAGCTATTACCGGGCTCAATTTTGCTTTCAACAATTTTATTTCTTTTACTCTAATTCTATCTATACCTTCAGACTTATCACTACTTAGAATACTTATTATTTTATCTACATCCTTTGGGTAAGCTTTTTGAAACCGTAGTGACATGTTACAGCTACTGGTATAGCTAGACCTGTCTAAAAACTTATGACTACAGACATGTTTTGTATCTAAAATTTCCTTAGTAAATGTTTTAGAGAATTTATTACAAATATTAAGTGTACTTTCCCTTTTTCCTAAGTATTTTAAAATAACTGAATCTACACTATTCTTGTCTCTTCCTATCCATGAGTTGATTTTAGCCCAAATTTTCCTAATATTTTTGTTACACTTTTTTATTTCCTCTTGGCGGTATTTATTTTTTGCCTTATTAATACATTTATATACCCTGTTTCTGTATCTAGTATATTGAATTCGCAAGTTCATATCTTTCGGTTTACTTTTCCATTGTCTGAACAGCTTGTCCCTGGTCCTAATCATGTTTTTAAGGTTTTTTGTAATCCACGGTTTGCTTTTTCTCTTATTACATACGGATACTTGGATTTTAGCGTCATCATAAACATCAGTGAATATTGAACAAAGTCTGTTATATAAGTCTATTGGGCAATTACAATTTAAAAGCTCTGTCCACGATACATTTTTAAGTTTTTCCTCTACCTTATCATCACATATAATAGTCTTATAAGACTGCACTCCGCTTAATAGATAACTATTCGAGTCCGAGTTACCAGCCACGCACACACCAATAGTGATCCGACAACTTACATGTTAACACATACGCAGATATCACACGTTGAGAACGTATCCACACATGATCGATGCACGTCCGAGTCACTCTGTCTCCGTACACCTCCTCCCGCGTTACGTCACGTATAGCACATACCATCCCAATCTCACTCATATTGTTTGTGTATTGACTAATCGCACTCGACCCGGTTTTACGTAATAGATCTATATTCGTGTCACCGATCAATATTAACTCACAGCCTGCTGGAATCTCGGACATTAGCTTGTGCACTTCTTCAATAAATCCATGTTTATTTGTCATTGGTGGCCTGTAGATAACCAAAATATGACTCACTCTCCTTCCCTCTTGAAAAAGCTGCCCATGTATCACCTCATAATAATTAGACTTAATTATGCTTCCAGTAAAGTTTAGTTTGTTGTTCACATATATCAAAATCCCATCCTCTTCTATTTTCTCTTGTACTTATGTATGTATCATATCCTTCTATATTGTATAAAGATAATTCGTGCTTCTTAATATTAATCTCTGTTAGTGCAATTATATCTAGTTTCTTCTTGCAATTATCTATCAAGACAAGTAACTCATTGAAATTCTTTCTGAGGGATCTTATGTTTACATGAATAATGCTCACATTATTATCTGATTTTAGTAATTCTTCTTGCCAGTTATCTATACATATGTATCTATTGTACTTAATATTGGAGTTGACGTATGATGTGTGATCGTCGAATTCTAATCTATGAGTATTAAGTTTTTAATAGCACTGTACATTAAACACGTCACTTGTTTACTACGTGTATGTTTATATCGCTTAACGTACGAATTGATCTTATTTTTCCATCATTTGGATCATCTTTTTTTATCAACACCCTACCATTTTGTACCCAAATGTATTTATATGTTGGTTTTAGCTCATTTTTGGCAGTCCATAGTAGGTTGCGCGTGTGTTTCGTGAGATCCTCATTAACATAAATCCGTTGGTTATTTCCGTTGGCAAATACATTATCATTGGTTAGCTGGTGAGTTTTTCGTGTAGCCAACCATTTGTCGCGGGCGGTTCGCGTAGCCAGTGTAATAACAATCGGCCGCGGTTTTCTCTCGCGTTGTTTGTTACCGTCTTTAATTTCTTCACCTACCCTCATTGCCTCACATATTACGCCATCGGCTACACCTAGCTTAGTTGCTATCATCTTAATTGTATTTTCTAGAATCTCGTTCTGCTGTTCCTCTAAACCAAATATTTCTACATTTTTCCCTTTCTCGCGTACTTCCAAATAAGCTACCCTTTCTTCCAGAGCCTTGTTACTGGTCTCCAAATGAACGTTCTTATGTTCCAACGCTTTGATCCTTTTATCGGTTTTTTCCTTTTCTTCTATTAACTCTTGGTATTTTTCAGCATAAAAACTTATGTCCTCAGACATTGCCTCCAGCGTCTTTT
This sequence comes from Eupsilia transversa, assembly GCA_914767815.1. Classification (NCBI taxonomy): domain Eukaryota; kingdom Metazoa; phylum Arthropoda; class Insecta; order Lepidoptera; family Noctuidae; genus Eupsilia; species Eupsilia transversa. The sequence goes on along the minus strand of OU611873.1, from coordinate 17,366,050 downwards.
TCATGTTAAAGACAAGCTTCTCGTTAACTTCTGCTAACAATTTCTCCGGCGTTGTTTTCGACATATCGACTTCTATCGGCAACGATCGCCGGATTTGCGAGACTTGGCACTCATCACAAAGACCGGTGTCACTAAATGCTTTGATTTTAACCGCACATTTTTTGTGGAAGACACCCTCACACTCCCCGTTACATTTAATGGTACTGTCCCCTTTAACTCGGGCCAGTGACAGCTTACAAGATTTACATTGAGCCATTACAACACCTCGAAATATATTAAACTGTAGGTACTAGTATTTTATTCGTTTCTCGTAAGCACTCACTCACGTTCGCACGGTGGGAGCGCGCACGCTGAACTGAAAAAGGATACGTCCAACTTCCAAGTTTTGGTGGAAGAAAATCCTTGCATAGAACATTAATTCGTATCTTAATACAAATAAGGGGCAGAATCGCGTGTACAAAAAATATATTTTCCAAGCGTTTAAGGTAAAAATAGTTGCATATAACATTGATCCATAACTAAAAAAAAATAAGGAGCCGAATCACGTCGTCAAGGTGCGTATTTACACAATCAGGTTTTTTTTAACCTAATTTAAACTCAACCTTACATAAGTAGGTAGTACGTGGTACCTAAACAGACTATTCCAAAGTGAAATAAAATCATAAGCAAAATAGTATGTCATCGCAACGTGACTCTTATCTCATTGTTTTAAGGTTTTTGTAGAACTTTACGAAAAAACAATAATTTCTCCATTTCTAAACTAAAAAGGTCCTCATCATTTCAGCCCAGAATCACCCACTGCAGGGTATGAGCTTCCCCTTTTTTCTGCCATACTTCCCGGTTCCGTGCGTCCCTCATCCAGGGGCCTAAGCATAGATATAAGAAAGAAGGAGATATGCCCGGTAGTTGAAAATGTATCGCGGAACCCAATGTCTCCAGTTTGTCCCCACCACTTCGCCACAACTGCACATGAGCCAATAGATACGCAGTCGCGCACACACCCACATTCATTTCATAAATCAGACGTACTACATAATCAATTATAGACCTTATCCCATCAAGCACAGCGTGCATTTAACGTGCACCGTACAACTTACTCACACAAACAACGGTCGCTATCGATGTGCTGTAAAAAAGCAATTTATTTTTCATACACGCTAGTGATTGACTAAATCGGAAAGTTATCGATTCTTCTATTTATTATTGTACAATTGGGTTCTGAAAATAAAGTAAATAAAAAACGTCCAGAGAATATTAAGCTTTTGCCCGCGGCTTCGCCTGCGTGGAGGTCGGAAATTATCCCACGGGAACGTACTACCGGGATAAAAATATATCCCAGATCCCATAACCCATGTCATGGTCTATCTAGGCGTTACAAAAAGGTTACAGACATGAGACAGCCAGTAACTTTCGTACGCGTAATATTAGTGTGGATAGTATAGAAGGAAGTATGAAACTGTGTGAAAGTCTTATGAAAAAAATATGACACATTTGCCTGTGGAAGGTGAACAACGTCTATCCCAATCTGTAAAGTATCATGAATAATACTGGAATATCTTATGTTAAAACATTTCTGTAAACAACATTTTTGGTTTTCCCATTTTTTGCTAAAACATGTAAATTTTGTGGGCTGGATACTCGTGAGCACGCCACATACAATGGCTCTACTCTTTTTAAATTGGAAAGGTAAATCTTTAGGGGTATGAGGAACATGGTGTAAAGTTCATTCATACTCTATGGAAAAGGGAGGATCCTCCGACCAGACGGGTGTTGTGTCTGGCGGGCAATTGCCCAAGGATTGATGTCGGATAGTCTTATATATGTTAATCGCTCGGTAAACACTTATACCGCGATGTAGGACTTGTGACGTCAGGTCTTTAATGCGTAGATCGTATGTGGCGGTGTAGATGCCGCCACATCACTCCCCTCCGGTGACCGGAGGTCGATATTGGGCTGAGTCTTGTATCTTGCGATGCTTGCCAGTGCCAGTTGAGGTTCCAGTGAGTCGGAACCGGGTGCCGCATAGTTCACAGTGGGTCGGAACTGTCTGCGGTGATTGGTGGTAGTTTGAGTTTGATTCCCCAGTGAGTCGGGGTGGAGCTGCGTTGTGATCAGGGGGTATCAACTTTGTATGGGCCAATGTAGGAGAGGTACCCGGGGCAGAAATGTTACATTGCCAACGTTAAAAAAATTATGAAGGACCCAACAAATTAGGTCTTTAATAATACCGATTTTCAAGTTGTAACACAGGTTCATTGAAAGTGATTCGTTTATTTTTTTCTTTCCAAATAGTAGTTTTTAAGCTAGAAATATGCCAACAAAAAATAAATATTGATTAGATAATATTTCTTTTCATGATCGATTGAAGTTATACTGATTTTTGATTTACCCAAAATACCTCAATATTGTCTAAAATTAAATAAAACCGAAAATATAGTAGATATTTTTGATAATTCATAGTAGCACTACGCTGTATACAGCAGGACAGGTATACAGTTGTGATCTTTATCTTTGTTGTGAGTTTTGAAACTTTGTGAAATGGATGAAAATAGAAGGAAATGTTTCAAGTGTGGCTGTTTACCAGCCGAACATAACGTGAAACTGTTCCGTTTTCCTAAACCCGGAGTTCGAAACCTTATTCGGTAAGTATTAACACGTACCTTTTACCTGAAAAACAGCGCAGCTCAAGACTAAAAAATAAAATATCGTGATAATTATTTATAAATTACTCCCCAATTTATAAAACAAATTACAAGTTTAACCTTTTTAATCCTGTAATTGTAGTTTCCTTGTTTTTTTAGTATGTTGCTGGAGTAATGTAAAGTAGAAACAATAGAAAATCTATTGTTCAAGGGGTGAGACCCGGTCAATGCTAAATTATGTTTAAAAGTAAACACATGCGATATCAGTAAAGTTAGCCTTACATTAAACCCTCTAAATAATTTTTGTAGAGCTTTGCTGTAGTCAAAATTAATTATTAATAGGTAGGTACCTACTAAAATTGACAAGTTCATACCAAATAGTACACAAGGCAAAATTATGTTCTCTTAACTGACTGACCTTTAAAGCAGTGATAGCCTGGTGGCAATGATACACTACTTTCTTTATCTAGGGTTAATTTTGATTGACTGCTTGGTAGTCCTGTTTGTACTCATCTTTACATTCTTGCAAAAAAATATTTCAGTGGTTAGCCAGAACTATTGATGATTGATGAAAATGTTATTTTGTTCACTTTCAGTTGTCTGCTGTGGGCAAAGTACATTTTTCCAGAAGAGCAATATAGTTTATACTTTACAAAATCAGACAAAATTGTACAATGATCACAGAATGCTGTGTGAAAAGCATTTTAAAGATGCAGACTTTAAAGACATCACAAAGGCGAAATTACTTCAAACTGCTGTTCCATGTGATGTAAGCGAATATTTTAATAACTGATTATCTACACTATATTATTGTCACTAAATTTGTTATAAATATTGGTGCTTCAAACCAAAATTTAATTAATGGAATAATTTTGTTTCAGACTGAACCCGTACTTATTGATTTGGCCGAACCACAAGCTGGTCCATCCCAAAGAATATTTTTAGGGGACATAACAAATATGCAAACTGTGGCCATTACAAATATATTCTTTAAGCTTTATCAACAAACAAGAATACTTGTTTGGAGAAAAGGATATGTCAGTCATAAGGGGAATTATAGTAGATTTTTAACATATAAGAGGTTACAAATTGAGGTAGGCTGTTGTTTTTTTCATGAATTCCATAAGCAAATAAAATTTAGTTACTATTGTATAGCAAAACTACATGAGTATTAAGTAGTACAGGGCCAGGACGGTTCACACAATAATAAAAAGAAGTTGAGAACAGTAACATGACTAACATGTAAGTATCAACATTATTATAACTAACATGAACACAGGTTACAATAAATATCTCACTGCTTCATCTGCATGCAACTGTACTTATCGTAAATGATTAAATAATTTTGTCACTACTGCTACTGATCTACTGTTTCTGTTTGGGTACACTTTGAAAATTGATTTTTGTCTAATCTCTGTAAATGTAGTTAAAATAAACTTCTGGGTTAGTATGTATTCTGAGGCTACTGCAAACAGATTGTAAATAAAGCATTTGAATCTAATAACACAAACACAATAATAATAAATTGTAATGATATTCTAATATTTAAAAATGTAAAATATATGTATTTAATGAAATTGTAATGAAGCTAGCTACCTATGAAGAGAATGTACCTACCAAAAAATCATTTTTTAAATATTGGGAATGATAGCCAAACGTTTGAATTTACTAAGGTTTTTTCTCAGGGCTAAGTATAGATGGCGCTGGCGTAACCGTTCTATGAAATATTGTATGGAGTTCGCATTCTTCTCCGTTAGGAGTATATGTGTTCTGTGGTTGTGATCCAGTGCGTCGGATGTGGTACAGCGCCGGGTTGCTGATGAGGCTAAGGGTGGTGACCAAGAATGCGCGTTCGCTGCATGCTGGTGGTCAGGATACCCGTTGAAGCCGTGGGTGCTGGCTGGCTGTGTGACTCGCCTAACGAAAGCTTGCGGGAATGATGTTGATGACGTCACGCTGAAGTAGTTGCACGAAGGCTGCGTTGACGTTCATATTCGGGGTCACCAATTTAGGGGTATGAGGAACAGGGTGTAAAGTTCACTCGTCCTCTATAGAAAAGGGAGGATCGTCCGACCAGACGGGTGTTGTGTCTGGCGGGCAATTGCCCAAGAATTGATGACGCATAGTCTTATATATGTTAATCGCTCGGTAAACACTTATACCGCGATGTAGGACTTGTGACGTTAGGTCTTTGATGCGTAGTTCGTTTGTGGCGGTTTCGATGCCGCCACAAATCTGTCGGAATTATTGGAATACGGGGAATCTTAACATTTTTTTTTCTTTTACTATTTCTGACATGATTATTGCTTTTAACATATTCCGCCTCAGGTCAGTAATTTGTAACCGTGTGTCATTACATTATCTTGGCGCGTCAAGATTACGCATTAACAGAACTGGAACACCCACTTTCAGCCTCAGCTTATGCGAAGGCACTCCTGATAACTCTAAAGAGTTGAGAAATTCAACAGGGTGATGTTACTTGTTCGGTGTCCATGACATTGTGTAGGTGTACCGAGAGATACTCCACAACATCACCTTCCACATGTGACATAATGTTTTCATTAATCTTTCCCACAGTTTCATTCGCCGGTGCCAAAATTGTCCTTCCACACAACAATTCTCTATTCTCCATTAGTTTGCAGATCGCTCAGATTATCTGAAAAACAACGTCTATCCACGTTGTTGATATGAACAATATTACAGAATTTTTTGATTAATGTAATCATGCCGTTACCAACTGTTACCATACGGTCTTCGCCAATTTTTAGAAGTGCTGCCGCATATTGCCCCGATTCTATATCATTGTGCAGTTGTACTCGCATAATTGTAATCAAACAAAACTTTTTTATATGCCCCCATAATGTCGACGTCTTTAGACATGCATTTATTTCATTTGCCGGTGATCCCCTAGTTATTACCGGCAGAGTTTGTATAAAATCTCCGGCTATCAATGCCACCATCCCTCCCATGCGTTTCAAGCCAAGTAGTAATAACTTTTGACCGGGTGGACCGATTTTAATGCAATAAACACTAAATGTAACCCCATGATACGGACAATGACTATATTCTCAAACCCTTAAATATCTTGAAAAGAGTCACTGAAAAATGTCAATATTACATGTGAATTTTAAAATCATCCCATTCTACCCTCTTGAGGGGTGATTTTTGAAAACGGTGAAATACGTAATTCTTTATTTGTTACCAAAAACATAAATTTAAATTTTCATAGCCCTAACTTAAGAAATTGTAGGTTTCCCATACAAAGTTTCATCCCCTATATTCGCCCCCTTAGGGTTATTTTTGAGACAAAAAGTAGCCTATGTTCTTCTCCGGGATGCCATCTATCTCCTTGCCAAATTTTATCGAAATCCGTCCAGTGGTTTAGGCGTGAAAAGGTAACATACAGACAGACAGACAGAGTTACTTTCGAATTTATAATATTATATATATATATATATATATATAGTATATAGTATATATAGTATATAGTATGGAAGTATGGATAAGTAAATAAGTAATTATAAGTAATATAAGTAATAAGTAATATAAGTAATAAGTAATATAAGTAATAAGTAATAAGTAATAAGTAATAAGTAATAAGTAATAAGTAATAAGTAATAAGTAATAAGTAATAAGTAATAAGTAATAAGTAATAAGTAATAAGTAATAAGTAATAAGTAATAAGTAATAAGTAATAAGTAATAAGTAATAAGTAATAAGTAATAAGTAATAAGTAATAAGTAATAAGTAATAAGTAATAAGTAATAAGTAATAAGTAATAAGTAATAAGTAATAAGTAATAAGTAATAAGTAATAAGTAATAAGTAATAAGTAATAAGTAATAAGTAATAAGTAATAAGTAATAAGTAATAAGTAATAAGTAATAAGTAATAAGTAACAAGTAATATAAGTAATAAGTAATAAGTAATAAGTAATAAGTAATAAGTATATAAGTATATAGTATAGTATGGATATATTAGGATAGCCATATTATAAATATAGTAGTGATTAAATAAGATAAAAATATAATAAGTATCAGCATAGGTAGACTCAAAAAGGGTTAAAGCAAACAAAAACAAAAAAAAACAGAAAAATACAAAAATAATAGAGATAAATTAGCGCTTACTGTAAGATTTAGGGTATGGTAAAAGTTAGCTTTTAGAAAATAAAACAAACACAATCGACAGAACTCAAAAATCAATATACTCCCAAGGGGAAAAATTTGCAAGATAGGATATGACAAACAAATAAATGATCTATTCTATTCTATTCTATTCTATGACTCCTTTTCCTTAATCGTGACTGATGTATATAACAAGCGAAAGGAAAACTCAGAACCCCGCGAGCAGATTGTTTTTAAGCCGCTCCGCGCTTCCGAAAAATAGGTTTTTCCGAGAAAAATACAATAAAAAAATATAAAAATACAATTTTGATTTCTTTTCAAAAAAATGCATGGAATTAGTACGTACTAATCGGTGAGACTGTCAGAGGTAGTATGTCTAGAAGAATAAATGAATTCCGAACGAAACCAGTGATCTGAGTTGGTCCAAATCAAAACAAAGACATATATTACTTTCATCTAAAACTTAAGAGGGTTTATTCTGAAAGTTGGCAACGTCGCAAATAGATGTCAAATATTTCGCTGTTTTGATTAATTTGATAATATTTCTGTATGGAAATAAAAAATGTGGCTAACTAGCGAACTAGAATATTGATTATGAAATGCAATAATTAATATCGTAACACCGAATAGTTAGTTTTAGATGTAAAAAAAGTATTTGGTAACTTTCCAAATGCCTTTTTTTCACCTACAACGGGTACAACATCAAATTCAATGTTATAATTGCAATTCATTATTAATATTCTAGTCAATTGATTAGCCACATTTCTTATTTCCATACAGTATTATTTCCAAATTAATCGAAACAGGTAAATATTTGACAGCTATTTACGACGTTGCCAACTTTTAGGATGCACCCTCTTAAGGTTAACAGAATTATATCTTTATGTATAAGTTGTTATAAATAAATGTTATTTATTGTGATTTGAAAAGACGTAGAGACTTAAACTGAAACAACGATTCTGACTTGACATGATTTGACATGAAGACTAGTGGGAGGTAAATAACCAAAATAAATGTTAATTAACTTAACAGTACAATAAATTAATAAGGAATCATTAATATGGTTCTAATAATATTTATCACGATTTTATATTGCAATTGTAAAGTAATATGGTGTTTCAAACGATTTTCGGAACATCCAGTTGATGTTATTATATTAATAACATCAACTGGATGTTGATATTATTATATTATGATATTCTACCTAAAGATTACAAATAAATACATACTAAATTGCTAAATAATCATATTAAGTTTTAAGATAATTCCACTACGTAAGATTAGTTAATTATTACCCATGATAGAAGTTATTTAGCAATTATGTATGACCATTTAAGATTCGTCTAAAATGGCGGGAGAATAGGCGGGAATGTTTTCAAGACTGGGTGATTTTGACACTAACTAAGGGGACTAACTACGAAAGACTTGACTGGGGGACCGCGAATTTTAAGTTGACTTGGATTTTGGACTAATATGTGGATAGTACAAGACCTGTAGAGGACAGACTCGGAAAGGTGTCCCATGTATGTAATACTAAGTTTTGAAGATTGGAAGTTCTGCTATATTGTAAATTGGATTGAATTAAGATGGCTTCTTGTGAAAGATCGACTGACCACAATGTTCATGTAAGTTAATTGATTATATTCCCTGATTATTGCTGATAGCTATGTTTTTCTGTTTATGTCATGTGTTAAATCGAATTAATGATCATTCATGTTAATATTTCTTTCGGTTGATAAGTTGCTATAACTTTGAGAAATGGTCCGTGAGAATAAAGTGTTATCTATGATCGATTCTAATGTGTGTTGGTACAATACTGTAAAACAAGCTTCCATGGAGTTTCTTGTCCTTCTTCTCCATGATGACCTAGGGTTGGAACGGACAATTAGTTTTTATCATCGTATCTGACTGACAAGCCTATTATTGAAATAAATGCCTAGTCTTGTCTTTCTGGCTTTTCTTTACAAAATCCTTTCTCTACACACTATATTCATAGGTACTTTCATACACAGTAAATAACTAATAACCATTCTGACAATAAGAGCTTGCTAATTAAGGGAACATCATAAAATTCACATAAATTATACTTTAATAATTCCCCTTCCTAACACACGCAACAGTGAAAAATTTTGTGTGAACAGTGGAAAATTGTGCAAGTTGTTGGTGAAAAACCACTTCTGGATACCTTTACAGCGCGACACTGCTCGATTTTGAGTGAGGACCTAATAATCGGTGATTGCGACTAAGTGCATCATACGAAGACCTATCTCTGGATACCAAACTTGGATTTTTCCGAGTAAGGGTTCCGGAGATATTGAAGGAAAACATAAAACCGCGTGGCACATTGACGGAGATCCCGAGAGACTCGACTTGTATTGTGAATTATTCCTGAAGCCTACACAGACGCGGAGCCGGGAGGTCAAGTGACATCAAAGAAATTCTTCCCGGAACACCCCCAAACATCAGGTCAAAAAAATTTATAGACTTCCAGGCTGTTTTTATTAATTTGAAAAATTTGTTAGAAGAGACATTAAACATATTTTAAATTTGGGCAAAATCGGAACAATAATTTTTAAGTTATTTAAATTTTAAGTCTTCGGAAATTTGGGGGTTGGCTGTTTCAACCCCAAATAATTCGCAAAAAATCTGTTGTATGAACCTGGTGCCTAGCTTTATGAATTGAATGTTTTTAAAATTTTTACAGTATCACTTAATGCCCTAATTCCGACTAAAAAAATTTGAATTTTGACATCCATTTTTTAAAGGCTTAAATATACCCCTTCAGGATAAGATAAAAATCAGTTTTCAACATTACTGGATAGGGAAGCCTGCCCTCAATCCAACGGTATACAGAAACCCCACCCGTAATATAAATGTACACAGATATTAGGATAACAAGGTTATACACCGAGATAAATTAGACATAAACCTCCCTTAGAGGTGAAATAAATATATAAATCTACTAGGCTACTGTTTTCTACGTTTTTACTGGTGGAGATAGCACCCCTATTATACTAGGACATGCTAACGTAATTTTAGCCTGATTTAATAAGTACTTTCTAAGATACAACCACACCCAGATCGCGAGAGAACTCCTACCTATGCAGAGGCCCTGACCGCACCCCAAAACACCTGGGGTCAAAAATCGAAACACTCTGTCATTGTGTCTTCCGATGTCACAATGGACACCAGTACCGAAGTGGTAGGAAGGGTAAAGGAAGTTTTGGACGCAAGGAAAAGTGGCCTACAGATCGAAAGGGTCCGAAAAGTCAAGGACAAGAGGGTCATCCTGAGCTTCAACAGCAGAGAGGAGATGGCAAAAACAACAGCCCACCTCAAAAAAGATAAACACCTTACAGTGGAAGAAGCAAAGAATCGGAACCCACTCGTAATAATCAAGGACCTCTTGTCCTATAATAGCGACGAGGACATTTTGACAGCCCTAAAGGTCCAAAATGCCCGCCTGTTTGAAGGCCTGACGGCTGAGGAAGCGACTGCCACCGTGAAATGCCGGAGGAGGGCACGGAACTCGCTAGAGAGCCATGTCGTCCTACAGGTGACACCGAAGTTGTGGCAGAAACTTACTGCGGCTGGAAGGGTCTTCATTGACCTGCAGTGCGTCAGGGTCCAAGACCAAACGCCCCTCATACAGTGCACAAAGTGCTTGGCGTATGGACATAGCCGAAAGTTGTGTACGGAGCCTGTGGATCTGTGCAACTATTGCGGAGGGCCACATCACAAGGCCGAATGTACCAGGCTAGCAACAGGCGACAGGCCAACGTGCAAGAACTGCGCCAAAGAAAAACATGACGAAACGGGACACACGGTCTATAGTCCAGAATGCCCGGTGCGTAGGAAGTGGGACGCATTGGCACGAGCCGCAATAGCGTATTGCTAAGGTGGTCCCGGGGATAGTAAGTACAACGCCTACACAGGTCTTTAACACTGCACAAGCAAACCTCCAACGTAAACAACTGGCAACCAACGAGCTCATGCTGGAGGCGAAAAAGCGCAAACTAGCCATAGCACTGGTCCAGGAGCCGTATGTTGGAAGAATAAAGGCAATGAAGTCGTACGGGGGGGCTAGAGTTTATCAGAATTCGGACTGCAGCGGGGGCACTGTAAAGGCGGCGATAGTGGTGTTCAACCATGACATCGACGTCATACAGTGCCCCAAATTCACCACCAACAACATCGTGGTGGTGAAGCTGAGAACGAACGTCTGGGAGATGCTCGCCGTCTCGTACTACTTTGAGCCTGACCAACCTATTGGGCCATACCTGAACCACATAACAGCCATGATGAACGCGCTTAAGCCCAGGAAAGCCATTATTTGAGGGGATGCTAACGTCAAAAGTGCGTGGTGGGGAAGTAACACCATTGACGACAGAGGAGATGAACTGGCAGGAATGATTGGAGAGCTAAATCTGCAGGTACTCAACTGCGGGAACAAACCCACCTTCGATACCATCAGAGGAGGACGAAGGATCACAAGTCACGTTGATGTGACTTTGTGTACAGAGGACGTGCTTGACCTGGTAGAGGAGTGGACTGTGGCTGAAGACCTAACGAGCTGGGACCACAACGGAATGATAATAAAAATAAAATTAGAAAAAGGCAAAGGTATAAACATTCAAAGGACAACCCGAAAATTCAACTCCAAAAAAGCTAATTGGGAACTTTTTAATGAAAAAATTTACCAATTAAAAATAGAAAATAAAATTAACAGATAAATAAGATTGAACAAATAAATAATAGAGACGATTTAGATGGCATGGTTGAAAAGTTTGTCATAGTCATAACTGTGATGCAGCATGTGATGAGGCCATGCCAAAGAAAAAGGAAAACCAAAAACTTACCATTCCGTGGTGGTCCGAAGAACTTGAAGCGATGAAACACGAAGTCGCTACCAGGAAGAGAAGAATCCGATGTGCTGCCCCGTCACGTAGAGAAGGTTTGGTTGAGTTGTACCTGCAAGAACAAGAAAATTATGAGTCGGAGGTGAGAAAGCATTCCACGGAGAGTTGGAAGGAGTTTGGGAAGGAATTTACAGGGCTATAAGGAACACGGCACAAAGGCAAGAAGATCTTCCACTGGTACACTGTGCGAAGGAAGTTGGCCAGGAAGGTTCCGCGAGAGTGCTGGCGGATATATTCTACCCGGAGGATGCAGAGGAGGATGATAGCTCAGACCATCGTCGGATCAGAGCCCTCGCTGACAGAGCAAATGACTGGAGTTATACTGAGTCAAATGACCCAGAATTTACATCTGAGGAACTCAGGTTCGCGACGGAGAGCTTCAATCCGAAGAAGGCACCCGGAGTAGACGGCTTCACCGCCGACATCTGCCAGCGAGTAATACATCAGGATTCGGAACTGCACCTGGCAATCTTCAATAAGTGCTGGCGACTGACGCACTTCCCCACAGTGTGGAAGGAAGCCACCGTGGTGGTGCTGAGGAAACCAGGGAAAGACGACTATACAAGTCCCAAATCGAATAGGCCGATTGGACTGCTACCAGTAATGGGAAAAATTCTAGAGAAGATGATGGTCAGAAGGCTGGTTTGGCACTTGGCACCCCGGATAAGCCCTCGTCAGTACGGCTTCATGCCACAGCGGAGCACGGAAGACTCCCTCTTTGACCTGATGGCCCACGTGAGAGGCAAACTCCAAGAGAGGAAGCTCATCACGATGGTGTCGCTGGATATAGAGGGAGCCTTCGACAGTGCATGGTATCCGGCCATAAAGGTCAGACTGGCGGAGGAGAACTGTCCAGCGAATCTCAGGAAGATGATAGCCAGCTACCTAAGCGACCGCAAGGTCCGGGTAAGGTACGCTGGCCATGAGTTCGCCAAAAGGACGAACAAAGGATGTGTCCAATGGTCAATAGGCGGTCCCATCCTATGGAATCTTCTACTAAACCCATTGCTCGTTTCTTTACAATATAATTGGTGATATCATCTATTGAAGTTTCTCTGTGAACATTCGTTATATATATTGGTAATCTTTTCTCTGCTGCTTTGAAATTTAAATCTGCATCTTTTGTGGCACTACCAACTTTTCCACTAAAATTATTCTTCCGTTTAGGCCTTTGAACTACTGTCCACTGATTACTTTTCTTCGCTTCGTTTGCTTGCACAACATTATTTTTACGCAAAACTTCGGCCATCGTTATTCCTCTATTTGGGGACACAGTAATACAGTCATCGATTGATTCCTTCGGCGCAGGAGGCGGCAGCGGTGGCGGTGACTCATCGCCACGGCTCAGCTGTTGTGAATCGGAAACCAGTTCGCTTTGCTGTTGAACACACGACTGTTGTCCTACCATGTTACCACAATCATTCTGTTTACAGTTACCGTCGCCAACTGGAGCTATTGTAGATGTCGGCACTAGACATTCCGTTGATTCCTTTTCAATTTTGCCAGTGTCGTAATTTAATATTAGTCCTATGGGCCCACTGTCAAGTTCACAGCCGGACATATCAATATTCCGATACCCTCCTCTTTTCTTTTTATTGATATTGCAATCGAATTTGTTAACGATTGATGCTTTCTTTACATTATCAAGGTCCAAACGCAATTGATTCAATTGTTCCATAGTAGCACACTCACTTTTAAGTGTTTTTATTTCACTTTGCATCAGCACAATGTCTTTGAGCAATCTCGTTGCGTCGATATGATCGAACGTAACTGGGGGTAGACGGTGCAGTTCTCTCGCCACAAAAATCGGGATTTTCTCAGGATCCACTCGTTTTAATGTACGTGTATGATATCTTCAAGATTACGTTGATTTTTGCCATCACCTTTACGCGTAGTTTTCTTAACTGCTGCGATCGAGTCAAACAACAAATTTTTCGCCGCATCAACTTCTTTCTCCAGGAAAGACGTTGCACGCAGACGTATAATGCTTTCTTCGTCCATTACATCCATTTTTGATTGAATGAACGCTAAAACTTCATTAATCACTATATTACAGTGAATACATTTTATAGTATTTGACGACATTGTCGATCACTACACAAACAATCGCTTTTACATGGCTCCAACCATTTTTAATAAATTGCCCAAATCATGGAAAACATTAAATATATCTGCTCTAAAAAGTAAATTGAAGAGTTTACTAACTGAAAGAGCATATTACAGTATAGCAGAGTTTATGAAAGAGGACAATTTTATTCGTTTTTGATATGACAATGTTCTATTTTTTGACATGTTATTGTAATCTATTGTATTTTTTTGACATTTTATTGTAATCTATTGTATTTTTGGAATAATTGTAAATTGAAATTGACATTTTTAATGACAGTTATTCGTAATTATTTTCACTGGCGAATTTATTTAATTACTAAATTGACAATGAATTGTATAAAAAAAAATAATATGCTTGTTGAATTGTAATTGTACCTAATCTTTAATGAATAATGATGAAATGTAACTTTTATGAATAATATCACGTTAATGCACCATCTCTTCTTACCAATTTGTACGCCACGATATGCGGCTGAACATGTTAGAACGTTTCTGTATCCTATTATTATCTTGCATGCAATGTTTCATGTACACCATGTTTCAACAAATAAAATTTACTTACTTACTTACTTACATACATTCTATAAGAAAAAAAAACAAAACATGCCTTTTTTTTGTAATTTACATAAAATGGAATAATAGAAACAAATGAGAAAAAAAAAGTACAAAATTCAGGAAGCTCTTACAGATTTTCGTTAATAGCAAGAAGGGCCTTGGCTTCATCTAGAAGTTCTTTCGATATTGTTTCTGAAGTATTTCTCAAACTTGATATATACGGATCAGAAGTGTACAATAAGGTATGGAACACGTCTTAATTGGTAGCCGCTCTTGAACACTTTCTAGAATGATGAAGTCTAAAGTTTTTGTAATCCTTATTTCGGGATTCTTGCGCGTCTTCGGACAATTGTCCGATACGTAAAATAGCATAGTACTCAATGATTTTTTCTCCGTGAATAAGTATCTTATGCACGGAGGAAGGCATATAATACCAATTATAAATATTTACGTACAGTTGGGCTGTACTATAAAATCAAAATCAAAATCAAAATCAAAAGTCATTTATTCAAACTAGGCTGAGAATCAGCACTTTTCGAACGTCAAAATTACATAAGACAGTCCCCCAAAAACGCCCGCCCTTCACCACTTCCTAGTGCTTTAGCTGGGAAGAAGAAGTGGCGCAACAAACTCCCCAGCAGCACAGCTGTCTGATCAGTTAGAAAAGAAAATGAATCTATACAATAGTATCCAAAATAATATGCAATGCAATGCAAAAAACGTCAAACTTATATTAAATTATTTGCCTTATGTCAGCTAGCACACGCCAATATACCCACAAAAAACATCGAAATCCTTACTCAAGCGAATAAATTAAAATTAAAAACGTAAACAGAACTTAATCGAATAAAAGCCTCCATGCAAGCATAAGGGGCGTGCCCACTTACATAATAGCTATTAAAACTGGAACTCAAAGCCACAAAAATGTTAAACTAGGACCATCGAAGTAAAATAAATAAACAGTTAATTACTAATAACAATAACAAAACCATGGACAGCAAGACGACCAGTCACCACGAGCAGCACCCGTTCACGAGCATAACGCGAAGATCAGCCATCACCCCCTTCGCCATATTTGAGGGAAGGAGGCAACCCGACCCCCGACGCTACCGCAAGCAGTGACATCTAAGGGAGCATGACGAACTTGCTGCCGGTTGCTCAGGCAAAAATAATATGATCAATTGTCGAGGTCGCTAGCTAACCACTTATTGCAATACAACTCATTAAAAAAAACATTTTAATGAGTAGATTATGTCAAAAATAAAAAATAACACCAAAATAAATAGACTTATTAGTCAACAAAAATAAACAGGTCGGTAGGAAAGCTAATTCTGGAGATATGCGTATTCACCGAACTTTTTTGAATTAATAGCCATTCCTGATGACATAGTTTGTAGTATTATGTACATTCGTTTTATAAGTTCTACGTTTACACCTGTAATGTCTGCAGAGCAAGAGTAATTCTGAAAAAATCTCCGAGCTGTGTTTCCATCATTACTATTTCCGGTGCCTTGTCGAGGTTTATCAACATGCAGTTCCATTTCCTCCCTAAACCGCTTTTGTACCAGTTTTTTCTTTTCGTCTTTTTTATTTTTATTTTCAGGTGTAGTAGCTGACCACTTTTCAAAAGACAAGTTATACGAAATGTGTAAGATCATCTCTATACTCCTAATCCAAGCATGTAGTGTTGACAGTCCGTATTGAAATGAACTTTCGTTCACATCTCGTGTCCTAACTGCCTCTAAGTTATTCATTTGCCGAGGAGTTGCACCCCAAGCTGTACAAGAAGCGCTCGAACGAGTTTCAGTTAAAACTTGTGCCATTTTACCATCAATCATGGTTAAAAATAGGTCATGAGTAATTTCGATTACCTCACCATTCTTATTTATCAGGGAAGGAGACAGATTTTGTTTTTGATTGTTGATATCAGCCACAACAGACGCGGTTTTTTCAGGAGTTTCATAAGTCATAAGTCATAAGTCATAAGTCATTTATTCATTTGTTTAACATAGGTGTACAATAATGGTATAATAAAATAATAAGGAGCTTGCTATGTTATGCCAGAGGGCGTACAAATGTTTGAATGCAGTAATTATTGAATAATAAAAAACAAACATTGAGAAAGAAAAAACAAAAATTTAAAATTACACATTACATAATACAAATTAATTAATAATAAATAGCAATAGAAGTCGTCAAAATGAGTCAAATGAGAAAAAAAAAACAACAATTTTTTTTATGAAAATAAAATAAAACAAATAGGAATGTCAATACAGTGCATGTCAACACACAGACTGAAAACAAATAGTAAGGCTATGTCAATATACGAGTACAAACTAAATGTCAACATACCATAAAAAAAAACTAAAGTCATGTTGAATGTGTATTGTATAAAGACGTAAACCAATGGTCATTTAATTTAGTCGCATTAAAGGTGTCGCCAAGTAAACACACATTTCATTCTTATAAAAATCCCACATACAATTTGCAACCTTACTACCATCAGAACATGGTCGAAAATCGAGCCGGATTATAGTGCACCACAGTGATTGTGTTCGAACGCCGAGAACAAAAGACATCGCATTCCTTAGATAAGAAAATATCAAGTTACTTGTTGTTGGTACTTCTTACTGTAGGGCACAGCTACGGGTCTCTTCAATAAATATACGTGCTTGATGGTTTGAATTACTTATATTTCACAGTTAGTTACATTAATTAGTGTGTAGGAGTTCTCTGCATTTAAATCGTCGCCGGCAAAGTGAAGTAAAAAATGGCGCCATAGCGTGAGATGTGAAAAAGGTTTCGTTCGGAAAATCAACGTTCGTCAAACCGCTGCCAATAGTCGCAGTGCGGCGTTTGTGAAGCTTGTTGATGCTAATGCTTGAACATGCCCCCGGCCTTGGAAGCACTCGCGTCCAACATCTTGTCATCATTTTCATCGAACAGAGGACAAATTCGAGGAAATGCGCGTCTGATGATCCCACTAGAAGTTTGGATGTCAGCTACTCGGGACACTCCATCCTTTCCTGGCAATGTGGCTATGATGCGTCCTAATCTCCACTTCAGTGGCGGAGTGTTGTCTTCTTTGATGACCACTAGAGTATTAGGCTGAAGATCATTTTTGTTCTCCTTCCATTTTGTTCTTACTTGCATTTCTGAGATATACTCCTTGCTCCATCGAGACCAAAAATGTTGTCTCATCTGCTCTAGTTGTTGGTAGCGTGTCAGTCGATGAGCAGGAACTTCAGTCAGCTGTTCAGTTGCAGGCGCTGTCAGGAGACGACCAACCAGAAAATGGGCTGGACTCAAAGGAAGGAAATCTGTAGGATCTGTTGACATAGGACTAATAGGACGGGAATTTAGGATGGCTTCAACCTGACATAAAACCGTGCTAAACTCTTCAAATGTTAAGTGTGCATTACCGATTACGCGCGACAAGTGATGCTTGCATGATTTTACTCCAGCCTCCCAAAGTCCACCAAAATGAGGAGCATACGGTGGGATAAAAGAAAACTTAATGTCCTGACTAGTCGCATAATCAATTAAATCTGCGGAACAATTTGATAAAAATTTTGAAAAATCATTGGCAAGACCTACAAAATTCCTACCATTATCTGATATAATTTCAGCAGGTTTGCCTCGCCGAGAAATAAATCTCTTTAACGCAAGTAAATAAGCCTCAGAACTAAGGTCAGTAACCAGTTCCAAATGTATTGCACGAGTTACTAAGCAAATAAATAAGCATATATAACCTTTCAGTAATTTTGAGCCCCTGCCTTTACGGTTCAATACGAGCACTGGCCCAGCGTAGTCCACACCACTACGTAAAAATGGAAAACCTGGAGTAATTCTCTCCTGCGGTAAGTTGCCCATAATAGGTGATAAGGATTTACCTCTCAATCGTGCACAAGTAACGCAGTCATGTACAGTGCGCTTGGCCAGATTCCTGCCCCCTATTGGCCAGTGCGACTCGCGTATATTGTATAGCAGCGCTTGTGGGGCAGCATGCTGCAGCCGTTTGTGCTCGCTACGGAACAGTAATACTGAAAACCAATGTTTTGATGAGATTAAATAAGGATGTTTTTTATTAAAACTGAAATCAGGTGAACCCTTTAATCTCCCTCCAACTCGTAAAGTTTTATCAGTATCAATAAATAAGTTTAACTTACTCAAACTATGCTTACTTTTTAAACCTTGGCTATTAAATAATAGTTTATATTCATCCGCAAATGATTGTTGCTGACTAAGCCTGATTAATGTAACGTCTGCTTCTCTTAGTTCAACTACAGTAAGAGGTCCACGATAAATATCATTTCTATGGCGTATGTTGTGAATAAAACGCAATAAATACGCACATGCGCGTTTCATACGATTATATTGGGAAAATCTCTCAAAGGGAAATAATGATATTTCTGTTGTGCTCAGAAATAATTGAACAGCCTTTACAGGTTTAGTCTCGGGCAACTCAATCTGAGAAGTGTCAGCAATTGTCGAAATAACTTGCTCACAATTAAAGTTAGGATCATGAAGGAATGCTGGCCCTTCCCACCATAAATTATTATATTTAAGATCTTCTAGCCTGACTCCACGGGACACTAAGTCAGCTGGGTTGTCTTTACCACTCACATGACACCAAGGAAGTTCTTTAGTTAATTCATGGATCTCAGCTGCCCTGTTTTGGACGAACGTTTTTAATAAATTAGGTGCCATGTGCAACCAACCCAGTACAACAGTGGAGTCACACCAAAAAATTATATTGTCAAAGTGACAGTTAAGCGAATCCCGTACCTTACTAAACAGCCTAGCACCTAACAAGGCTCCGCATAATTCTAGCCTCGGAATGCTTACAGGATTTAAAGGTGCGACCTTTCCCTTTGAACAATATAACCTAACAGTAACGCTTAAATCACGACTAATTGTGCGCACATAAATACAGGCCCCATACGCAGATTCTGAGGCATCTGTAAATATGTGTAACTCTATACGCGCAGGCTCCTTGCCTATGACGTGTCGCCGCACACGTATTTCTTTGAGAATAGGCAGTGAACTCGCGAAGCGCTCCCAAGTTTGCACGACATCACAAGGGAGTTCATCGTCCCAACCTATTTTCAAGAGCCATAATTTCTGCAATAATATTTTTGCTATAATTATCATAGGGCTCAATAAACCTAAAGGGTCAAATATTTGAGAAATCTTTGACATAATATAACGCTTTGTAATTAATTGGTTATTATCGTTTTCAAACTGCGTATTAAAATGAAATTCGTCACTAATATTATTCCAACTTATACCTAAAGTTTTTGAATGCACATTTTCGCCTAGTGCTAGTTCTTTAAATAATTCAGACGCATTATTTCCTGTATTATCTAAATTAAAATTAAACATCCACTTGCGTAGTGGAAAACAACCCGTTTGTAAAACGTTAGCTACATTTCGACAAATATTTAGCAAACTTTCTTTGTTATCATTCCCTGTTATCATATCGTCGACGTAAAAATCCTGGTTAATAATTCTTATGACGTCAGGATCCGTGGAATCAGCCGCTAACTGTTTAAGGCACCTGCAACTTAGAAACGGAGCAGATGCGGTCCCGTAGGTTACTGTGTTTAACCGATAAACACCGATGGGCTCCGACGGATCATCACGCCACAAGATCAGTTGAAGGTCACGTTGATCTTCATGAACTAAACATTGTCTGTACATCTTTTCGACATCTGCGCATGCCGTGTACGTGTGCTGCCTAAACCGTAGTAAGATGGCCATCAGATCACCTTGTATTGGCGGGCCTACCATTTGTAATTGGTTTAGTGAAATATTATTACTGGTGGCAGCACTCGCATCGAACACGACACGCAACTTGGTGGTCGTGCTATGCTCGCGAAACACGCCGTGATGCGGTAGAATGTAATGCGGCGTCCCGTAGGTGTCAACGCGACTCATGTGACCTAAGCGAATGTACTCATGAATGAAATCGCAATAGAGCCTTTTATAATCAGGATTACGTAATAAACGTTTTTCAAGGGCTAATAACCGACGTTCTGCTTGCGAGTAACTTTCGCCTAATGTGTCGGGGTTTTGTTTAAAAGGAATGCGTACACTAAACCTGCCGTCGTTATTGCGCGTAGTGTTATCGACGAAATGGTTTTCACAGGCACGTTCCTCATCCGTGCGCATATCCCGACGCATGGAAGTCTCCTCAAGCTCCCAGAACAATCGTAACTGCAAATCAATTGATTGCGAGAAGTTACACTGAATGTACCTTTCATGACGCGTAAAATTAGAAATAGGTCCGCTTATTATCCAACCTAATTTTGAATCTAATAAGAAAGGTCCATTCGGTAATCTTATTTTCTTACTATTTATTAAATCCCAAAATTTGTCTGCGCCTATTAAGATATCAATATTTTGAGATTCATAAAATTGCGGATCTGCCAATTTAATATCATCGGGAATATTAAACTGTGCGCATTGTTTTGGCATTGCAGGCAACGCCGACGTAATGTTAGGTAAAACGAAACATTGTAAACGCGTAGTGTATCCAGGGTTGGTCCGCGATTTAATCTCAACATCACACATTTGCGTAGATTGTGTGACAGAGTTACCAACACCTCGTATTTCTTGAGTGGACTGTATTACTGGCGCATGTATTAAATCGCATAATGATTTTGTTATAAAACATCGCTCACTACCGCTGTCGAGAAGTGCTCGCACTAAATGATAATCGTTACTATTATCTAAAATCTCAACTAAAGCAGTCGACAATAAAACCGGTTTCATAACAGCTGATTGAGTGCATTGTACGTGGACTTTGTTTGCTTGGATCGTCGATATCATATTGTTTGACGTGGAACCGGAGGCCGAGCAGGGTGCAACAGGCAAGGGGAGGGGCGCTTTCCCAAGGTTTGCTGGAGCCAGAGGCTCACTAGTATTACCTTTCGACGCATGAAGTGAACCAGGCTCATTAACATCACTTGAAATGTTATTATTATCCGTATGAATCAAGGAGTTATGTTTTTGGTTACACTTTCTACACGGTCCAAACCTACAGTTCTCTACAGTATGACCCGAACGTAAACAGTTCATACACAGTTTGTTGTCATTAATAAGTTTAATTTTAGTTTCTAAATCATATTCAATGAACTTATGACATGAATAAAGTGAATGACGTGTATTACATAGTAAACAAAGTCTCTTATTACGGTTATGCATAGATTGTTCCTGTGGTTTATTGGTGGAAACATTGCAGTGTATTTTAGACTGACTTTGTGTGTTATTATTTTGCTTTTTGTTGTCACTATTAGCCTTATTATGTGACCCATGCAGTGTTTCCAACATGTCTGCCCGGAGTTTTAAGAACTTTATTAATTCATTCACTGTGAGTTTTTTCTTTGAATCACTACTTTCAGAAAATAATGTGCCTTTATGTTGTTCCCATTCTCTTTCTGTTATTAGATCTAGCTTAGATTCTATCATGTAGATAACTAATGTATCCCATGTGTCAGTGGGCTCATTTAGTAACTTTAATGCGCGAAGATTCTTTAAAACAGTGTCTATTAATTTTCTAATTAGAACAGGTGATTCTTTATTTATACTCTGCATAGTGAACAATGACTTGACATGATTATGCACTAACAATCTGCTGTTATTGTAACGATTGAGAAGTAATTCCCATGCAACTTCATAACTATCGCTTGAAAATTCAACTGACTCTATGACTAACGCTGCACTTCCTTTGAGCGATGATTTTAAATAATGGTATTTTTCTATGCTACTGATTTGGTTAGAGGTATGCACTAAAGATGTAAATGAATCTCTGAACTCTAACCATTGCTCGTATGAACCATCAAAAGTAGGCATAGAAATAATTGGTAATTTAATTGACATTGCTCGGAGACTACATGCATTTGAACTGGAAGTACCCTGGCTCTGATTTATTAAGTACTCGGCTTGTGACAATGCTGTGTAATAGCTATTTTCAAATAATTCTCTCTGCGTTAACTGTTCATCTAAGTCAGAAGCTGATTCCTCAAGGTTATTTTGAATGGCATTAAACTCATTGTACAAGCTAGTAGCTCCCTGAATCCGTAACTTAAGATCGATGCGTTTATGATCAGATAGACTTTCACCTCCAATACTAGACAAATAATTCGAAAACCTAGTGAGGCGACCTTTCACTATGGCACGTTTTTTAACCAATTCCTTTTCCTCGCTCATTATGATGGACAATAAGGAGAATGGAGTACTCACGGTTTCCGGAATGACTGAAGGTGATGCTGATGCACTGCGCTTAGCACCGATGCTTCCGCGATCACGGAGAGTTGAGCGAACAAGAACCAGGTTACATAACAGCTAACAACTGCTGAAATCAGTTTATAGCACGGTATTACACAGTGGACAAGGAGGACGGGAGGTAGAATTGGGATGGCTGGCCGTACCTTCTATGCGCGTTTTCCTTAGGTCTGGACTGGATCCGGCTCTGAGGGGCCAATATGTTGGTACTTCTTACTGTAGGGCACAGCTACGGGTCTCTTCAATAAATATACGTGCTTGATGGTTTGAATTACTTATATTTCACAGTTAGTTACATTAATTAGTGTGTAGGAGTTCTCTGCATTTAAATCGTCGCCGGCAAAGTGAAGTAAAAAATGGCGCCATAGCGTGAGATGTGAAAAAGGTTTCGTTCGGAAAATCAACGTTCGTCAAACCGCTGCCAATAGTCGCAGTGCGGCGTTTGTGAAGCTTGTTGATGCTAATGCTTGAACACTTGTGTTTATAAAAGATGTCACACTCAGAACAATTACTAGGAGTGTTAGAAGAAATTGCGAAGTTATTACAAAAAACACAAATAAACTTAAAGAAATGTCCTAAACAGAGATTGACGCGAGGATACATTGAAACAAGATTGAAATGTTTAGAAGAATATTGGAATAATTTTACCACCACCCACCAAGAATTAATAAAATGCACAACACGTGAAAATCGAAATACTATGAGCTATTTTGTGAACGAAGATTACTATATATGCGAAGATCTTTACTTATCTATGCAAGCGGACTTGAAAGACTTATGTTTACAATTTTCGTCCGGCAGTCCGTCACGTAGTTCAGGTGCATATGAATCATCAGGGATATTTACATCACAACTTAGATTGCCGAACATTGAACTGCCAAAATTTACGGGACGGTATGAAGAATGGTCCTCTTTTCACGATTTATTTACGTCGTTAGTTCACAAAAATACTTCGATAAGTGACGTACAAAAACTACACTACTTAAAATCTAGCATTGGTGGTGAAGCAGAGGTGCTACTAAAACACATTCAGATAACGGAAAGCAATTATTCGCAAGCCTGGGCCGCACTGAAGCAAAGGTATGGAAACAAACGACTCATAGTGAACGCGGTTATTAAACGTTTGTTTAATCAAAGAAAAATAACTACGCAGAGTGCCAGTCAATTAAAATCATTGTTAGACACAACTCACGAGTGCATTAATAACCTCAATAATATGACAGTTTCCACGGAGTCTTGGGATCCTATGATAATATTTCTTGTTGTACAGAAATTGGACCAAGAAACTCACAAAGACTGGGAGGAGTATTCATATCAAGAAAATTTAGAGGAGTTACCTTCATGGGAGAGCCTGAAGAAGTTTCTTGAGTCGAAGTTCCGCACTCTTGAGCTTGTGTCATCAGCTACAGCTGCACCTCGGGAAAAATGTAAAGAAAAATCATTTGCTGCCACTGCTACTACGTCAACTGAAAAAACGTGTGTTAAGTGCGAAGAACAACATACATTGTGTCATTGTAAGCAGTTTACGGACATGAATGTCAAAGACAGGAATGAGTATGTGAAGCAAAATAGATTGTGCTATAATTGTTTGTTACCAGGGCACGCAGTGTTCAGATGCCGAGTCCCTATTAACTGCCGCATCTGCAAAAAGCGACATCATTCTCTTCTTCACGAGAAAAAAGAAGACGTTTCAAAGACACAGAACGAGACAGCCACTACAGCTACTACAACGTCAAGTGTGTCTGTGAATCATACCATAGAAGAAAGCACAACAATAACAATGGCGGCACAATACAACAATACAAAGGTGACGGCGTTGTTAGCAACGGCAATGGTGAAATGTAAGAATGAAGAAGGACACACCATTGTACTAAGAGCGCTCATCGACCAAGGATCGCAAGCATGTTTCATTGGTGAGAAAGCGACTCAGCTTCTGAAACTCAAAAGGCAGTCAGCGAGAGGCAGCGTGATCGGAGTGGGATCTACTAAAACTGATGTCAAGCAAGTGGTTCAGCTACAGGTTATATCAAGAGTAGAAGACAACTTTTGTCTTAATATACAAGCCTATGTGATGAATAAACAGTTGACCACTAAGTTACCAAAATTCGCTGTATACAATGATGTTAAGCACCTACAATGTCTAAACCTAGCAGATCCGACTTACCATTTACCAGGGTCGATCGATCTTCTGCTAGGAGTGAGGGAATATGCAGACATTGTACAACCGGAGCTAATCAAAGGTCCACCGGGCACACCATGCGCACAACGAACCAGCCTGGGTTGGATTTTATTTGGAGAGATACAAAACAAAAACGAAGACAACTCTTTTCTTGTTATGCACCATCAAATAGATATGGATAATATATTAAAAACACTCTGGGAAATAGATACTGAAACGAAAAGAAAATACACACAAGAAGAGCAGTTATGTGAAGATATTTACAAAAGAACATATACAAGGAATGAAGAAGGTAGATACGTAGTTACCTTACCTTTCAAAACACAAAACCCTAAATCACCAGACGGTAATACACGAGAAATAGCAATGCGTCGATTGCTACAATTAGAAAGAAAATTTACAAAACAACCAGACTTAAAGGAGGCATATGAGAAAGTTATAGAAGATTACGGAATGCTAAATCACCTGGAAGAAGTACCTGCAGAAGAATTGAACACAAAGAAAGCTGTATACTTACCTCATCACGCAGTTGTCCGAAGTGATAAAGAGACTACCAAAACTAGAGTTGTCTACGATGCTTCCTGCAAAGGTTCCAATAACATCTCACTTAATGACGAATTACTAGTTGGACCTATAATTCAAGACGACCTTCGCAGCATTCTAATGAGATGGAGGATGCACGCCGTCTGCTTTGTAGCCGACATTGAAAAAATGTATAGAATGGTAGCGCTTTCCAAAACCCAAACGGATTTCCAACGTATCCTGTGGAGAAAAGACCCGTCCGAACCTGTCAAAGATTACCGTTTACTTACCGTAACGTTTGGCACAGCTCCCGCACCCTACTTAGCATGCAGAACCTTACTCCAGCTGGCAAATGATGAAGGTCAAAATTATCCTATCGCTGAACAAATGATATCAGATTTTTACGTGGACGATCTCTTGTCTGGAACGGACTCGCTAGAAACGGCCATTGAAGCCAGTCACCAACTGAAAGAGTTAATGAAAAGGGGCGGTTTCGTATTAAAGAAATGGTCGTCAGACAATGTGGACTTCATGAAATCCATACCGCCAGACGAGAGATCTCAAAATGCATTCCTTGATTTGAATATCGCTGGAAAGGTGAAGGCGCTGGGAATCCTTTGGAACCTGAAAACAAACAAATTTGAATATAAATTTACCTTGAAACCTGTAGAAGGTGATACAACTAAACGAAGCATTTTCTCAGATGTGCAAAAGTTATACGATCCTCTAGGATGGTTGTCCCCAAGCATAATTACAGCTAAGTTACTAATGCAAAAACTCTGGCTGGAACGAGTCAGCTGGGATGACAAGATTAGTCACGACTTAGAAAATGAATGGTTACACATAAGATCTGATTTTGAGCATATTAACGAAATTTGTGTTGATAGATGGATACACACAACAGCGGAAAATAAAGAATGCATTCAGTTGCATGGATTCAGCGATGCATCATCACGTGCTTACGCAGCGGTTGTGTACGTGAGAGTAACTTGTCCGAACGGTGAAATTCATACTAATCTGATGGCAGCTAGAACACGAGTTGCTCCATTAAAGACTATTTCTATTCCTCGTCTCGAATTGTGTGGAGCACTACTGTTGTCACAATTATTAAATCATGTATGCAGAGCAATGAAAATACCGAAATCACAGATCTTCGCTTGGACAGATTCGTCAATTGTCTTGGCGTGGTTGTCTGGAGAACCCTCCAGGTGGAAGACATTTGTGGCGAACAGGGTGGTGGAGATATTGGACAACATAAACTGCAATCAATGGTATCACGTGTCATCCAATGAAAATCCTGCCGATATTGCTTCTCGAGGGTTACCAGTAGTAGAATTAAAAGAATGTAATTTCTGGTGGAAAGGGCCAAGTTGGTTGAGCACAGAAGAAATCAAATTCAGTCGGCTGGACAATACACAAACTGATGAAGAAAGGAAAACAATCAAAGAGTTACAAACAAACTTAAAACTTAATACCATGGACAACGATTACACAAAAATAACAGAACAGTTTAAAAATTACACAAATTTAAAAGAATTGCTGACAGTCATCTGCTACTGTCGAAGATTCCTACATTACAAGAGCAACATAGTTTTTTCTGAATCCGAGAAACATATCTCGACAAAAGAACTAGAAGATTCACTACTTATATGTATAAAAATAGCACAAGAAAACGATTTTGAAGAGGAAATTCAGCCACTAAAAAGAGGAAATGAGGTACAGAAAAGAAGCCCTTTGAAATCGTTGAACCCTTATTTAGATAGCAATGAAGTCATAAGAGTAGGAGGAAGATTGAGAAATGCCAATATTGCATTTGAAAGTAAACACCCAATCATACTTGGAAACAGAAACGAATTGACTCGATTAATTGTGAAGAATGCACACGCAGAGACACTTCATGGTGGGGCGCAACTGATGTTGGCCTATCTTAGATCCAGATACTGGATATTACGAGCCAAAGACGTCGTGAAGGCATGTATCCGACAATGTCTGGTGTGTGCTAAACATAGTGCCACAGCGAAAAAGCAACTAATGGGTGATTTACCGAAAGAGCGCGTTACTCCAGCTAGACCATTCCTTCATAGTGGAGTCGATTTTGCAGGGCCATTTCAAGTATTGATGTCAAAAGGGAGAGGAGTTAGAACCAACAAAGCATATATCGCCATTTTTATCTGTATGGCGGTAAAAGCAGTACACCTTGAATTGGTTGGCCATTTAACAGCAGAAGCGTTTATTGGTGCATTTAAAAGATTTACATCTAGACGAGGCAAATGTGCCCACTTATGGAGCGATCAAGGCAGGAACTTTGTCGGCAGTAATAAGGATCTCATAGCTGCATTACAAAACGCACAATGTGAGCTTCCAAGAGACGTAGCAGACTCACTAGCAAAGGATGGAACACAATGGCATTTCATACCTGCGTACAGTCCGAACTTCGGCGGTCTCTGGGAGGCAGGAGTCAAATCTATTAAACACCACTTGAAGAGAGTTCTTACGACTAACCTAACCTTCGAAGAAATGACAACCTTATTGTGTCAGATTGAAGCCTGCTTAAATTCCCGCCCTCTCACACCTGCAGATGAGTCGGACATCGATGCAATAGAAATGCTAACCCCAGGTCACTTTCTCATTGGAGAATCTCCAATTGTAGTGCCACATCCAAACCTAGAAAATATAAAATTCACTTACCTTTCACGTTGGCAACACACGCAGAAACTTCTGGGTGATTTCTGGAAAAAATGGCAAATGGAATATTTAACACGTCTGCAGCAAAGACCTAAATGGATAAAACGAGAGACAGAATTAGAAAAGGGACAAATAGTACTTATAAAAACAGACAACTTACCTCCTGGAAAATGGCATTTAGGAAGAATAATTGAAAAACACCCTGGACCAGATGGTCTGACCAGAGTTTACAGTGTAAAAAGTGGTGACAGTGTTATCAAAAGATGCATTACTAAATTGTGTCACTTACCTGTAGAATGTAATGATGATTATTAGCAATTAATAATACGATTTTGCATGTTAATTTCTGTTGTTTAAAGGACATGATAGTCCTTTGGGGGCCGGTATGTTGAATGTGTATTGTATAAAGACGTAAACCAATGGTCATTTAATTTAGTCGCATTAAAGGTGTCGCCAAGTAAACACACATTTCATTCTTATAAAAATCCCACATACAATTTGCAACCTTACTACCATCAGAACAGTCAATATACAAAAACTGATGTCGATAAACAATAATAATGTCAATAAACAAAATTTATGACAAGGACAACAATACATTTATTTACTTAGCATGTCAACATTATGTCGATAAATTTTTGTCTGTTAAAAATTCCGAAATACTGTAATATGCTTTGTTCACCAGTAAGGATTTTAGGCGTTTCTTAAATAGGCTCACGTTCAATTCTTTGATTGACCGTGGGATGCGGTTAAATATGATTGGCGCCATGCAGAATACACTTTTATACATTAATGCTGTGTGGGACCTTCTTACGCACAAGCTATTGATATCCCGTCGACTTCGGTTATTAATGTCTGACATTTCATTTCTTTGGCAAATTCTAACAATATAGGTCTGCAATATCTTACAGATGAGCAAGTTTCATTATTCCAAACAACAGTATTAGTTGTCTCATCTATGAATCTGATAGGTACAAGTGAAGCAATAAAAAGGTTTGCATCTGATATAAAATCACTTTCTTCGGGCAAAACTTGCTTGTACTCACTCTGCCCTGATGACCCGTCACAACCCCATTTACAGAATAGTTTCAACTTTCTTAAACCGTTTTTGTAAACTGAACTAATTAGTAATATACGTGCCACAGTATGATCCAACAAGTCCTGCAGATTGACTTTTGCACTTATGTTAGTAATGGTTATGCTCGAATCTGGTGGGTAACACATCTTCTTCGCTTCGACTAAAGTTGGATAAGAAGGAAACACTGAGCAGTTTTTGTACGCCAGACAAAGTCGAAGTTTCCCATACTGTTCCTTGTTAAGGTCTAAGTCAATAAATGTCCGTAGTGCTTCTTCCTTTGAAAAAGGTGTAACGTCTTCCGGGTTCTCAGTTATGTATTTAACCATTTTTTTCTTATCATTTTTTGATGCAGTTCGTATAATATTAACGATTGCGGCCTCCTCCGTCTCACCCATAGACCGTGACTCCTGAGCATATGCATTGAGCACACAGTCCAATCCGTAATCTTGTGTAGGGACAATGTAAGTACGAATGTTATACGTCAGCGTTTTGTTGTATGAAAGAGAAGTGTGAATGGGAGATCGCCAGTTACTGCGCATTGGCCGGTCCGCGTGTTTGTGTTCAACTTGGGATAATTACGGGAATAAAAAATTAATACTACAGTGATCAAAACCTTTTATTTAAATACAACACGTGTCGTGGTAACTCCCGTGTCGAATCCCGTAGGTGTGAAACAGAGCACCTACAGTGGTGACCCCGAATATTTGTGAACTTTTCAAAAATTTAAACGAGTGAGTAATCGAGGGTTTGTCACGGCAACCTAAAGCGGAACAAGATGCAGCAAACTCCAATCAAGATGCCGGAGGCAGGAGGAACCGCAGCGGAAGTAGCAAACATCTCGGTATCATCACGTGTATCGATGTTATGGGGTGACATGCCGAGGATGTGGTTCGCGCAAGTGGAGAGCGTGCTGGCACCGCAGAAGCTGATCAAGCAAAATACGATTTTGTGGTGGCAAGGCTAGATCGGGAAGCACTACAACAGGTTAGTGACATTATTCTATCGCCTCCGCCAACAGACAAGTACAAAATATTAAGAGAGCGACTGTTACATGCTTTCGAAGAGAGTGCAGAAAGACAGTTCCAGAAACTAGTAAGCGAGATGGAATTAGGAACGCAAAAGCCTACACAGTTATTACGACGCATGCGTGATTTAGGTCGCAATGCAAAAACATCAGAAGATACATTGCGAAATTTGTGGATATCTCGCCTTCCAACTTCTGCCCGAGCAGTCCTAACAGTCAGCCACGACCAAACCTTAGACCATCTCGCAAACATAGCAGATAAGGTCATGGAAAATATACGCAGTGGGGACATAGCGGAGATCTCAACAACAGCCAGTGCAGGAAGCAGCAGCAGTCAGGTTCCGGTGAACGAGATACTCACGGAGATATCGAAGCTCAATCTAGAGGTGGCATCTCTTCGAGAGGAGGTGAATCAGCAACGACGCAGTGCAATTCGACGAGGACGTGGTCAGAGCGGCTTCAGGCCAAGATCCAGGTCAAGGACACCAAACGATCCCGATTGGCTATGCAAATGGCATTTCAGATACCGAAGGAACGCGAGGAATTGCGAGAACGCAGTTATGTTATCACATCCGGTACCGGATGTGCCTCTAGCGTTAATGACGGATGCATCAGACACATGTGCAAGCGGTGTGTTACAACAATGGGTAAAAAATTCGTGGTTGCCATTGGGATATTAAAAAAAAAAAATTACTCCCGCGCAAAAGAAGTATTCCACCTATGATAGAGAATTAACGGCAATTTTCAATCCGATATCTTTTTGAAGGCAGGGAATTGATCATTTATACTGACCACAAACCGTTAACATACGCTATGCATAAAGTAGAGAGTAATTCCGAAACGGCAAGACGTACAAGGCAGTTATTATTCATAAGTGAATTCACAACGGATATAAGGTACGTAAAAGGCGACGCCAACAAAATCGCTGACACAATGTCTAGAATTGAAACGATACAATGCCCCAAGTCAATTGAATACTCAGAACTAGCGATAGCACAGGAATGCGATACAGAGCTGACGCAATTGTTGAGTGTAAGGAATGACAATATTATTCTAAAAAAAATATTTATTCCAAACAGCGAACAGGCTATATACTGTGAGAATTCAACTAGTGTATGCAGACCATATATACCAGAAAGCTATAGAAAGGAAATTTTCAAATCAGTACATGAGAATAGCCATCCGGGTGTTAGAGCAACTCGCAAATTAATAGCACAACGTTATTTCTGGCCCGGGTTAAATCGTGATGTAGGGCAATGGGCAAAAACCTGTATTCCATGTCAAAAGGCAAAAATAGGGAGACACACCGTATCAGAACTACAACCATTCACAGAAGCAACGCGCTTTTCACACGTTCATATAGACATTGTAGGACCGTTACCAATAACAAAGGAAGGGTACAGATACTTAATAACAATGATAGACAGATTTACACGATGGGCAGAAGCCATCCCTGTCAGCGATATTACTGCAGAAACGGTTGCAAAAGTATTTTATGATAATTGGATAACACGTTTTGGAGCTCCCGAGAGATTAACTAGCGATCAAGGTCGTCAATTTGAAAGCAATTTATTTAACGAACTCTTGAAAACTTTAGGTGTAAAAAGAAGTCGAAATAGTCCATATCGACCACAAAGTAATGGTATAGTAGAGCGTTGGCATAGGAGTGTGAAACAGGCATTAACAGCACGCCTCACGGAGAACACAAGTTGGTACGACGAACTGCCTACAGTTTTATTGGGGTTACGCAGTGTGGGCAGAAGCGATAATGGCGTCAGTCCCGCAGAATATATTTACGGACAAACAATCAGATTACCAGGCGATTTCTATGACACCACTGATAATCTAGTGACAGGGGAGTATGCGTATATAGACAATTTAAAAAATAATATCAAAAATATAAAACCAGTTTGTCAACAAATACGGGACTCGCGAAAATTATTTGTGCATAGCGAATTAGACAAATGCAATCATATATTCATTAGAAACGATGCAGTTCGCCGACCTTTAACACCACCGTATGATGGACCCTACCGTGTCATTGAGAGAAAAGGGAAGGTATTTAAGATACAGTTGCCAAATAGAACTGTTAATATATCCATTGACAGGTTAAAACCAGCGTTTATCATAAACAACCAGTCCGAGGTTACAGAAACCAGTGCATGCGAGTCAAACGATATAAGAAGTCCTCAATAACAACCACGGTTAGTAATGAAATGAAATGAAATGAAATGAAATGAAATGAAATGAAATTGTTTATTCTGTAAATAGGATATCGGAATCACTTTTACACGTCATGTTAAAAAAATATTAGAGCTAAGCTAGATGAGGTCGGCGTTTCCTATCTGACTGCTCTGAGAAGAAAGGCCGAAACAAACTCAGAGGTCACAGTCTCTTTTAAAGTCCAGACATTATCTTGGTCAGGCCATATGAGGACCATGTAGATAGTGTCTGAAATGGTCTTTTGAGGAAAGAACCACATAGATTTGAGTGGACCTGTCCAGTCAGTGCAAGCAATTGTCAGTAATCGAGGAGCTCATCTCAGAACTTAAGGAGCTCAGCGACTCGACGAACAATACCAAAGAAAGGACATTTGAGTAGGCCGCATAAAATACTCAAACCGCCAGAACATCAGTAACACTAAATGTAAAATAAAGAAATAAAAAAAATAAAAAAATGATCCACATAGTCCTCACATTCACAATATTTAAAAAATAATATAATACGTAACAAAGTAATCATGTCATTTTGTTATAATATTCAACAATGTCAATGTGTATATAAAACTGGTATTTTTTCATGATTTTACATATTTATTATTAAAGTGGCAAGTTTTTATGGTTTTATCACAAATTTTAGCAGAGCGAGCAGCTCACTCCCAAGCTTTTTTGTCTTCAAAATAATCAGAAATTTTATAGTACCCTTTTTTACAAAGTTTAGTTTTGATACAGTTTTTAAAACGTTTAATGGGTAAGTTTCGAATGTTAATGGGAAGTTGGTTGTAAAAGCGTATACATTGGCCCATGAACGAGTTGCCTACTCTGTGGAGGCGAGTTCGATGTACGGCAAGATTGTGTTTATTCCTGGTATTTAAACTATGAATATCGGACATTTTCTTAAAATTTGAAATATTTTTGTGTACATACAATAGGTTTTCAAATATATACTGAGAGGCTACAGTCAGAATATCTATATATATCTATTGATAGTGGTTGAGAAGCTGCCGGACTGGGCCACCCATTTCAGGGCCATCAGTGCGAAGCTGGGCCGGCCTCCTCACGCTCGTCCGTATGGGGGCGGAGTTCGCTTCGTCCCAGACAGCGAAGAGGAGTACAGGCTGGTCCAGCGTTACCTGACTGGCCTTGAGAAGGATAGTGGAGTATCCTGGTTCGCATACTCGCCACCAGCGGACCGCAACATGAAGGTAGCCATAAGGGGGCTGCCAGCTGATACAGCCCCCGAGGACATTAAGGAGGAACTCCAGACATTGGGGTACCAGCCGGAGTATGTGCGCCATATTAAGGGCGCACAAGGACGACTCGGTTGTATATTCTATGTCATCCTGAAGCGAACCCCCGATGTCAGGACCATCTTCGACACCGCAATATTCATGAATATGCGCGGTGTCAAGATCGAGGCTTGGCGCGGCAAACGCGGGCCCGCTCAGTGCCACCGGTGCCAGCGCTTTAGGCATAGCTCGCACCAGTGCCACCGACCGCTCGGTTGCGTGCGGTGCGGAGGGGAGCACGCGGCACGAGACTGCCCACGCCCGCGGGAGGAGCCGGCCACATGCGCAAATTGCGGTGGCCCGCACCCCGCGAGCAATATCAAGTGCCCTGTGTTCCAGGATGAGATCCGGAACAAGAGAGCGGGGACTGTCGCCATCACGGCTAGAAGCCGGACACAGGTGGCCGCAAACAGGCCGCAAGATGTGCAGCTAGAGGCCTGTGGTCCGACGCTGATGGCGCCGGCCAACGAGCCCACCACCAAAGAAGCCCAAGCCTCTTCCTCCGGACGGAGAAAGAGAAGACGCGGGGGGAAAGGGAGGAAGAAACCCCCCCCACCCCCGGCGACCAAGGAGAATATCCCTGAGGCAGAGCCTGCCTCACAACATTCACAGGCTGTGAAAAGCACGCGACCTCCGAAAAGCGCCGGTACGGCGCAGCGGAGGGATGCGGTGCCACACAGCATAGTGACGCAGCCGCGAGCTAGCGCCCAACAGACTACGAAGCGCAGTGTGGTATCCGCACTAAACTTCGCCCAAGATTCGCGCGTCAGCGCCACTGAGTCGCAGCGGCGGAATGCGGAAACGCATGAGTTCGCCGCACAAGCGAACCGTGGCAGCACCGGCGCGGACACCAACAAAAAGGAGATCACAGCCTGTGCCATACAGCTGCTGATGGACCTGATAAGGGTCAGACAGGGTCAGGATGTGGAGACCGTCATCCTTGACGGTCTATCCATGCTACTAACATTGTACCATGGATAGAGCGCCAAGGTGAGAGACGCTGGAACGATCGCGGCCTTAGGGATAAGGTCGCCTCTCTCCGTCCAACCGGACGACGACACCGACGCCCTACATGACGTCACGGGTGAGGCGCACTCGGTTACACACGCATCACTCGTAATAAAATGACTCTACAGATGTACACTCACATCTGTTGCGCAGCGTGTTCTAGGTTAATATAGGCACGCCACGCAACTAATACAGACAACCTATACTCCACATGCATTCACATCAGTGTGCAGCCGCGGCGCGGGTGCGCCTGCGGCGCACGTTAACACTGAGCGGCGGTACTTTACAGCACAAGCCGCTCACACACCCATATCAGCCTCACTCTCAATCTGTAAACGGCTAGCTCTGTGAGCAGGGCGAGAGGAGGCTACATTTATGCCCGTAGGCGCGCCGAGTCGGCACCCACGATGCTGGTTATCCTCGCTGGGCCTCCCCCAGGTAACTGGGGGTCTCACCTGGTAGGGACAGACCGCCGAGGTGCCGTGAAGAAAGCGACACCACTATAGGCGTCGCGACGCGCTTACGAAGCTACATATGCAGCTACACAAACGGGCGCGATAATACGCGCCCAATTCCACTGCCGCCACTAGGCAAACATAGTGAGGGGTCCGCTGTAGCGTACCACCGTATTGCTTCCGCGGGCGAGGAGCTACGCTCCGATCCCGCCGGCCGCACCCCCCCGACGGGGGTGTAGCGACATCCCGAGCACTAGGCAAATTGGGTGTCGTTAGGGGTCATAAAAGTTCTTGCGTGTGTCGTAAAAGTTCTTTGGTTGCTTGGTTTATCGATTTTCTAAATTGGTCGAAAAAAAAGTATTGGTTTATCTTATTGGTTTCGTTTGGTCAACTTTGGTCATTGGTTTGAAGTACGAAGTAAAGATTGTATTTTATTTACTTCGTAGTTTGAATCCAATAGTGCCAATCGTTATACAGTAAGTTAGTGTTGCCAATTCGTTGAGTCACGGCCACGAACAGATGATACGTTGTCACACTAGACTGTTCGACGCACCGTTCTTTTAAGTTTGTAGGTTATTCAGTCATAAGTGTTGTTGGTTTTGTTTATTGCTTTAATTTTCCTTGAAAATGCCTCAAAGAAAAAAAACTAACCTTTCGCTGTGTAGCCGGAATACGAAAAGGATGAGACTTTGTAGGTCTCAGGAATCGGAAGAAGATCGTGAAGCACGGTTATCTGCTAACCGAGAGCACATCGCTCTTTCACGTGAATCGAAAACGTTCACCGAAAGGGAGTCACGTTTAAGTTCACAAAGAACACGGACCGCGACTTTGCGGTCTCAAGAGAGTATCCAGGAACGCGAAGTCCGGCTGTCTGCTGATCGGGAGCGCCACTCTCTCTCACGTGAGTCAGAGACATTCACAGAAAAGGAGTCGCGCTTAAGTTCGCAAAGAACTCGGACCGCGACTTTGCGTTCTCAAGAGAGTATCGAGGAACGCCAAGCACGTCTGTCATCTGACCGAGAGCGACACGCTCTCTCGCGCGAGTCTGAATCTCTCTCCCAAAGAGAAGAACGATTACAAATAGCTAGACATAACTATGTAGGTGTGGTACAAAGAAACAATGAAAGTTATCTTGCATCTGAAAGGGAAAGAATAGATGAACTAAGACGACCAGAAACAGCAGAACAACGTCAATCTCGCCTAGAAATAGAACGAGCTCGATACCATATGAATAAAGAAACAAATAGCGGAGCTGATGAGTCCATGGAAAATGACGATGCAAATATTTTATTACCTTGGGACAATAGGGAAAAATCTGGGTTCACATATTGGTCTAGAATTAATTATGCTGGCTTTACTTCCGTGGGTGACATGAGAGAAAATTGTAATTTTTGTCATGCTTTGAAATGGAGGAAAGAGACAGACGGAATGTGCTGCTCAAATGGAAAAATTGTGAAACTATGCAATGGAACTCGGTTGAGAGTAACAAATCTCCAACGAAATGTCATCGAAGCCGAAATCTTAACAGGTTGCGGCTCCGGTGATGTTGTTTCATTCCCAGGATACCCATTATCCCCAATAATTTTCCGTTTATTTTCAAACGTGTGCAATTTCCTGTAAGCCTCTGTTACGCTATGACTATTAATAAAGCCCAAGGCCAGACGTTATCCGTTGCGGGTGTAGACCTTACTTTTGATTGTTTTTCACACGGCCAACTCTATGTTTCTCTATCACGTGTTAGCAACCCAAACAACCTTTTTGTATATGCTCCGGGTAATTCCACCGCTAACATAGTATATAGAGAAGCATTAACGTAATCAACTATACCAAAGTCAGGACTCTTATCTAAATCATCAAAAAGGTGATATACTCTTATCTAAACGACGTTGTTTTGTTCTCGACAACCACGCGAACGAAGTCGCGGGCACAGCTAGTTATTAATAAATTGATAACACTTAGACTAGATCATATTAATTACCTAGGTAGGTATTTATGATTTTTCAGGAAAATATGGGTTCACCCAATTAATGCGAAGAGAGAGCAGTAAGTATGGCGAGTTTTACACTCTGGTTCCTGACTTGGTTAGAGACGAGAAGAGATTTTACGCATATTTTAGAATGTCAATCCGGTGTTTTGAT
Source organism: Eupsilia transversa (assembly GCA_914767815.1). Taxonomy (NCBI): domain Eukaryota; kingdom Metazoa; phylum Arthropoda; class Insecta; order Lepidoptera; family Noctuidae; genus Eupsilia; species Eupsilia transversa. Next base: position 17,328,816 of record OU611873.1, on the reverse strand, counting down.
GAAATACTTAATGGTATAAGAAGCGACATAGTGAAACAAAACACTAATTGGCGTAGATCAATTCCACTTCCATTAAAAGGTAAAAGAAAAATAAAAACAAGTTTTTGGATAATATTGTTTTGAAGCATGAGTAAAATTAACAAGTGATTCTGAGATCAACCCAATGCTAGCTATTATTATTATTATTAAATTTTATTTCGGGTGGCATAGACCCATACAAACCTAGTACATACAATTTTTTTTTTTTTTTTTTATAGTATTATTTTACATTTTTTTATTTTTTTATTTGCCATGACTCGCCAAGTCGCCACACTTAAACAAGACATGACCAACTGATTTGGAAAGGAACAGTCAAAACAGCTATTGCGTTCAGAATTCTGTTGTTGTATACGGGCCAGCAAGGAAGCTGCTTTTTTGCGCATGATGGCTTGGAAGCCATCAGTGCGCGCTTCAGCAAACATCCCAGACGCGCTGCACCGCCACGGCAGACCCAACAGCATCCTGAACGCATTATTGTACTGAGTGCGCAGGGCTCTGTAGGCTCGCTGCGTATATCTAACCCACAGGCCGCTCGAGTAGAAGGACTGGCAATAAGCTTTAAATAGCGTCACCTTCACTTCTCTCGTGCATCGCGCGAACCTGCGCGTCAGCATATTAGCTCTCACCGCCAGAGCCCTGCGCTCCCGTTCGATATCCTCATCGTCCCTGAGGTCACCTGTCACAATGTGACCCAGGTATTTAAAAGCTTGAACCTGCTTAAGGGCTATTCCATTGAGAAATACAGGAGGCACATGGGTAGGCTGTTGTTTGCCTGATTTAAACACTAAAAGTTCACTCTTTTTAGAGTTATATTGTAACCCATGCTCCTCCGCGTACTTCTCACAAATAGACAAAAGTTTCCGTAGACCACTTATGGAGGGGCTCAGCAACACCATATCGTCTGCATAGCTAATATTGTTAAAACAAGTGTCATCAATATAGCAGCCGACATGTGTGCTACTAAGCCGCTCGACAAGCTGGTTAACATAAATGTTAAACAACAGAGGTGAGCTTAAACCCCCTTGCCTAACGCCACATTCCAATTTGTACTCATCCGACAGCCCCCCTGCCCACTTCACATGGTTTTTCTGGTTTGCATACCAATACCTCAGGAGAGAGATACATTCCCCCGTTACACCCGCGCTTCCCAACTTGTCCCACAGAAGGTCATATGCGACACGATCGAACGCCTTTGACAAGTCTAGGAAGCACGCGTATACCGGCGTCCTTCTGGCTGTGTAGTACCCGATAGCATGCTTTAGACTTAAAACGGCACTCTCAGTAGACAACCCAGCTCTGAACCCAAACTGGGCATCATGCAGGTCGACTATTTTCGCGAGGTTCGCATTAAGCATGCTGTCAAGTACCTTGGCTGCAGTGGTGGCCAGTGAAATGGGCCGGTAGTTAGCCCTGTCCGATGAGTCTCCCGTCCTATTTTTTAAAATAGGTACCACAATAGTACGCATGAGCGGCTCCGGTAGGTATGAATGGGATATACAAAAATTAAAAAACATTGACAACACACGCGGCAAATGAACACCAGCATACTTAAAATGTTCTATGCTGAGGCCGTCATGACCAGGCGATTTTCCACGTTGCATATGGTTTATTATGTTTCTGATACCCTTAGCAGAAAAGAACGTCTTACGCTCAGTCATGACGGCACTTCATCACATCGTGAACGTAACTCGCTGACGACGGACCCAGAGACGACGGGATTGTGAATTGTTCCTTAAACATGTCAGCAATAGTTTTGTGATCGCTCACGCCGTCGACGCTCACCGGGAGGCTTATTTTCACATTTGATCGGTTAACATTTTTCCAAAAATCTTTAAAATTGTTTACCGAATGGTTAGAGGCAAGAATATTCATTTTTAGTTGTTCTTGTCGGTCTTGGCATGATTTTAACTTGGACTTAAATTTTCTTCGTGTATCTGTCATTTCATCATACAATATACCAGTTCTGGGCTTACCGGTTAGTACCCACAATTTAAATTTTGTGCGAGCGTCTCGATGCGCGCCGGCGACGTAATCATTCCACCCAGTTATATGACAAGACTTGGTTCTATTCTTTTTACAACAATAGGTTTTCATTGCAGCGTCCGACAAAACAGAAGCAATTTCATTATACAACTCATTAATAATTACATAATGATCTGAATTACGGCATATGGAATCACAACATTGTCCTAATGCTAATGGGAAGTCTATTGCTCGAAGTTTAGAATTACACAATTCGTGATTTTTATGAATTTGATTAGGCTGTCTTTCTCCCCAGATTACCTGTCGCCTGTGATCGTCTTTATTTAAATTATAGTCATATTTAATATTAAGTTTATACAAATAACATTCTATTACAAGTGGGAAGTGGTCAGACCAGTACACATCTTCTTGAACCCATACTTTATTAATGGTGGAAACTGCAGATTGTGTTGTAATGCAATGATTCAACCACCTCGCGCACCCATGAGCTTCACTACGAAACGTATAGGTACCAGACTGTAACCCCAACATATGTACATCCGCACAACGCCATGTGTTATCGTTACAAAAAGCAACTTATTCATTATAGAATAATTCGTTTGGATGGGCATTAAAGTCTCCTAACACATAAAATGCCTCAGTTCCACATCTTTGTTCCATTTCAATCACAGACTGTATCGTACTAAGACAGTCTGTAAATACCGTTAAATTATTGTAGCGAGTAGGCAAGTGGTAAGCAAGTACTCGCACACGACTCAACGCAGCACAGGATCGCATGATCGCCTATCACTTCACTGGTGACCCCGACGTGATCGTCAGCGCAGCCTTCGTGCAACTACTTCAGCGTGACGTCATCAACATCACTCCCGCAAGCTTTCGTGAGGCGAGTCACACAGCCAGCCAGCACCCACGGCTTCAACGGGTATCCTGACCACCAGCATGCAGCGAAGCGCTCGCAAGCGAACAGAAATCAGATGGCGAGTTGCTGGACTTGCTGAAAAACGGCTCCACATTACAATTAGAGAAGCGAAAAACTCCAGAATCAGGCCTGAACATTTATTGCGATGTCTCGACGGCATATTCACGGCCGTATATCACTCCTTCCTTTCGCAAGCAAATCTTTGATGCGCTACACAATTTAAGCCACCCAGGCGCAAAGGCCACCGTCAAACTGGTCTCTCAAAGGTTTATTTGGCCTGGCATCAGACGAGATTGTCGACAATGGGCTAAAGAATGTCAACAATGCCAGCGTTCCAAGGTCACAAGACACACTTCAGCACCACTAGAAACTTTCAAACCACCAACCGCTAGATTCAATCACATACACCTGGACTTGATTGGACCGCTACCACTATGCTCTGGTCAAAAATACTGCCTCACGATAGTCGACCGTTTCACACGTTGGCCTGAGGCATACCCACTAGCAGATATGACCGCGGAAACTTGCGCTACAGCCCTGATAAACGGATGGATCTCACGCTTTGGTTGCCCAGAACATATTACAACTGACCGCGGCGGACAGTTCCTATCACATACCTTCAAAGAACTGGCCGCGATAATTAGTGCAACACACCATACCACTACGTCATACCACCCAGCAGCAAATGGACTCGTAGAGAGGCTACATAGACAACTTAAGGCCTCCATCAGCTGCCACACATCAACGAACTGGGTTGAAGTACTACCTTGGGTATTGCTAGGTATACGAAGCGCCTGGAAAGAAGACCTTGGAGCATCGGCAGCAGAACTAGTCTATGGTGAACCGCTACGTTTACCAGGACAGTTTTTCACTCCTAGGCTCAAGGAAGAAACAGACATGACTTCTATAACCAACCAAATCCGCTCCCATGTCAGCAGGTTAGCACCACAACCAACATCTTGGCACGGAAGTTCCAGAAGCTTCTACATACCCAAAGACCTGAACACAACGACACATGTCTTCATCCGGCAAGGTCCTGCACGAAGACCGCTTCAAGCACCATACATAGGCCCATTTAAGGTACTCCGACGAAGCCAGAAAACCTTCGACGTCGATATACAAGGAAGGTCACAACGGATCACAATCGACCGTCTAAAACCTGCCTTCGTCGCTATAGAAAAACCAGACACGACAGCGCAAACCGAAACGCCCGACAGTAAAATCATAAAAAAAACAAGAAGTGGGCGTACAGTCAAATTTCCTGACTACTATCGCCCGTAGCATCGGGCTCGCCAGGGGAGTGGTGTAGCGAGTAGGCAAGTGGTAAGCAAGTACTCGCACACGACTCAACGCAGCACAGGATCGCATGATCGCCTACGTCACATGAGGTGATTTGAAGACAACAACAAAATAGACCACGCCTCCGTGACGTCACCCTTTGTCCGAGCGGCGCGCGCGCAAGATGGCCACCGATAATCTATTGTTCTATGTCGACGCCCCCTCATTAGGAGCTCATTAGGACAACGGTCAAGTCCGAACCGTTTCTAAAAAGGTGGCGTGATCCTTAATTATTATTAAATATTTTCGTGTATATAAGCAGTGCTAATTAAAATTAAAATCCATTCCTCTACTTACCTTGACTCGTGTTTCATTGCTCGTAACTACCCTTAATTACGAAGTGTACACATAATCACTTCATTATCACTACTGTTTGTTGGCATATAAACACTAAGAATGACTATGTTTCTATTACTCACGATTATCTTTATCCCTGTTACACGAACGTTATCACAATTAATCACAGACACTGAATGGAACACACTTTTTCGCCATAATATCGCGACACCAGCGTACGGGCGACCCGTGAGTAAGCCCGCTGACGTGTCCACGGCAGAGGTCCCCGTCGCACTGAACTCCTCATGGATCGTACTCAGCATAGGTAACTCGTGCGGCAAGAGCCACGTCTCCTGTAGTGCCACCACATCAGCCGTCTCCCACAGGGCTCTAACACCTTCCCAGGATCTCTTGACAGACTTACAATTATAACTAATAAGTTTACTGGAACATTTAGTTTCTTCTTTGTCCATTTAAATCTTTATTTATATTAGCCACATTTTCTGAAACTGTTTTCACATTCCTCCGTTCCCCAAAGTTGACAAAGCGCCTAAAGGAAATGCCTGATGGCCACAGTTTCTCCTCTAGAAATATATCCAATTTATGCTTCACAACATAGGCTTTGTAAGCATTATAGCTCTTTGGTTTTTTAATTTTGAGCTTCACTAACGAAATAGTTTCCCCCGTTTTATTGCGAACATAGTCAATAATGTCCTCTTCACATACATCAGTATGGACGTTAGAAATAAACAACGGTACTTTAGTATCTGCCGCTTTAAATTTCACGTTGTCCTGTGACTCGACAACTGCATTTCCTTTCTTTGTAGTAAGCCTATTTCTTAATCGTGTCTTCTGAACCAGAATCCATTGATCATCCCCATCAGGTACCTTTCAATCAGTGCCATCACTAGCCTTTCAGCATATGATAATAGACGCCCCGTAGCCTCCATTTGTTTGCATTTGTCTAGCGTAGTAATGATATTGCTTGGTTGTGTTGACTGATGTCGCTGGGCTAGACTGGCTGGTATCTCACTCGCACTCGTTGTTTTGCCTGTTGGTTCACTACTCGGTAAGACCGCCGGTGGCGGTCGCGCCAATGTAATTGCTATATCATGCCGTTGACGCAAACATTCACCACCATCAATGTCCTGCCCTAAAAACGAGCAGTTATCCTCATAGTCGTGCACCGGGAGTGCCTCTGGTCCACTATCCATAACAGATTTATTTTTCTTTTGCAAGTACCCACCACGAATCCGGTTAACATTGCGTTTTTCCTCAGAGGATGGAGACCTACGATAATCTACCATAAGTTTATGAATATCCTTCTTTGATACCATAATCTTTGCGAATTTCATCAATATTCCCCTGCATAATGACGATCTTTTTAAGTAACGACGTCACATCGACATGGTCGAAAGTAACCGGAGGTAGTTTCTCGAGACTTCTTGCCACAAAAGTTGGTATATTTTCTGGGTCAGTCCCTTTTAAAAGCGATATAATATCGTCAAGGTTTCGTTGAGTCCTGCCTTGTCGTTTTCGAATAGTAGCCGTTTTTTGCAAAGATTCAAAAAGTAATTACTTTGCAAGTTCTATATCCTCGACACTAAACGCACTTTCACATATAAGGACGAGACTTTCTTCGTCCATCACGTCTATCTTGTTCTGTATGAACGCTAAAACTTCACATATTACAATGTTACAATTTGCACACTTTAATCTCTTAGATTTCGACATATTCGTAGCGCACAACAGTTGACGTACACTCGCGACCGCGGTCAAACAAGGACTTGAGATTGATTGATTTGATTTAAGCTATACTTACTATGATTTTTTTACCATGAAACACAACATGTAGTTATTTATTATCATCATCGCTTACTATAATTTAAAACTTATTTAACCAGATTTTCATGAAACATAGCTAAGAACAGACAGGGTTGCGTGGTTAAAATGAAACAATTATTATTCAATAAAATCAAAGATTTATTAAAAATTGTTGCAAAACAACACAAAAAGTCTAAAGAATGATTTCCTATGCAAGCGTGATGAGAATCCTCGTTTGATACTTGGGCTCGGGCTGCAATCCCATCTCGAGTGCCATAAAAAAATGCTGAACGCGTATTAACTAGCATTTTCAAATCACTTGCAAAGGAAATGAGGAAACACAAAAAAAACTTTGCTCACTTGCTCCAAAATATACCTACTAAGTTTTTCTTTATTCAACAGATATCTAGCCACAGGGGACAGCTTACCTACTATAGCGCTTAGCTTTCGAGTAGGAGTGTCAACTACATCACAAATCATATCCGAAGTTTGTGAAGCAATTTGGAAAAACTTGAAGACACAGTACATGGTCACAAAAAGCCGCTGGGAAACTGTGGCACAAAAATTCCAAGAAAAATGGGGATTCCCTAATTGTATCGGGGCCATCGACGGTAAACATGTAACAATTAAGTGTCCCGATAACGCTGGATCGGCATATTTCTCATATTTAAAAAAACACAGCATTGTCCTTCTAGCCGTCGTTGGCCCTGAATACGAATTTATTAATATTGATGTTGGAGGGTATGGCTGAAACAGCGACGGAGGAGTATTCGAAGAGTCGCTAATGGGTAAAAGATTCAGCAAGGGCGAACTTAATATTCCTAATGAACAACAACATGAAAACTTAAAGATTACAACCCAATTAAATCGCAACACAAAAAGAAATATCTAAATCATTGGAGACGAAAAAGTAAGAGGTCTGTCAGCACAACTAATACAAACAAAGACAGGTAATTGGAATGACAATTACAACATCGAAGGTAAAGTTCAACCATATGCTTCGTCATGCGAGATCCTACGAAATACCGAAGATCTATCACGTACCCCGTCTGATGATGACATTGTTATTCTCTCGGTTGGTAAACATGATAAAAATCCCTACATGTTGTTTACTAATTTGTGTAGAACTCTGTGTAGTTTAAGTAATTGTACGATACTAATTTTGAATGTTTCAGAAAATAGGTACCTTAATGTTAAAAAACTTAATTATGAACTAAAATTGTTCACAAAAAACTTTAGGAATTGTAAGTTTGTCGAAGTAAATAAGTTGGATGTAAGTTATCATAAGAGGCTGTCAAACTTAGATTTAATTACCTACAAACTTAATATAGAGATTGATTTTATTCAATATGAAAAGGATTTTTTAAAACTTAGTTCAAGCGCATGCAACTCACTTCATGATAATAGTAAAACCAAGAATACGTTTTTTCGTTCCTAAGTCCTCCATTAATAATACTTCTATTAATTATGATGAGTCAAAACAGGACTGCCGAAATAATAAATTACGAATCTTACACCAAAATATAGCCGGCATCTGCAGCAAACTAGACATGTTAGAAGTAACCTTAACTGAATTGGTAGAAAAAAACAAGGAGGTTGATATCCTATGTTTTAGTGAAACTTTTGTGAAGCAAGGCACGGAAGCTAATATTAAACTAAATAACTTTAATTTGGCTGCAGTTTTTAGTCGAGATAAATCTAGAGGGGGTACTTGTATTTTAACGAATAAGATATTTGACACAAAAACATTAAGTATTCCTTCAGGTATAGCTACAGAATTTTATTTTGAATGCTGTGGCGTAGAGATAATAGGTTTGAGCCTGATTGTTATAAACATATTATATAGAATCCCTGATCAGAGAAAAGCGCAAACAGGTGTATTTCTCCATAAACTTGATCATTTATTAAATTATTTATCGGACCAACACAAGAAAAAACAAATTATAGTTTGTGGTGATTGGAATATCGATATTTTAAAACACAACTCCGTAACAAAGGAACTTTTAAGTATACTAAGTAACTACAATTTTGAAGCACATATAAAATCACCCACTCGGGCGAACGCTTGCATTGACCAAATTGCCAGTAACATTAAGTGTGTTCATCCAGAAATTCATCACTTGGGTCTGTCTGATCATGAAACAGCACAATCAGTTACTGTAAAAAAGAATATACACAAAAGAATAACTTGTTGGTCAGAATTAAAATGTGACTATTGTGTAGAAAACCTTGATAAATTTCGGGACTGTATGTCTGCTCTTTCATTTTCGGAAACACTTAACTCAGACACTCTAACTGAAGCCTTTAATAATTTTTATGAAACTTTTACATTATTCTACGATCTGTGTTTTCCGGTTATTAAGGTTAAGGTTAATAATAAACCAGTTACGCAAAACTGGATAACGAAAGGCATTAAAAAATCTAGCAAAACAAAACGTCAACTTTATCTAAAATTTAAAACAAGTAAAATGAATAAAAAGCAAAATGAGAAATCCTACAAACTTTATAACCATAATTATGTTTAGGCGATGTGCACAGCGAGCGCAAAAACTTATAAATACAAGACGTATACAAAGGCATAAAAATAAATGTAAAGCTACATGGAATGCAATCTCCTCAACAATAAATGCGAATGATTTGTATAAAAATGACATTGACGAAATAAATTTTAATAATGTAACATATAATAATCCATCTGACATTTGCAATATATTTAATAACTACTTTATTAATTTGACATCCAATCGGCCTTTAAATTCTAATAATTCCATTAATTCCAATAACTCCAATAATTCCAATAATTCCAACAATTCTAACCCTAACCAAAAAAACAAAAATCTACATACTATATTCTTGAATCCTGTAGATCCAATGGAAGTGTATAAAATAATTATGTCCCTCAACAATAGCAAAACTAGTGGGCATGACGGCATCGCCACAAAGGTCTTGAAAGCTTGTAGTGGTTGGATATGTCATCCACTAGCACATATTATAAACTTATCTTTTTTGGAAGGTGTATTTCCTGACCAGCTTAAGATGTCTGTTGTCAAACCACTATTTAAAAATGGAAATAAGTCAGATCCAAATAATTATCGGCCTATCACGATAGTACCCGTTTTATCAAAAATCTTTGAGAGGGCAATGCTTATTCGGTTAAATAATTTTCTCTGTACACATGATATACTATGCAAAGAACAGTTTGGTTTCCGTAAAGGTAGTTCAACTGCTCTTGCAATCTTTAACTTTATTAAACTTGTAACAGAAAGTATTAACAATGGCAATCCAGCGGTGTCTCTCTTCTTAGATATGAGTAAGGCTTTTGATTTTGTTGACCATGATAAGCTGCTGAATAAATTAGACTTCTACGGTATTAGAGGAAAAGCTTATGAATGGATATCTAGTTATCTAGGAAACAGGTATCAGTGTACCGAGATATCCAAAGTTGTAAAGAAAAGTAACAGAATATATTCCAAGGAGAATTTCAAATCAATAGCAGTACTAAATAAGTGTGGCGTGCCTCAGGGAAGCATTCTCGGTCCTTTGCTTTTCTTACTTTATATAAATGATCTTCCAGAGGCCACCTTGTAGAAATGTATACTTTTTGCAGATGATACTACAGTTGTCATAAAATGTCAGGACAAAAGCGACTACAAATCAGCCACGGAGAAGACCCTAAAAGATATAATAAGTTGGATGCATAATAATAATTTAAATATAAATGTTAATAAGACAAAATTAATTGAATTTAATTCTTATAATAGCAAACCTTTAGCATTGGATGTTATGTATAATGGTGAAAAGGTAGAACAAGTGGATCAATTAAAATTTTTAGGAATACATGTTGACAAAAACCTGAATTGGAAAAGCCATGTGGAGCATATAGGTCAGAAACTAGATCGGTTCGTGTTTGCTTTAAAAAAGCTGAGACAAAATGTGTCTGTAGAAGCTGCTCTTGCAGCTTACCATGGTTACGTGTCATCTGTTTTAAGCTATGGATTAATCATGTGGGGTAACTCGACTGATGCCGACAGAGTTTTAAGCTCCAAAAACGCTGCATCCGGGTATTAAACAGAGCATGGTTCTTAGATAGCTGTAAACCCCTCTTTCAAAAATTGAAAATTCTTCCACTTCCCTGTATGTATATTAGAGATATCTGTATTTTTACTAAGACTCACATGCATTATTTTAAGCAACATACCGAGGTTATACCAAGACAGAATAGGGCAAAATTTCGCAACCTCTTATATCATCCAGCTGGTCGTAAAGATATTTATAAGAAAAATGTGTTCAATATGTGTATATTAATTTATAATACCCTACCAAATGACTTTAAACTGTTGCAGGGTAATGTTTTTAAAACAAAATTGTCAGACTGGTTACAAAAAAAGTGTTTCTACAGCATAAAAGAATTTTTAGAACATAAAATTAAGTGTTAGAGTATTGGTTAGTGAATTTATTGTAAGTTAGGTTTTTTGTATGTAATAATAATAATGCGATAATAATGTAATAATGTGATAATAATAATATAATAATAATGTGACATGATAATAATATGATAATAATGTAATTATAATGTACTAATAATAGAACCCACATATAATTTTTGACATTTAAATATGAATAATTTGCACGCTTGCTTGCAGGCAGAATACTATGACTTTAAGGCTGTAAGATCTTCCCTTGTAAACCTTGTATTTTCTTGCAAATAAACAATTTGAATTTGAATTTGACTCGATCGCTCAATGCATGTATTTTGACCAATAGGATGCACGAAGCGTATTTTAGTAGTGTTCGTAAAAGTTCGTATTATTATAATGATGTACAGAAGTGTGACGCACACAGGCGCGTGCTATTCTCAATTGTTTGTGAGATGTTTTTTTAATGGACACTGCCGGCATGAGCTCTTTATGAATTATTATTGTTGACAAGAAGTAATTGCGAACTCATACTTTCTGTTCGGTTTAGGAAATGTAATAATGTAATTGCTATATTAAATTAGTATTAACTGTCAACAAACATTTTTATTAATTTGGAATAAGAAATGTTTTTGTCTAATTAGTTTATTTTAGTTATTTATTTAAACTATTACTGCCTCCCCAATTTACACGATGTCTTAGGCGATGCTGCCATACAAAATGCAGCGAACAAGCTAGGCGCGTTGACCGGCACTGCGTAAAGGTATAAAATGTTTTTATAGACGTTTTTTTTTATACTTGTGCAATTAATTGGGTTGGATCTAGTATCGTTTGGCAGTTGTAAGGAGGTAAAAGTTGTCAAAGTTGGTAGAGGTTGGGTCCACGATTATAACGCTACCACTCTTATTAAAAGGTAATGCATATTTTACGAGTTATTAATAAAAATTGTTTCTAACTTCAAATCCATACTTACTTATTAATATTATAAATTCGAAAGTAACTCTGTCTGTCTGTCTGTATGTTACCTTTTCACGCCTAAACCACTGGACGGATTTCGATAAAATTTGGCAAGGAGATAGATGGCATCCCGGAGAAGAACATAGGCTACTTTTTGTCTCAAAAATAACCCTAAGGGGGCGAATATAGGGGATGAAACTTTGTATGGGAAACCTATAATTTCTTAAGTTAGGGCTATGAAAATTTAAATTTATGTTTTTGGTAACAAATAAACAATTACGTATTTCACCGTTTTCAAAAATCACCCCTCAAGAGGGTAGAATGGGATGATTTTAAAATTCACATGTAATATTGACATTTTTCAGTGACTCTTTTCAAGATATTTAAGGGTTTGAGAATATAGTTATTGTCCGTATCATGGGGTTACATTTAGTGTTTATTGCATTAAAATCGGTCCACCCGGTCAAAAGTTATTACTACTTGGCTTGAAACGCATGGGAGGGATGGTGGCATTGATAGCCGGAGATTTTATACAAACTCTGCCGGTAATAACTAGGGGATCACCGGCAAATGAAATAAATGCATGTCTAAAGACGTCGACATTATGGGGGCATATAAAAAAGTTTTGTTTGATTACAATTATGCGAGTACAACTGCACAATGATATAGAATCGGGGCAATATGCGGCAGCACTTTAAAAATTGGTGAAGACCGTATGGTAACAGTTGGTAACGGCATGATTACATTAATCAAAAAATTCTGTAATATTGTTCATATCAACAACGTGGATAGACGTTGTTTTTCAGATAATCTGAGCGATCTGCAAACTAATGGAGAATAGAGAATTGTTGTGTGGAAGGACAATTTTGGCACCGGCGAATGAAACTGTGGGAAAGATTAATGAAAACATTATGTCACATGTGGAAGGTGATGTTGTGGAGTATCTCTCGGTACACCTACACAATGTCATGGACACCGAACAAGTAACATCACCCTGTTGAATTTCTCAACTCTTTAGAGTTATCAGGAGTGCCTTCGCATAAGCTGAGGCTGAAAGTGGGTGTTCCAGTTCTGTTAATGCGTAATCTTGACGCGCCAAGATAATGTAATGACACACGGTTACAAATTACTCACCTGAGGCGGAATATTTTAAAAGCAATAATCATGTCAGAAATAGTAAAAGAAAAAAAATGTTAAGATTCCCCGTATTCCAATAATTCCGACAGATTTGTGGCGGCATCGAAACCGCCACAAACGAACTACGCATCAAAGACCTAACGTCACAAGTCCTACATCGCGGTATAAGTGTTTACCGAGCGATTAACATATATAAGACTATGCGTCATCAATTCTTGGGCAATTGCCCTCCAGACACAACACCCGTCTGGTCGGACGATCCTCCCTTTTCTATAGAGGACGAGTGAACTTTACACCCTGTTCCTCATACCCCTAAATTGGTGACCCCGAATATGAACGTCAACGCAGCCTTCGTGCAACTACTTCAGCGTGACGTCATCAACATCATTCCCGCAAGCTTTCGTTAGGCGAGTCACACAGCCAGCCAGCACCCACGGCTTCAACGGGTATCCTGACCACCAGCATGCAGCGAACGCGCATTCTTGGTCACCACCCTTAGCCTCATCAGCAACCCGGCGCTGTACCACATCCGACGCACTGGATCACAACGCAGCTCCACCCCGACTCACTGGGGAATCAAACTCAAACTACCACCAATCACCGCAGACAGTTCCGACCCACTGTGAACTATGCGGCACCCGGTTCCGACTCACTGGAACCTCAACTGGCACTGGCAAGCATCGCAAGATACAAGAGTCAGCCCAATATCGACCTCCGGTCACCGGAGGGGAGTGATGTGGCGGCATCTACACCGCCACATACTATCTACGCATCAAAGACCTGACGTCACAAGTCCTACATCGCGGTATAAGAGTTTACCGAGCGATTAACATATATAAGGTGCTATAAAAATATCTGCCACGGCTGCAATGGGAGATAGTATTGTGTTTATAGATTACAATAGTAAAGATAAATTATTGATCATGTGTCATATTTTTTGTCATACAAAAAATTGTACGTATAAATTTGCAAGTGTCGAACTAGTCAGCTGATTTCACTTTTCATTCACAGAACAGATGGAAAGAGATAGCAGTTGTTTTCATTGACGAAGTGCACTTCGCGCGTAATTTGTGAACCACGTTATGCAGAGTAGAGTCAATGTTTATTTAACTACTTTATTTTCTCAAATTGATTTAACTGTGCCGGGGTACGAAATTTCTTCACTATTTGTTATCTTTAAACACAATACTACCTCTCATTAAAGCCGTGGCAGATATTTTTATAGCACCTTATATAAGACTATCCGACATCAATCCTTGGGCAATTGCCCGCCAGACACAACACCCGTCTGGTCGGAGGATCCTCCCTTTTCCATAGAGTATGAGTGAACTTTTCACCCTGTTCCTCATACCCCTAAAGATTTACCTTTCCAATTTAAAAAGAGTAGAGCCATTGTATGTGGCGTGCTCACGAGTATCCAGCCCACAAAATCTACATGTTTTAGCAAAAAATGGGAAAACCAAAAATGTTGCTTACAGAAATGTTTTAACATAAGATATTCCAGTATTATTCATGATACTTTACAGATTGGGATAGACGTTGTTCACCTTCCACAGGCAAATGTGTCATATTTTTTTCATAAGACTTTCACACAGTTTCATACTTCCGTCTATACTATCCACACTAATATTACGCGTACGAAAGTTACTGGCTGTCTCATGTCTGTAACCTTTTTGTAACGCCTAGATAGACCATGACATGGGTTATGGGATCTGAGATAATTATATTTTTATCCCGGTAGTACGTTCCCGTGGGATAATTTCCGACCTCCACGCCGGCGAAGCCGCGGGCAAAAGCTAGTCAGTTATAAAGCGAAAACCCATCGAGTTGGGAGTATAATTATATTTTATTACAGAAAGTATATTATATTTTATATTATATTTTATTACATCATGTTATTAGAAGCCTCCAAGCCCACAGCTCCAAGCAATGTTTTTAGAGCCCACCCAACCTCAGGTTTTTATCTCGCTCGCACCAAATAAAGGAAAAGGTCAAGGTCAGGTTCAAGGTCTGCAAATAAAGAATTAAATTAAATTAAAATTAAATTAATTACTCGCGGACTGAGTGCCAGCGAGACGGTGGCGGCAATAAATCGGCAAAAGTTTAGGTAATTGCTTTTTACGGCGAAAATAATGGTAAATTCAAAAAAATAAGAAACATAGTCGCTGCTTTATAGTTAATTCAGTTAGTGTGCCAAGTTTCATGATCTAATTTGAAGTATTTTTTTAATAGCGGAGTTAATTGTTCGGTTTGGAGGTAACTTTAGATTTTTTTTTTCTATATAGAAAATTTTATGAAATCGGCGAACATAGTCGCTAACATTAATCCTCAACTTTAACATATATTTATTTCAAAATTAATGCTGCAGTAGTTTCGACATAACGGCGGATCTTGCTAAGCAATTTGACGACATATAGGCCCTTAAGTTGCGGAGATGAAATGGTTTACGTGAAAAAAATAAAACAAAATCGTAAAAAAATTGCAATAATTTGTCATTTTTGACATTTTGTCTTTTGAACGTTTCGTTTTACGTAATTTCAACATACTAAAATGTATGTATATTGACTGATTTGGATACTTTATAGGCGCATTTCATTATATGACATAATTTCGATTCCGGATACGCCCCAGATTTTTTTTTTTTTTTAAGCCTTGAAATTCCTTCTGGGGCTGATCCGGAATTAAGGATGCAAGAGTGAGCGAAGAACATTTGCAAGAAGTAGAACATTTGCAACAGGAAAATCAACAACTAAAATTAGAATTAGAGCAAAACAAAATAGTTATAGAAAACTACAAGAAAGTCAGGTTTACTCCTACGCCATCATCGGGTCAAAAAAATCGTCAGAAACGGAAACCTGAACAAAAACTAAGTTCAGTTGCCAAACAGATTCGAACGAGTTCTCCTTCAAATAGTGCTGCCGAAATGAACTTTGAACTTGAAAAGAACAACATGAAATCACATAGGAATGTCACTAGACCAGAAACAACAAAAAATAAAATATGTATAATAAGTACCAATAACAAGAATAGGATTTTACCGATTGCTGAAGCGACAATCGAGGACAATTTTGAATTTTGCCATTACATATCACCCCATGCAGGGAACAAACAACTATTTACAGGAATAAACGAAAAATTACACAATTTCACAAAACAAGATTATTGTATCATACTTATAGGTGAAGAAGACTTTAAAGAGACGCAAAATTACTTTGACCAGATTATTTTTATTCGTGAGACACTACAAAATATAACACATACAACTGTTATCATTTGTTTGCCTACCAATAAGTGTAAAGATTACGTAAACATGCATAATTGGAGGGTTGAAAATTTCAACAACCTTTTATATCTGGACATAATAACACATGAGCATGCATATCTTTTAGATTCCAATAAAAATATATATTATGATGACTATTCACTGTATAATAGAAGTACTGGAATAATTAATGACAAAGGCATTCGCATCATCTTCAGAGACATAAACGACTTTATTCAGAATTTACGAGAATACAACAACAACGAATTACGGACGGACACACTTAGAAGAAGAAAGTTTTTTTCTTGACTAATGAGAAATTAATAATATTGCAGGATTGATCAACAAATCAGACATGCTTTCAGTCTGCTTAGAAGATCTTATAGATAGAGAATTAAAAGTTGATATGTTGTGCATAACGGAACATTTTATGTCAGAAGGCGATGAAACACATCTGCTGATCCCAAATTACAGTTTGGCTTCTTCTTTTAGCAGAACTAATAGTAAAAGAGGTGGTTCATGTATTTTAGTCAGAAATGATCATTTTTGGAAAGAAGTACCGGAGGTTACGAAATTGTCGATATTTAATATATTTGAATGTTGTGGAATATTACTAACAAAGTATAATATCTTAATTGTGTGCATTTATCGTGTACCAAAAGCTACAAATTTAAATGTATTTTTTGAAAAATTAGATCAATTACTAACAAGAGTAAGTAATAAAAAATATAGCAACATTATACTAGCTGGCGACTTCAATATTGACATCATGAAAAAAAGTAATTTGTGCCTTGATTTTACTTGTTTGTTATTAAATTACAATTTGAAATTAGCTATTAATGAACCTACTCGATTAAAAAGTTAGACTTGCATCGATAATTTCGCACATAATTTTCAAAATCGATGTGGGACGGAAGTGATAGAATTTGCATTATCTGACCACACGGCACAGCTACTAAAATGTCCTGTAAAAAATACATACAATAGTAAATATTGGAAAAAAACACAGCGAGATTATTCAAAAGAAAATATGTTGAAGTTCAGATCATGCTTAGAAAGTCTCACATTTGCTGATGTTTATAATATAGATGACGCTAACATTGCATATAATTCGTTTATGGAGGAGTTCACATTGTTTTACAAACTGTGCTTCCCATGTAAACTTATTACTATTAACATACGCAGAAAAGCAAAATGGATCTCACGTGGTGTTAAAATCTGTAGTAAGAAGAAGAGGCAGCTGTTATGGAAATACAGACTGAAACCGTCTGAAACCAATAAACTGCACTTTGTTAAATACAATAAATTATTTAAAAAAATTATACGACTTACCCAAAGGGCCCAAAATAACTATAAAATCAAAACGTCTGAAAATAAAACCAAAACGACATGGCAAATAATAAACAATAAGAAATTAAATGTACCACAGGACTCTTTACTTAAAATTAATGTTAATAATAATACAATTACAGATCCAGAATCAATAGCAAATCATTTCAATAATTATTTCATTGACAGAGTTGTCCCTATACAAGAGTCGGGAAAAAACGTCACAGCAGGTGTTTTAAATAGACAAAAATCAATGTTCATGGCCCCAAGCTTACCTTATGATATCTTGCAAATTGTAAACCAACTCAAAAATACTAACAGCGTAGGTTATGACGGTGCTTCTACCAAAATAATTAAATTTGTCGGTGATATAATTTGCAACCACTTAAGTCATTATCATGAATCTGTGTATCAGTACGGGTACCTATCCTGATGGTATGAAAACATCGATAGTAAAACCATTATTTAAAAAAGGAAATAGAGACCTAATCGAAAATTATAGACCAATAGCGCTGATACCAATTATGTCAAAGATTTTTGAAAAATACATTTATAAACAGTTAAACACTTATTTGGAAAAAAATAATATTCTTTGTAATGAGCAAAAAGGTTTTAGACAAAAAAAGACCATCAATATGGCAATCTATGATTTTTTACACACTGTTATGCTACGAATGGATGAAAGGACTCCCACTTGCGCTGTGCTATGCGATATGACACAAGCATTCGATTATGTTGACCACACTATTTTAATTAATAAACTTGACACATATGGAGTTAGAGGCAATGTTCTTAAATTAATTGAATCTTATATATCTAATAGACGACAAATAACAGCCATCTCAAGAATAGATTCAAATTTTAAGAAAATGTCCGATATTCATAGTTTAAATACCAGGAATAAACACAATCTTGCCGTACATCGAACTCGCATCCACAGAGTAGGCAACTCGTTCATGGGCCAATGTATACGCTTTTACAACAAACTTCCCATTAACATTCGAAACTTACCCATTAAACGTTTTAAAAACTGTATCAAAACTAAACTTTGTAAAAAAGGGTACTATAAAATTTCTGATTATTTTGAAGACAAAAAAGCTTGGGAGTGAGCTGCTCGCTCTGCTAAAATTTGTGATAAAACCATAAAAACTTGCCACTTTAATAATAAATATGTAAAATCATGAAAAAATACCAGTTTTATATACACACTAGCTTTTGCCCGCGGCTTCGCCCGCGTGGAGGTCGGAAATTATCCCACGGGAACGTACTACCGGGATAAAAATATATCTCAGATCCCATAACCCATGTGGGCTGGATACTCGTGAGCACGCCACATACAATGGCTCTACTCTTTTTAAATTGGAAAGGTAAATCTTTAGGGGTATGAGGAACAGGGTGAAAAGTTCACTCATACTCTATGGAAAAGGGAGGATCCTCCGACCAGACGGGTGTTGTGTCTGGCGGGCAATTGCCCAAGGATTGATGTCGGATAGTCTTATATATGTTAATCGCTCGGTAAACACTTATACCGCGATGTAGGACTTGTGACGTCAGGTCTTTGATGCGTAGATAGTATGTGGCGGTGTAGATGCCGCCACATCACTTCCCTCCGGTGACCGGAGGTCGATATTGGGCTGACTCTTGTATCTTGCGATGCTTGCCAGTGCCAGTTGAGGTTCCAGTGAGTCGGAACCGGGTGCCGCATAGTTCACAGTGGGTCGGAACTATCTGCGGTGATTGGTGGTAGTTTGAGTTTGATTCCCCAGTGAGTCGGGGTGGAGCTGCGTTGTGATCCAGTGCGTCGGATGTGGTACAGCGCCGGGTTGCTGATGAGGCTAAGGGTGGTGACCAAGAATGCGCGTTCGCTGCATGCTGGTGGTCAGGATACCCGTTGAAGCCGTGGGTGCTGGCTGGCTGTGTGACTCGCCTAACGAAAGCTTGCGGGAATGATTTTGATGACGTCACGCTGAAGTAGTTGCACGAAGGCTGCGTTGACGTTCATATTCGGGGTCACCAATTTAGGGGTATGAGGAACAGGGTGTAAAGTTCACTCGTCCTCTATAGAAAAGGGAGGATCGTCCGACCAGACGGGTGTTGTGTCTGGCGGGCAATTGCCCAAGAATTGATGACGCATAGTCTTATATATGTTAATCGCTCGGTAAACACTTATACCGCGATGTAGGACTTGTGACGTTAGGTCTTTGATGCGTAGTTCGTTTGTGGCGGTTTCGATGCCGCCACAAATCTGTCGGAATTATTGGAATACGGGGAATCTTAACATTTTTTTTCTTTTACTATTTCTGACATGATTATTGCTTTTAAAATATTCCGCCTCAGGTGAGTAATTTGTAACCGTGTGTCATTACATTATCTTGGCGCGTCAAGATTACGCATTAACAGAACTGGAACACCCACTTTCAGCCTCAGCTTATGCGAAGGCACTCCTGATAACTCTAAAGAGTTGAGAAATTCAACAGGGTGATGTTACTTGTTCGGTGTCCATGACATTGTGTAGGTGTACCGAGAGATACTCCACAACATCACCTTCCACATGTGACATAATGTTTTCATTAATCTTTCCCACAGTTTCATTCGCCGGTGCCAAAATTGTCCTTCCACACAACAATTCTCTATTCTCCATTAGTTTGCAGATCGCTCAGATTATCTGAAAAACAACGTCTATCCACGTTGTTGATATGAACAATATTACAGAATTTTTTGATTAATGTAATCATGCCGTTACCAACTGTTACCATACGGTCTTCACCAATTTTTAAAGTGCTGCCGCATATTGCCCCGATTCTATACCATTGTGCAGTTGTACTCGCATAATTGTAATCAAACAAAACTTTTTTATATGCCCCCATAATGTCGACGTCTTTAGACATGCATTTATTTCATTTGCCGGTGATCCCCTAGTTATTACCGGCAGAGTTTGTATAAAATCTCCGGCTATCAATGCCACCATCCCTCCCATGCGTTTCAAGCCAAGTAGTAATAACTTTTGACCGGGTGGACCGATTTTAATTCAATAAAAATTTGAAATGTTCTATTAATTTAATGTAACTGCATGATTTCATTGTTTCAAGCTATTATTATTGTATTTGTACGCCTTTCCAGGCAACACATGTTGAAACTTTATTTTTTTGAACATACCAACTGTAAACCTACACATGTTTTTGACAAATAAAATTATCTTATCTTATCTTATCTTATCTTAAAATAATGCTCCCAATAATGATGAATTAAAAATACTATAAAATAAATATTTGTTGTAAATAATGTTGTTGTTTGTGTGTATATAATAATATGTGTAAATAATTAGGACTAGGGCACTAGGTTTAAAAGTTAAAATGGGTGTTCCACAAGGCTCGATTTTGGGTCCTTTCCTCTTCTTAGTATACATTAATGATCTACTCCATTTATTAAAAAATCAACCACAAATGGTGTTATTTGCTGACGATACTTCCTTAATTTTTAAGGTCGATAGACGTGCGACAAATTTTGACGACGTAAATAATGCCTTACTGCAGGTCCAAAATTGGTTCACTGCTAATAATTTAGTATTAAATGGAAAAAAAACTAAGTGCATAAAATTTTCTTTACCAAATGTAAAAACTAATGATTGCGAGATAGTATTGAATCAAGAGAAACTAGATTTCGTCGATAAAACCGTTTTCCTGGGGATCACGCTCGACTCTAGGCTACAATGGGGTCCTCATTTAAAATCTCTTGCAGGACGGCTAAGTTCAGCAGCATATGCTGTCAGAAAAATCCGTCAATTTACTGATGTAGATACCGCGAGACTGGTCTATTTTAGTTACTTTCATAGTATCATATCTTACGGTATTTTACTGTGGGGACGGGCTGCAGACATCGAGTCTATTTTTATTCTGCAGAAAAGAGCTATCAGAGCCATATATCATCTCCGCAGGCGCGATTCTCTAAGGGAACTGTTTAAAGATATTAACATCATGACGGTACCTTGTCAATATATCTATGAAAACATCATGTATGTTAGAAAAAATTTACATCTTTTTAGTAAAAGAGGTGATAGACATAATTATAGTACAAGAAATAGGGACCTATTAGTTCAACCAGGTTTCAGACTGGCTAAAGTAGACTCATCTTTCATGGGGTACTGTTTAAAATCTATACTTATAATAAATCTGTAGAAGTGAAAATTCTGTACATTGAAAATATCAAAAAAATAAATGGCAGGGGGTGTTACTAGACCGACACCTAACCCAAAAGTGTGATTAATTTTTTTTTTGTCTGTCTGTCTGTCTGTCTGTCTGTCTGTCTGTCTGTCTGTTTGTTCAAGTATCACGCAAAAACTACCGGTTCGATTACGATGAAACTTGGTATAATTATTCTTTAATATCCTGGGCACCACACTGGGTACTTTTTATCCCGGAAAAGTATCCTATCCTACGGTTGGGGGGTGTCAAAGTTTGTATGGAAGAATTTTAACGCGCTGTCCGATTAACTCGAAACTCAATATTTATACTTAAACCCAAAAATGAAGAATAACGTGTATCAGGATTTTTCGAAATTCAACCCCTAAGAGGGTAAAATAAGGGATGAAAGTTTGTATGAAAAATCTTATTCCTTGAGGTAATAAACACGAAACTTCGCACGAATAGTTATCTAAATAAATTATAAAGTTTGTAGTTTTTTGTTTTTCTAAATTACCCCCTTTTTTTTTTTTTTTTTTTTGGGTGGGGTATCATCCAATGACTTCTCCCGCTCTGGGCGGAGCGGGAGGACGTGTCAGACTTTTACTGACTAAAACCCACCCGTGTTCCTTCCCTTGCCATGCCAGGGGCCACGGTTTCCCCTTAGGACTACCCGCAACCCCGGCGGGCAACGGTCCTAGCGGACCCCGTCAGTTTTGCTGACATCTCTTTGAGGCGCGCGTGGAACACGACGCGCCGTCGACCCGGGCCTGGTCCTTATCGGGGGCGAGCTACCCATTGCTCACCGCCCGCAAGCCCGCGCCTACGGTGGCCGGGAATCCTCCAAGGAGTCCCGACGCCCAGGGCGTCTCCTACGGCGGCTAGGCGCGTGAGGGCGCGAACTTTGCCTCTCCCTCACGCGCTCCGCCTCCTCCTTCGTCTAAATTACCCCCTAAAGAGGGATTGGGGGGTGTCAGTGTTTGTATGGAAGAATTTTAACGCGCTGTCCGATTAACTCGAAACTCAATAGTTATACTTAAAACCCATGGGGATGTATGGGGTAATTTCCGACACTCACGCGGGCGAAGCCGCGGGCAGCAGCTAGTGTTACAATAAAATTCCTCCCCACATACTTCAACTGAATGAGACGAAATTCAAAACATGTATAAAACGCACACTATGCAGGCAGGCATATTATAAGTTGGGGGATTACATCACTGATAAAAATGCTTTGGCCAATGCTAGTCCTGCCCCACAACCACAACTAATTGATTAACATTTGAAAAGTCTGTTGGAGCTGCTGAAGATTGTAAGAACATCTTTGCATTGTATAAACTCAATTTCCTTTGCATTATATAACTGCATAGCACATGTGTGAGTACTATGTACTATAGAGCTACCATTTACCGGGTAATATTATGTCTTTCATTGACTTGAATGTGCCCTGGCGGCTGTGAGTATGTCATGCTCACTCAGATGTCTCGCTGATGGTGGCGTGTGTGTTGGATCATTTAGCTCCCTTCAAAATGGTTGAGCTGAATGGTGCTAATCCATGCGTCATGTTCGTGAACGGGCGCCGTCAGTTGGGGCTGGTCATCTCTTGGCTGCCATGGCTTATTTTTAATTTTTGAATTGTTTATTTTTATAATTTATATCAACGGACGCTTTTATCATGCACGTCTTTCTACATTGTTCTCACATGTATAAGTAATTTCAACATGAATGATGTAACCAATTTTTGTAACAATTTTTTGATTTAAAAGAGTGTCCGTGGAGTTTCTTGCCCGTTCTTCTCCATAGGTACCTACTACGCTTTGGAATGGGCAACTAGCTTCATATTTTCTGACTGACCGACTCCTTGACAATTCAAAAGTGCCTGTAAATGGTTTAATTGAAATAAATGCTTTGAGTTGAGTTTGAGTTTGAGTTGAGTTTAATATAACTACGTTCCTTTCATTAATGCAGTGCTCACTTTGATGTTCCCAGCTCCCCAGATCCCGACATATACGACACACAGACACCATGTTTACAATACGATTATAACTAGGATAAAAACTATGAACTGGAAAAAAATTATCAGCATCTAACAAGTGTTTATTTATTATTGTGTGGTCCAATGATGTGATTGATATCCTCCTCAGATGCAATCCTGTGAGTGGATTCTCCAGGCTTTTGCCGGACCAAGATGCGACCACGCTTCGTCCATACGAAGCGCCAACCATGAATCCCTGCAGCGGCCCTTGCTTGATGAAAAAACTGCTGGTTCACCCTGGTCAGGCTCTCATTCACAAAGAAGCGTACGGGTTTTCCAGAGAGTCCGAGATTCTCTGTGGTAGCGTAGCGTCGCACACGGGTGCCGTTCAACACCGCGTCACGCTGGTCACGTCGTGCGAGGCGCACCATGATAGCGCGAGGGCGGGGCACTGTCGAAGCTATGGGGCTTGTTGCTTTTATGTGCCTGCCGCCTACTCGCTCCGCACTCACGATGTCGCGGTCCTCCAAAGCGACTCCTAGCTTTGTGGCGATTAGCTGAAACAGGTGTGTTGGGCTTTCCGCTTGCGACTCAGGTACGTTCGCTATCACCAGATCGTTTGCCATCAGCTCCTGATCTCTGTCATTGAGGTCCTTCTTGAGCTGATGGACCACACTCTCCACCGCACTTAAATTTGCTCTTGGATCGCAACCGGCATCATGACGAGTTTCCAGCGCGTCCAACCTGGACTCGATAGCATCCATGCGGATGTGGCACGAGTCGTTAGATGCCTTCAACTCCGCCACGTCTTTACGAAGCTCTAGCACTTCAAACCGCAAAGTGCGTAGCTCTTCCACTACTAGTTTTAAAGCGGAGCCTACATCCGGCCGGAACTCAGAGATCACAGGCGATAGTGGTGCAGCGACTGACTGGGGCGTCAACGAAGGAGCAGTTGACGTAATATTCGTAGGCGATGCGGAAGTTAACAATTGCGTCATCGTAGGCGTTGTGGTCGCCAGCTTCTCAGTCTGTACGTCTGCCGCACAACCTCGCACCGGCGCGGCGGCGTTTCGGCCTTATTGTCCCTACGGACATTTTTCCTGCACTCAGGGCAATGCCAAGCAGAGACTAAGGGGCCTTTCACAGGGAGGCCGACGCACACACGGTGATAACATAAGCTGCATTTTGAGCACCGAGCAGTGTCAACTAGTGACACAAATTTCCCACATCCACCGCACTTCACCGCCATTCTTATATCGGGAATGAGATCAATAAACCACCCTGGTGTTACACACAAAGTTTGTTCTGTGTATTTTAGTTGCAAAACAACAAAACTTGACAGTTTATCGTCGCTGACTTATTTTATAAAAATTGAGGGTATTTATAAGATGGTTTGGAGATTTAGCTTTTAGTTTATGCGTGAATTATGCACTTTAGGGGCACTCGTGAGACCTCACTCCACTGTATATGTTGTATTGTATTGCTAACTTTCTTATTAAAAACTTTTTAGACACTTTATCGACTTTAAAATATTTTATTTCCGTAAAAAAATCAAACAATGATACCGACAGTAGAAACGTCAAAACGTCAGTCTTGACGCATACCTTTTTAGTGACCCAGCGTTCATATTTTATTGTGTCTTTAGGGTTGTATTCATTGAAAACAATTTTCATTTGTTTACATTCAGTGCATGTTCTTTCGAGACAGTTTTCAGTCATGTTTGTGCAACAAATCGATTTGCTTATTGCCATAGTAGTATTTTCATTAATTACTCGCGCGTTTCTAAGTGCCTTTGCAACATAGTCCATGTTAGTATGAGTGACACACAAACAAGTCTCGCGTGCCGCAGTTTTAGGGTCTAATACCCAAAATGGTCTGTGCCTGCAAAAAGTTTTGTAGGATATGGTTTTGTCTGTCTGAACCATATATTTTTTGTGCAGGTTTATAAGGGAGTCGTTGAGAAATCTGATTTGTTTTTTTTGTTTATTGCGTGTTATTGTCTCTTTTTTGCCAGATGTAAGACGACTTGATTCATCGTTAAGCAAATATTGCTGTATATTATCTCTCAATTCCTTGTGCTTCTTAGAACCTTCATTCCTTTTCTTTTTCTGTGCTTCATTTGCATCCTTTCGTTTCTTGTCCTGTAATCGGTGTAATCGCATTCTGTACCTAGCAAATTTACATTCTAAACTCATCAGCTTCTTTTTCAGTAAGTAATTCTCTATTTTCAACCTTCTTCTGTTTCTCACTGCAATACGTGCACCCATTTCAGCTCTTGATGATACTGAACTTACTGGACTCGAGGGCGGCGTTTCGCGTGCAATATACTTTTCAGCTTCTTTTTGTATTTTGACTTTTTCTCTGCCTCTTCTTGCATCCTCTCTCCATTTCCTCCTCAAAAGCTTTTTTTGCACTTCTGGTAAATCTTCTACAGTTTTAATTTTCCCTTCGGCTTTCTTCCGATAGTAATATTCTCTATCCTTTCTTCGCTTTTCTTCCATGGCTTCTGGATCCTGTTTAAGTTTTTCACGCGCTTTCCTTATACTCAGTGTTTTTTGCTCACGGCGTCTTTTTTTTTTCTGGTTTTCGCTTAGTTTACTTCTTGTTTTTGCCATCGTCTGAAAAATCAAAACAAGCAATGCACACAAACGAAAAGAAAGTAAAGCTGTGCAAAAAAGAGTAGGGGATTTTGTTAGTAAAAAGATTGCATAGGGGAAACGACCGTGCTTATGAAAAAATATTATATCCCATGCTGTTAGAAATGCATTACAGGTACCAATCATTGTTAACTTAGAGTATGTAGCTATGGATAACTACATTAACTACAAGTCGACATGGTGTAGAAAGGTGTGAGGGAAGTGTTGGTTTAAAACATATTTACTCATAAAAATAAAGCGAAAATGAAACAAAAATAGGTCATTAGTCCGTAACTGATAAAAACACCAGTAATCAGAAGCAGTTTTATAAGTTATAATAACATAATAACCCACATTCAGGAAAACCATCCACTCGGTGGATATTTGTCGTTTCGGTGGACGAAAGTTCCACCAAAAAGATATCCACCGAATGGACTTTTTTCGCAAAATCATGCACACCTTGCGCCGTTTATAGGTTATGTCAAAAGCCAAGGTATATTCATAAAGTTTCATTGTTTAACTAGTTATTAAGAATGTTTGATGAATTTATAGTGTTTTACTTACCAAAATACAGCAGTAACCGGAAAGACAACTCAACTTTGACACCACTAAATATTTTTCTTAGTATAACAACAATGTTTTCTGCGTACGAGCCGCGGCAAAATGGCCTCTGACAGGGATAGTACGATATTTGCTGCGTTCAATTTTACGTTCCGTTCCATAATTTGACATTTACTTCATTTTAGTCAGTATCGAAAGTAATGTCTACCGGAAAGACAAAAAATTTTGTGACAAGATTAAATTATGCAAAAAGTGTGTTTTATTTCTATCAACTTTTTTAATACTTTTAACGTTAATTGGAAAACATACGTAGATTAGGAAAATATATCATTTTTGTAAAATAACAAAAAACACCTATTTATTGTAAGCTACATTCTATTGAAAGGTAGAATCCGAACAGTCCACCGAAGTGGACAATTCGGTTACATGATGGTGGTTTAAAGTAAAAAATAAATAAATTTATAGTAAATCTGTTACATAAGGTCTAGTACGTTTCGTTTACTTTATTATTATGATGTAAAATTAAGACGAATTATTAAAAGTGTCTTTTAAGATTCGTATGAACAGTTTTTTTTAGGGTTATGACAATGACTTTGTTGTTGGCTAGCGGTAATTTTCTTGTCCCGAAATCTACCAGATTCCGGTATGGCTGCAGAAACCTCGATGTTAAGCGTCGGTGCTTGGAGTAAAGGACAGTTTTCAGGTATGAGGTAATTTCTCAAAATTATTTCCCTATTCTCTTTTGTCATGCCCTTTTTCAGCAAAGGTAGCCAAATATGCGAGATTTTCATGAATTTTTTCGCCAAATTCCGGAGTTTCATCGGTGATTTCGCCTAATGCCGCCAAAATATTTGGATCCAAATCTGGATCAGTGGGATTTGTGGTTTCAATGTCAACGCATGGTGGATCGGTAGTAACTTCTGGGCCAGTAATTACGTCGCTCGGTGTTAGTGCCGGTGGTGATGAGTTTGGCTCGGAGTCCGCCACAACGTCCACAGTCTCAAGTTCGCCCGTTTCTCTTGGACCTAGTAACATTTTTCATAAGTTGTGAGGGTAGTCATAACTTTACACGGCAAAGAATTCGTACATAAGAACAGTATTATACGTGATTCTAGTTCATAGAAACCATGTTTGTTCTATTTACGACCATCGTGTTATCATCTCGGATAACCTCCCGGTATAATTAAACGTTCGTGTTGCCATCGCGGACAACCTCCCGGTATTATTGGGTTACTTAGTAAAGTAACTAGTAGGTATTTTAGCCATGGTGTTACCATCTCGGGCAACCTCCAGGCGTTTTTCACAACGTCATATTTTAACTTTTTATTATCACTTTTATAACACCAACGATTAAATGATTGTACTTACTTGAATATGGCTTCGAATCTGATGACGAAAGACATTTTATTCTACGGCGATGAGCCTCTTTTTCCAACCTCCGTATTTTTTTCTTGTAATGTTCGATCTTCTCTTCCGCATACTTGGTTGGTAGGTACCTAAATACACTTATAACCTACTACTTAATGGGTGTTGAAGACGTCCGTTCGTTGCTGCGCACGAAAAAGGAATGACGGTTACAACTGACCGACACAACGAGGTAGGGTACAGTGTTGTCAATGGAAAAAAAATAAAAAAAAACTTAAAAGACGTGCGTAGTTGCTAGCGCAATGGGAAGGGGACTACATGGTTAAAAATATCTGAAGAATGAAGCGACGAAATATAATTGGTAAAAGTACTATTTGGTAAGCAAGATATTGTTTAAGCGTCCACTTGCCAAACCTTAGGTTTGCGTTATATTTATTTCTGAAAAGTTTATTTGCCAAGTAATAACACAGATCTTATAATACTACGTACAGATAATAGGAGACGATGAGTTTGCGAAGCTTGTTTTAATACATTTTACCGTTTGAAATTGTACTTAAACTTATTAGTTTTAGAAACTGAGCAAACATTGTTTACTAAGCCTCCGCTGTCCTTCCGTCTGTCTGTCTGTCTATCAGCGGGCTGTATCTCATGAACCTTAATAGGTAGATAGTTGAAATTTTCACAGATTGTGTATTTCTATTGCCGCTATAACATTAAATGTTTTTATTATTATTGCCACAGATCAACAAACAAAAATTAAATAAAGTTAAAAATTAAAACCGCACACAAAAACTTGGTCCGGGGGGGGGGTTGTGGGGTGACATTGTATGTCTAGAGCTCATTGAGTACAATATAAAGAAAAAGTTTTTTTTTTCTGTCTTCAAAAGTGAAGAAATAGTGGTCGTAATAGTTGTCAGTTTTAGACCATTTTTGTACGAGCTCTATCGCAAAAACTATACAAATGATCAATTTGGAACTTCTGTTTATCTTGAACCAAACTGTATATAATCAACAAATACCTACTAAAAACGTCGATTAATAAGGTATACTTAAATATGGTTGTTTTTTTGCAACTGCAAAAAATTACTTTGTAATTCGTGGTATCAATAAGAAATACAATCTTTGCGATTTTTACGAGATGAAAAATAATAATATTCTTCGTTTCATATTTTAATTTATTTGCTAAATACTAAACGGCGGTACGGAACCCTTAGTGTGCGAGTCCCAATCGCACTTGCCCGGAATTTTTCATTTGACTCAAACCGGAACTATAAAACTTTTTAAACAAAAGGATTGCACTATTCTATCTGTCAATGTCAATTCTGTTTCCGTCCTATCTGAGTCCTAGTTCTTGACTGAGTAATAGGGTTCCGATTGGCACCCTTCCGGAACAGAACCCTAAAAATGATCAAGTAAGTAAATTATGTAAGTACCAAAAACATGATAAGTAATAATTTTAATTCTTATATTTCAAAACGTACTTTAAAAAAAATTGTTTACTTTGCCAATGAAACAACTGTGGCGGCATCTACACCGCCACATACGAACTACGCATCAAAGACCTGACGTCACAAGTCCTACATCGCGGTATAAGAGTTTATCGAGCGATTAACATATACAGTGTGAGTCTTCATAATGTGCACATATCGAAATGAGGGATTCTTTGCTTAATTTGACAAACGGAAAAAATATTTAAAAAAATCTATTTTTATTTTTTTATTTATTTTGTATTTTTTACCCAAATGTAAAAAAACGGTGTAACTTTTAAATGATCTATCGCGATGAAACAAACTCAACTCCATAATGATTGGTAGTAATTAAGTGTTCTTATAAAATGAAAATTGTGGGAAAAACCCCTCCCAATTAAACCCAAAAAACCCTCAATTGAAAATAAACAGGTATTTCGTCCAAAAATCTGTTTTTTTTAATCAATTTTTACAATAATAGTTAAAAAAAAATCAATGAGACCAATTTTTTTAAATAAAAAAAAATGGAAAAAAAATGTATTTAGATTTTATTTTTTATTTTTTCCGTCGATAAAATTAAGCATAGATTCCCCCATTTCGATATGTGCACATTATGAAGACTCACACTGTATAAGACTATCCGACATCAATCCTTGGGCAATTGCCCGCCAGACACAACACTCGTCTGGTCGGAAGATGCTCCCTTTTCTATAGGGGATGAGAGAACTTTACACCCTGTTCCTCATACCCCTAAACAACTAAACGTAAATTAGTAACGATTGCGGTAAGTAACGATTGCGGTAAACGGTAAATTAGGTAACGGAGATGATAGGACAAATTGATTAAAACGCCATCTATTGCAAAAAAAGTCTAAACAAAATGATTAACAGATTGCCACTTTATCTTTCTATGGGTTCGAATTGAAGTAACAGGCTTGATTTATCTTTTTTGTTCAATTTAAATTTTGACTAATTATAATTTGTTCGAGTTGAGGTCTCAACTCGAACAAATTATAATTAGTCTTGAAAAATAATAATAGATGGCAGCATAGATAACAATTGTGAAATTAACTATCTCTAAAAAGCGTTAAACGGCAGATTTCGGCTGAAGTAAGATTAGTAAAAATCAAAACTTCCTTATGTAATGCTAATTTACCTGCTTACACCCATAAATCTCGTATTTTGAACAAAAAAGATAAATCAAGCCTGTTACTTCAATACGAACCCATAGAAAGATAAAGTGGCAATCTGTTAATCATTTTGTTTAGACTTTTTTTGCAATAGATGGCGTTTTAATCAATTTGTCCTATCATCTCCGTTACCTAATTTACCGCAATCGTTACTTACCGCAATCGTTACTAATTTACGTTTAGTTGTTTAGGGGTATGAGGAACAGAGTGTAAAGTTCTCTCATCCCCTATAGAAAAGGGAGCATCTTCCGACCAGACGAGTGTTGTGTCTGGCGGGCAATTGCCCAAGGATTGATGTCGGATAGTCTTATACAGTGTGAATCTTCATAATGTGCACATATCGAAATGGGGGAATCTATGCTTAATTTTATCGACGGAAATAATAAAAAATAAAATCTAAATACATTTTTTTTTCCATTTTTTTTTATTTAAAAAAATTCGTCTCATTGATTTTTTTTTTACTATTATTGTAAAAATTGATTAAAAAAAACAGATTTTTGGACGAAATACCTGTTTATTTTCAATTGAGGGTTTTTTGGGTTTAATTGGGAGGGGTTTTTCCCACAATTTTCATTTTATAAGAACACTTAATTACTACCAATCATTATGGAGTTGAGTTTGTTTCATCGCGATAGATCATTTAAAAGTTACACCGTTTTTTTACATTTGGGTAAAAAATACAAAATAAATAAAAAAATAAAAATAGATTTTTTTAAATATTTTTTCCGTTTGTCAAATTAAGCAAAGAATCCCTCATTTCGATATGTGCACATTATGAAGACTCACACTGTATATGTTAATCGCTCGATAAACTCTTATACCGCGATGTAGGACTTGTGACGTCAGGTCTTTGATGCGTAGTTCGTATGTGGCGGTGTAGATGCCGCCACAGTTGTTTCATTGGCAAAGTAAACAATTTTTTTTAAAGTACGTTTTGAAATATAAGAATTAAAATTATTACTTATCATGTTTTTGGTACTTACATAATTTACTTACTTGATCATTTTTAGGGTTCTGTTCCGGAAGGGTGCCAATCGGAACCCTATTACTCAGTCAAGAACTAGGACTCAGATAGGACGGAAACAGAATTGACATTGACAGATAGAATAGTAAGATGAGTCTACTTTAGCCAGTCTGAAACCTGGTTGAACTAATAGGTCCCTATTTCTTGTACTATAATTATGTTTTATTGGTTAGATAAGCTACAGGGACCATTTTAGTCCGGACTAGCAAATTCAGGACCAGTATAAACTGAAGTGATCTTGAAGGGTTGTCTATGACCGGACCAAGCAGTAACAATCCTGAAGGGTTAGTTATAACCGGACCAGGGGGTTATAACTTTGAAGGGTCGTTAGACCGGACCAGGAGATTATTACTCTGAAGGGTCATTGGACCGGACCAGGAGATTATTACTCTGGAGGGTCATTGGACCGGACCAGATCATAAGACATAGTTGTAATGTAAGGATGAACGAACACTAAAGTTATGGTTCTCCTTTCAGATACCTAAGTGCCTCTAAGGTGCGCCTGCGAGGACGTACGCACGTCAGCATGGCCGTGACGGCGCTACGTCGTCGTACTATTGTAAACGGCACGTGCACTGGACCGAT
This sequence comes from Eupsilia transversa, assembly GCA_914767815.1. NCBI lineage: Eukaryota > Metazoa > Arthropoda > Insecta > Lepidoptera > Noctuidae > Eupsilia > Eupsilia transversa. The sequence continues at coordinate 17,296,361 of OU611873.1, read as the reverse complement.
CAGGCGATGTCGCCTTCCCCCACCTCCCCACTAATCGACTTGTTTGTGCTCGAGTATAAAACAAGGCTGGGCGGAGCGATCGGAGCATAGGATTCGCTCGTGGCCGATCCACTGCCTAAGTCCTACGCGAAGCTAGTAGTTACCCGTGCGGACCGCCTTTTTAACCGTCCTCTCGCTGTGTGTGTACAGGAGGCCTAGCGGATTCCTGTACGGACACAGGGGGAGCCGCCCCGTGCTGCCCGGCGTCTATACGCCGTTGCGGTCGCGGAGGCCACGCCCCGAAAATGCCCAAACCCGGCACTCGCGGCTCTCTGGGCCGCGATGCCGGGTCGCCTGATGCCCGTCCGGTGTTGGACCGGACGACTTCGATGCCTAATATTGGCGTTGTGTCGTCCGGTGCGCCGCCGGCCGGACAACGATTGAAGAGAAAAGAGGAGAAGGGTGGGACGAGTGCCGCTGCTGCGGCCGGTTCACCGACGCCATCGGCGCCTGCGCGCTTTGCGCCGTCGCCGTCGTTGTCGTCGGGCCGGCAGCACGCGGTTGCCGTCCGCCCAGCCGCGTTCCGCCCGGTGCCCATCCAGGCCCCGGGGCCCGCCGCGAACATAGGCTGTGCACACGTACGTGCCCAAATACCACCCACGCGCGCGCCCGCGCCCGCAACAAAAAATGCACCCGTTGCACGCTCCGCTGCGTCGCACGCGTACCCCGCGTTACCCGCGCCCTCTCCGGTGCCCTCCGCAAGTACCCGTGCGCCCGCGACCCGTGCCGCCGCTCCGCCGCCACCGCCGCGTTTCGTGTCGCCGCCCGCGCCGCCTAAGGCAACGATGCCCAAGAGCACAAATGCCGCCAAAGCTGCGCCAGCTTCGCGCGCCGCTGCCTCCGGCCTCCGCCTCTCGATGGCGGGTCCGCCGGTGGCCGAGCAGGAGCGGCCAGTTAGTGCCGGCACGTATTCCAGGCCGGCCAGTGTAAAAGTGACAAGTCAAGTGCCCGCTTCGCCGGCCCCCCCTCGTGTCTCAGCCTGCGACTCGCCCGCTATGCTGTCGGCATGCTCCTCACGCGTGGGGTCGAGCATGTCGCTGGCATCAGAGGGCTCGGTCGAGTCCGGTCGCGGAGATTTGTCCCCGGATAAGTCACCGCGATCCGGGCCTCGGCCCGACGCGGGACGAGCGGCTGCCGCCAAGTTCGTGTCGCCGCCAGCATCACCTACACCTTCATTCGGGTTTGACTTCGAGTTCCTTCTGCACATGTGGCCTCCCTGGTACCTCATTAACGGCATAATTATGTAAATGTCTATTAACTGCTCCCAAATTACGATAATTATGTATTTTATTTTACTTTTTGTTTAGGTACTACTTGACATGTAGTTTCATTATTTGACATTATATGCCTACAATTCAAATTTCAACTTAAAGTAGAGACTTGTGGAATACGGGGTTCTCATTCGGATTGGTTAAAGTTGTAGTGACAACCATTTAGGTTAAATAGGTTTTTATTATTTTATTCGACCTTTATATAGATTCCTTTATATTTTGTGAATGTGAGAACGTTGTAGGCACAACAGACTGTCGATTTGCAGACTATTTTAATTTTTTTTAATTTTTTTTAAGTATCTTGTTGACAGGCCTACGCTGTCCTCTCATACCTATTCAAACTGTACATTTTTTAAAGCATTGTAAACCCATTTATTTTTAAAAGAGTAACCGTGGAGTTTCTTGCCTGCTCTTCTCCATAGGAAACGACCAATTGGAACCGTGCACCTAGATTCTGACCCCAACGGAGAAGAAGCAAGCTCTGGCGAGACTGCGTCGGAGGAGGCAAAACGGTACTGCCTAGACCCGCCGCGGGGTCGGGGCGTACCCGTCTCGCCTACTTTTGCCGACGCGGTCCGCCAGTCACCGCCGCAGTCACAAACCAAGGATACCACAGGGGTAAGTGCTAAAAGTGCCTCTCAGCCTACCCCTGTACAAACCGTGTCTACCGCACCCCCTGCTGCCCCCCCTGGCGCCGTGTCGCCGTCTAAATCGACTAAACAGAAGCCGGGGAAAAAATTAAGATTTCCTCCGCTGGTAGTGGAGAGACTACCCAACTGGGCCGCTCATTTCCGGGCCATAAGCGGGAAACTGGGCCGGCCTCCTAGTGCTCGCCCCTACGGGACCGGGGTGAGGTTTACCCCGGACACCGAGGAGGAGTACAGGTTGGTCCAGAGATACCTGACTGGCCTGGAAAAGGACAGCGGCGTCAGCTGGTTTGCGTACTCGCTACCAGCGGACAAGAACTTGAAGATTGCAATTCGGGGCCTGCCGGCGGACACGGACCCGAAGGAGATCGAGGAGGAGCTCCGGACGCTGGGATACCAGCCGGAGTACGTGCGCCACATCAAGGGCGCACAAGGAAGACCCGGTTGCGTATTTCACGCAATTCTCAAAAAGACGCCAGACGTCCGGACGATATTTGACACCTCCGTATTTATGTATATGCGGGGGGTCAAAAAAGAGGCCTGGCGTGGAAAGAAGGGGCCCGCTCAGTGCCATAGGTGCCAGCGCTTCAGACACAGCTCGCACCTATGTCACCGCCCGCTCGCTTGCGTACGGTGCGGGGGAGAGCACGCCGCACGCGATTGCCCACGCCCGCGGGAGGAGCCGGCCACATGTGTCAACTGTGGTGGCCCGCACCCCGCGAGCAATATAAAATGCCCCGTATTCCAAGAGGAAATACGGAACAAGCGGGCGGGGACCGGCGCCGTCACGGCCACTCGCCGTCACGGCCACTGGCCGAGCACAGTCGGCCACTGAAAGGCCGCAATTAGTGCACGTAGAGGCACAAGGCACGACGCTGATGGCGGCGGCCAACGAGCCCACGACCCAAGCCTCCACCTCCGGGCGGAGGAAGAAGAGACGCGGGGGGAAGCGTAATAGAGGCAAGAAAACCTCCCCCCCGGCGACCCAGGAAACCACCTTTACGGCCGACACTTCCAAACATACCGCACAGGTCGTAAAGGATGTCCCTACTGACCCCACTAATACAAGACAGGGTGAACCTACCGCTAGCGCTATGACGGCGCAGCGGTCAAAGGTGGAACTAAAAAGGTTCACCCAACAGCCGCAGAGCATCAGCGCCATCGCTACACATAGCGCGCAGGCGCTGCGACCAATCAGAGCGCAGGAGGAGTACAGCAAAGCAACGCAGGGTGGCGCTGATGCAACGATGATTAGCGCGATAGGGACATCGCAGAGGAAGAGCGAGTTTACGACCTGTGCCATTCAATTGTTAATGGACCTTATCAGGGCCATTAGGCAGGGTCAAGACATAGAGACGGTCATCCTTGACGGTCTGGCCACCTTATTAACTCTTTATCATGGCTAGACCGTTAAGGGTGATACATTGGAACGCCCGCGGCCTACGGGACAAGGTCGCCCCCCTCCGCCATCTCCTTCGGGAACAAAACATCGACGTGGCGCTAATTAGTGAGACGCACCTGGGACCCGAAGATAGGGTTAGGTTCCCGGGTTATCACGTCTACAGGAAGGAAGAAAGGTCGGCTCAGAACGTCCGCTACCGTGGTCTGGCGGTACTTGTGAGGCGGAGAGTCGTACATCAGGAGCTCCCCTTGCCGACACTTAGCTCGTTTTACGCGCTGGGTGTTCAGTTGTATGTGGTCGGCAAGGATATAAACCTATACGCCTGTTATAAGCCGCCCGCGACCCGCTTAGTTTTAGCAGAGTTGCGGGCGCTTATATTCACCACTGCAGTCACTATCCTTGCCGGCGACTTCAATTGTAAGCACCCGGCGTGGAACTCGTTGCAGACGAATACCGAGGGGAGGAGGCTCTTCGCGGACACGGAAGCCTTCGGGTATACGGTGTCCGGACCTGAGACACCTACCCACTACCCGGACGCGGTACGTTACTCACCGGACGTGCTGGACGTCGTAATCCACCAAAGGCTACACTGCCAGATCACTCAGCAAGTGATCCACGACGAGCTACAGTCGGACCACCAACCAGTGCTCGTCGTCATAGCGGGGAAGCCGACCCAACTGAAGCCCATAGCGCCACGTCGATTAACGGACTGGACTGCCTTCGGAGAGAAGCTAGACACCAACGTGCCAACTCGGCCCATCGTCACCTCTGCGGACGTGGACGAGACAGCGGGTGACGTCACTGCTTGCATTCAATGCGCCCTAGAAGCGGCGACTACGACACTGCCGCAGGGGAGAGGGCTATTGCCGCCCCTGCCGGCGCATATTAAGTCTATGATCGCCGTGAAAAGGCGCCTTCGCAAGCAGTGGCAACAGCTTAGATGCCCAACGCTGCGAACGCAGCTAAATCGTCTCGCGGAGAAGATGAAGGCCGAGTTAGTGGCACACACCGCCGCGGGCTGGGAGGAACGTATCGACGCGACAACAGATAGTTGGCCGTCGGTACATAAACTCTGCAGTCAGCTCACGAATACCCCAGCCCCGGTGCGCCCTCTATACAATAGCGACGGGGTGCTTAAGTACGGATCGGAGGACCGGGCGGAGGTCTTCGCAGAACACCTGGAGCGTCAGTTCCAGCCCAACCCGACTGACGATAGCGAGCATGTCGCAGCAGTCGAGCAACACCTTAGGGACTACTTCGCCTTGCCGATAGATCCCGAGGAGAGCCCTATCTTCTTCTCGCCTGGCGCAGTTAGACGCGCCATCCTAAGAACGAAGCCACGAAAAGCCCCAGGTGCTGACGGTATCACCAATACAATGCTGCGCAATCTGCCGTTCCGTGCAATAGCGGCGCTGGCGCGCCTGTTTACGGCGATACTGCGCACCGGGGCGTTCCCCGCCGCGTGGAAGGAGGGGCGCGTCATAATGCTGCCCAAGGCGGGAAAGAGCATCCTACAGCCGGCGAGCTATCGGCCTATCACTTTGCTGCCGACCATCTCTAAGGTGTTTGAGGCACTCCTGCTGCGACACCTACAGCCGCACATAGAACCGAGGCCGGAACAGTTTGGGTTCCGGGCGGACCACAGTACGACGCTCCAGTTGTCGAGGGTACTGCACCACCTCGCAACAGCGCGAAATAAGAAGGAATCCTCGGTGGCAGTATTCCTCGACATGGAGAAGGCCTTCGACCGTGTATGGCACGAGGGTCTGATTTATAAAATCGCGACATCAGACGCACCCCGTCGCGTTGTTAAAGTGGTGTCTAGCTTTCTTTCCCACAGGACATTCAGGGTGGTGGTCGACCGCGCCCTATCCGGCGCCCGCCCCGTGCGTGCGGGCGTGCCGCAGGGTAGCTGCGTGTCGCCAGCGTGTTACTCACGTTACACCGACGACATCCCCGCCACTTCAGACGCTATGCTCGCGCTGTATGCAGACGACGCCGCGTACATCACTTCATCGCTTAATGCGAAGTACGCGGCAGTCAAAATGCAGCGCGTTCTCAACATACTCCCCGAGGAGCTATCGAAGTGGCGGCTTTCGGTTAACGTGGGTAAGACGCAGGCGCTGCTCACCGGGTCGGCGCCGCTCCCACCACCCCTGAAACTACACGGAGCCGACATCGCGTGGGCGCTCCAGGCTAAATACCTGGGTGTGACCATCGATCGTCGGCTAACTATGGGACCACATATCCGCAAGGTCGCCGCGCAGGGCAGGGTAGCCCGCGCCCTACTCAAACCTGTGCTCTCATCCCGCATCCCGACGCGCGTCAAGTTGGGCGTGTACAAGGTGTACGTGCGCCCAATCTTGACGTACGCCGCCCCAGCGTGGTTCGCTCTCACAAACGAGTCGAGCCGCAAGACGCTCCGCGCGCAACAAAACCTTGCGCTGCGGACCGTAGTCGACGCTCCTCGTTTTGTGAGAAACGACGTCCTCCACCGGGATCTCGAGATTGAGAGCCTGGATGAGTTTGTGCGGCGCCTCGCGACTGGGATGTTCGCGCGTGCCGACGCCTCTGCCTGGCCCCATGTCAGGCAGATAGCGTCATTGCATGCGCGCCCCCCTGACGCACGATCCCTGTCCCGCGACCTGGTAGCGGACTGTGAGCCCAATGATTGACGCCTCGAGTAAGCTGCACCCAGGTTACACGCGGCTCACTCGATATAATGAGATTCTACAGATGTACACACACATCTGTTGCGTGGCGTGTTCTAGGTTAATATAGGCATGTCGCGCAACTAAACATAGACAACCTCTACTGAACGACACCTACTGAACACGTACAAGCGTGGTGCGGGCCGCGCTGCACGTTGACACTGAGCGGTGTAATTCTACAGTACAAACTGTTCACACACACACGACAGTTCATCCCTCAATCTGTAAACGGCTAGATCTGTGAGCAGGGCGAGGGGTGGCTACATTTCGTCCTGTAGGTGCGTCGAGCCGACATCTAAGTCGCTGGTGGTTCTCGCCGGGCCTCCCCCAGGTAACTGGGGGTCTCATCTGGCGGGGACAGACCGCCTAGATGTCGTGAAGAAAGCGACGCTATAGGATATAGCGTCGTGATGCGCCTACAGAAAAATTCATAGCAACCAATCACACGGACGCTGAAAAATGCGTTTAATTCCACTAGTGAAGGGTCCGCAGTGGCGGGTCACTGTATTGCCTCCGCGGGCGAGGGGCGAAGCCCTGACCCCGCTCGCCACGCCCCCTGACGTCGCGACGTCTACAATGATCGGGGCATTCTATTCTTGACCGCGGTCCGGTGCACATGTTGTCATAGCGCCTAGAAGTTGCTAATTATTTGTTAAGATATTTTAATCAACAATTATAATTAACTAGCTGCTGCCCGCGGCTTCGCCCGCGTGAGTGTCGGAAATTACCCCATACATCCCCATGGGTTTTAAGTATAAAGGACAGCGCGTTAAAATTCTTCCATACAAACACTGACACCCCCCAACCCCCCTTTAGGGAGTAATTTAGAAAAACAAAAACTACAAACTTTATCATTTATTTAGATAACTATTCGTGCGAAGTTTCAAGTTTATTACCTCAAGGAATAAGATTTTTCCTACAAGCTTTCATCCCTTATTTTACCCCCTTAGGGGTTGAATTTCAAAATATGCTTCCTTATTCCTTGCCTACATTATAAAGGGAACCTCTGTGCAAAATTTCAGCTTTCTAGGTCCAAGGGTTTGGGCTGGGCGTTGATGAGTCAGTCAGTCAGAACTTGTCTTTTAATTAATAGGTTTAAATATAGATAGTAGGATAGGATACTTTTCCGGGATAAAAAGTACCCAGTGTGGTGCCCAGGATATTAAAGAATAATTATACCAAGTTTCATCGTAATCGAACCGGTAGTTTTTGCGTGATGCCTGAACAAACAGACAGACCGACAGACATTAATTTTTTTAATGAAATTTTTGGGTTCGGTGTCGGTCTAGTAACACCCCCTGCCATTTATTTTTTTCATATTTTCAATGTACAGAATTTTCACTTCTACAGATTTATTATAAGTATAGGTTATTTTACTCGCTGGAGAGCTCCGATAAACGCGTCCGATCGCTGCTAATCCTAAAGTGCAATAGGGCGAATCGCGTTTTTTTTTTTTTTTTTTTTTTATGTATGACATCTCGCAGATCAACCTAGAGAGGTTTTGTCTGCTTAACCGGACTATCCTGTGGCTACTTTTAGGGTTTTTAAATCTAAAAGCCTCCAGCCAGGGCGCAAAAATATGCTACTAATCTAAGATGCGACGCTCGCTAAGGGCACCCCCTGTGGGGTACGGGCCTCGGCTAAGGGCGTCGCAATCGGGAGGACAGCAAGTTCAGGGACAGGCTGGATAACAATATCATCATTATTATTAATCGGGGAATTTAAAGCTAATTGCTCAGCATCATCGGCGCGGGCTGGCATCCCATCGAGACCGGGGAGCAAGGGTCGGGGGGGGGGGGCGAATCGCGGCCTTCGACGCGCTATTTATAAGCACGCGCCGCCGCGCCGGCCGGGCCGGTACCGCCGCACCGTTATGTCCCTGCATTTGAAATCTGTAATATCTTCGGAAATACTCATTTAAATTACATGCAGTAAAGGGCCATCTTGATCTATATTAAATGTACAATGTATTTAAGGTACTTAATTGGATAAGGATTAATGCTGTATTGCTTAAAATCACTTCGTAAATAAGCCATTTTTTCCCGTAAAATGTAAAGGATAAAAAATGGTTATTGTGGGTTATCCTTAAGAGATAGACATATACCATCGCGGTCTTTTTTGTTGACCTTTTTAAGGTGTACAATACTGTAGTACATTATTTTGATTTATCTCGTGGGGTTCAGCCAGCGTTTGCAATGTAAGCGCAAAAAAATTAGTTTATTTACGACATCACATTAGAAACCTCTAAATTTATCAGTGTTTCTTTACAATATTATGCATGTATTATGCATATAAACCTTCCTCTTGAATCACTCTATCTATTAAAAAAAACCGCTTTAAAATCCGTTGTGAGTTTTGATGTGCGATTATGGTTTAAATAAAGCCAAAAAATTAAAAAAAAAATATGCCCGAGAAAGTTTGATTATTTATCTTGGGACTGTTTTAAATAAATATGTCAATTTGTTTACATAAATCAGTAAAACCCTTGTCTCTGCAAAGGATGTTTCATAAAATTTTGCTTTTAGGTATCTTTTGATGCTTTGTTACATCGAAGATATAATGATTTAATCATTTATAAAAATGTCCATGATACAACTATAACTTGTACTTTGGAATGCTTAATTCAGTTTATTATGTTTCATACAGTAATACACTAAAATAATTCCGTAAAAAAGAGAGTTACTGATAATTTTTCGTCCGAAATTATATTTTTTATCTATGAATATATAATCCAAATTCAAACAAAAAGTATTTTACAACTAAGATTACAATGTTACCTTGCTTGAAAAAAAAAAATAGTCTACTTAAATGTAAGATAATATTTTTAAACAATTTTTGTATGCAATGCTATAAATCAATATAAATCTCGCGACGCGCGGTGTCTGGCCCCGGCGACCAAGGAGAATATCCCTGAGGCAGAGCCTGCCTCACAACATTCACAGGCTGTGAAAAGTACGCGACCTCCAAAAAGCGCCGGTATGGCGCAGCGGAGGGACGCGGTGCCACACAGCATAGTGACGCAGCCGCGAGCTAGCGCCCAACAGACTACGAAGCGCAGTGTGGTATCCGCACTAAACTTCGCCCAAGATTCGCGCGTCAGGGCCACTGAGTCGGGGTGCTTGGACAGGAAACCTCCCCGTGTGCCCGTGGGCTGGAGTTCCCTTATGGATACGTCCGGGGGGAAGGCCAGTCTCCGGGACGGTGCACCCTGGGGTGCGGGCAATGTCTCCCCTTAGGTATTGAGTATCTAAGGGGGGTCGTTGCCCGTATGCTAATATCCTGTCAGAGGAACGCTCTAACGTGTACTCTAAGGAGCACACGTTGAGCAGCGTTTGAGTGAAAGCGGGCTCGGCGTGCACTAACTCTGCCGTCGGGCAGGCAGGAGGAAGTTCTCTCCTGCTGCCACCGTTGGTCTCGTAGCCCCGAAGATTGTGTAGGTCATGTCTCTGGCATTTGACGGGGGTCGAGGGTCTTGGCTTAACCGCCCGGGCCGCGAGGAAGACAACCTCTATAAAAAATCACCCCAAACCTCAAGCGGCGGCGCACCGTGAGGGAGGTTGTTAGCTTGACTAATGGGTAGCTAAATTAGTCGTTAGTGCGAACCACGATTTTTGGTTGGTTGGTTGGAACTTTTTTATACTCGTGGGAACAATATGGAAAAATATAATAACCCAACAAACGAAGGAGAGGAGAGTGGTGCGGGGTCGGAGTCCGACGCCGCATCTGGCGCGAGGGGCTCTCGTAGCCCGGAGCGCGAAGTGGTGGGGGCTTCCGAGAAGAACCGAAAGTTCTTCCGGAAGCGTCCCAATTCGGGGTCATCCTCCGATGAGTGGGTCTCCGCACAGCGGAAGAAGATCCACTCTAGCCGGCGGGGTGGGGCCCGGGAAAAAGGTGTCGGTAGAGGGGCCACCCTCTCCACCAAGGAGGCTGGAGAACAGAGGCCAGCTAGCCCAGCTGAGCCGGCCCCTGGAGGGAGCAGCCGCAGTGCGGCCCCCTCAGAGTTATCAGGTGGTGAACCGGACGCCGTCGGCGGCTCCAACACGGAGCGTGAGGCTCGGTTCACGGAGGTCGTGGTAGCCGCGGTCAAGGAGGTGGCCATTAAGAGGATCAAGTCCTCTAAAGACAAGGCCAACTCCGCAGCCACGGCCTCTATTATGGCGGCAGCTAAGGCCTTCCAACTCGGGCCTCCGTCGGACGGAATGTCCGAATTGCGAGAGGAGGTCGCCCGCCTGACAGCCGCCATGGAGCTTCTCCGGAAGGAGAATGGGGAGCTCCGAGCAGACCTGGCTGCGCTCCGAGGAGCCGGCTCCCGGGAGGCGAAAAAGGGGGGAGAGGCGCATGGGCAGGGACGGTCAGTGCCTGCTGAAGACCGTATCCTGACCCTGGTGCGGCAGGAGATGGCTGCTTTGCGGAACCGCTTCTCCGCCTTAGAGGCTATCGTCCTGCGCCCCCCACTAGCGGCAAGCGAGCTGGCCTCGGGCCAGCGGAAGGCGTCGTATGCCGCCGCTGCAGCTGCCGCGGCCAAACCAGGCCCGTCGGGGCAGACCAGGAAAGGGGCGGCTGCGCAGGTAGCGAAGGCCCCGGCCCTGGCGGCGAGACAGCGGCCGCCACCACCTCCACCTCCGGAATCTTCTCCGGCCGATGCCGATTGGCAAGTAGCCGGGGAGAAGAAGAAGGCAAGGAAGGCGGCCAAAAGAAGGGAGAGGCGGCAGCGGCGCAAGGAGCGAAGCGTCGCGGCTAGGCTCCGCGCCCCGAAGGCCGCAGCGGTAGTGATCACACTACAGCCGGAAGCGGCAAAAAAGGGCGTGTCCTATCGGGACGTACTCGCCAAGGTGGGGGCGGCAGTGGACCTAAAGGAGCTCGGCGCCGAAAATGGCATCCGGGTAAGGGTCACTGCGACTGGGGCCCGGATGTTGTAGGTCCCCGGTGCGGCCAGTGGCCCGGCCGCTGACGCTCTGGCCGAAAGGCTTAGGGCGGCCATAAATGGGGATGAGGCCCGAGTGACCAGGCCCACCAAGTGCGTGGACATCCGCATCCTGGGACTGGACGACTCGGTGACGAAGGAACAGGTGGTGGCCGCTGTCGTGAGGACTGGGGGGTGCTCTGCCGAGCAGGTGAGGGCGGGCACCATCCGTCCTGACTCTGTGGGGATGCGAGCCGTTACGGTGAGCTGCCCCGTGACGGCGGCCAAGAAAATTACCGGGGAGGGCTGCAGGCTATTGGTGGGCTGGGTTTCTGCGCAGGTCAAACTGCTGGAACCCAGACCCCTGAGGTGCTTCCGCTGCCACGTGGGCAACCACGTGGGAGCTAAATGCACCTCGGAGGTGGACCGCAGCGGTCTCTGCTACCGCTGTGGCCAGCCCGGTCACAAGGCCGGCTCGTGTAGCGCCACGCCGCACTGCGTTGTATGTGCGGCGGCTGGCAAGCCGGCCGAACACCGGATCGGGAGCAAGGCCTGCGCTTCACCCGCCAAAGCCCGCGGCGGAGGCAAGCCCTCCGCCACCACCGCCACCGCCGTCACCGCCATAACCGCCGCCACTGCTGCCGCCGCTGTGCCCTCACAGGGGGCTCGGGAGGGGGAGGGTATGGAGTGCCAATAACGGCCCCATTACGCCTCCTCCAGGCGAACATCAACCACTGCGCCGCCGCTCAGGATCTGTTGCTCCAGAGCATGGCGCAGTGGTCGATTAACATCGCCGTGGTCGCTGAGCCGTACTTTGTCCCGCCCAGGGATGACTGGGTGGAGGACCTGAGCGGCTCAGTGACCCTAATTTCGTCGGCCGCCGCCGGTACCCCATCTCAACTCTCAACTAACATTTCTTGATACAAGTGAGTAATTTTTATGATTTGATTGTAATATAGTATTATTAGTAAGTATTTTCCTATGATATTCTAATGCGAACATACCTATTTATAGAAAATAAACATACAGGTAAATATTGTTGTTTGTTTTCTTTTTTTTCTGAATTGCTTATTAATGTAATCTCCAACTTAAATTAAATTAATTATTTTCAGACATAGTTCTTAACAATGGGCAAACGAGAAAAAAATAAAACTTTTGGTGCTGTCAAAATAAAAAAAAAGGTTTTGGCTGATAATTTGAAACGCGCAAGAGAAGCTAATCGGTAAGAATTTAGTTTCTAATATTATTTGAAATGTTTACTTTACTAAAGCTCACACGTACGGAATGCAATCTCGTTCTCGTTATTCTCGGTATTGTTATTCATAAACTCGCTCGATCTCGCCTGAGCCCCAATCTCGCGGTCGCGAGATTGAGTCACATGCCAATGTAGTCTACATTATTTTTACACGACTGCTCAAAAAAGGACTGTTATGTTTCTTGGGTACTTATGTATGTATTATATTAGTACGTACGTTTTTTATTATATTCCATCCAAAAAACATGTTATCTATTTTACAGAAAAAAAAAGCTGAAAAACAGCAGCTGCAAGTTAATTCGCCAATTGTAAATATTGATTCTGATTTAACACATGTAAATTTTGCACAACTTTACCTACATCATTATTTTATTTCATGCGCTTTACCACATATTTTATAGGTACATTTATCGAATTATGTTACTTTTACAGGAGAATGAAAGCACATTTGACCCAACGACAGTTTTTACAGTGGATTCTGACAAAAATACAAATGACATGGTAATTTATTTCTTATCATTCGTAATATTTCATTTCATATAGTTATTACATTAAGATTATGAATTTTAATATCATGTAGTATATTTTATTATTTAATAAGTTGCTATATTATTTTCAGCACATATGATATATGAGCTACCGCATAATTAATGGACTTCTTTATTTCTTGCAGGATAATGAAAGCTTTAATTTAACAATAGATTATCAGGCTCAATCTGGTACAAGTACAAATAACATGGTGAGTATTTTGTTGTTACTCGTAACAGGTACATGACGTAACATACCTAGTTACATATTTGATTTTTAAACTACATATATCTACATTCCTGGTTTTCATTGTTTCAGGAAAATCAAAATATAGATGGAAGACGAATTATAGATTTTAATTTTTTTATGAATCAATTACTTTCAATTGACCAACATGGCGAAAAATTTGGTTGCCGATTGAATAGTTTAAAAATTGTTAAGGAAATACAAAAGGGACTCATTTCAAAATTCGATTTAAAATGTTGTATGTGTGGGTCGCTTTTTAAATTGGAAACATGCAACGAAGATAATTTAAATTTAAATGTCAATACAGGCGTAGTGTCAGGAGCATTAATGGTAGGAATCGGTCTTTCCAATCTAAATGAACTCACTGCATCTATGGACTTGCCATCCATGCCAGTCCGCTTGTATAGCTCAATCCATGCAGATGTGGCTGAAATGTGGCGTATTACTGCAGAAAAGACTATGGAAGAAGCTGCCAAAAAAGAAAGAGAAGCTGCAGTTTCACGGGATGACGTCAACGATGGGGGTATAGCAATGATACCAGTAGAAGCAGATGCATGCTGGAGTAAACGGTCATACAGAACAAATTATTCGGCTTTATCAGGTGTGGCTGCTATAATTGGGGAGCACACTGGAAAAGTACTTCATATCGGGGTTAGAAATAAATATTGCGTTATATGTGCTCGTGCAAATAAAAAAGGATTAGCGCCACGAGTTCACGAATGCCACAAAAATCACTCAGGATCATCAACTAGCATGGAGCAATCTATATTAGTTGAAGGTTTCAAGGTGTCGATAGCAGAAAGAAATTTAATATATAGCACACTGATTGCGGACGGTGACTCCAGCACTTACAAAAATATTTTAGAAAGTAGGCCTTATCCCGACGTTTCTATACAAAAAATCGAATGTACGAACCATTTGTTACGCAATTACAATGGTAAAAATTTAGCTTTGCAAAAGGATACAGCGGTTCCCCTTAGTGAGCGTAAATTTTTGACCGGGGATCGCTTAACAAGATTACGCACGGCTATTCGCTCAGCAATTAAATTTAGGAAAGCACAAAGTACTTCGATATCAACTCAGATAGTGAATTTGCAAAAAGATATTTTAAATAGTCCACGACATATTTTTGAAAATATTGATGATAGAAAAAAAGAAAATAATTTAGTTCCGTTAATTGCAACCCTGATGCTTTAATTACAAAAAAATGCTTCCCAACTAGCATTTCACTCGAGAAGTCTCATGTTCACCTATACCAACAATAGGGCAGAACAATTTAATAGCGTTGTGGCGAAAGTAGTAGGAGGAAAAAGAATCAATTTTTCTTTAAAAGACTCCTATGCAGCACGGTGTTACGCAGCTGTTGTGATTTTTAATACTGGCCTCCCTCAATATAATCTCTATAAATCCATTTTAACAAAGTCTCCCGGGAAATCTTTAAAAACTTTGGAACATAAGCGACATTTGGCCAACAGCAAAAGAACTGAGACAGGCTCTAAGCGTAGTCGCAGGCAACTGCAATTTGGTAGCGCAGATGACCAATATGGCAGTCAATGCCAACGTCCCGACATGACCTGCGATGATTACAAAAACGCTAAGACACTGTTCAAACTCAAACTCAAACTCAAAGCATTTATTTCAATTAAACCAATTACAGGTACTTTTGAATTGTCAAGGAGTCAGTCAGTCAGAAAATATGAAGCTAGATGCCCATTCCAAAGCGTAGTAGGTACCTATGGAGAAGAACGGGCAAGAAACTCCACGGACACTCTTTTAAATCAAATAAATTGTTACAAAAATTGGTTACATCATTCATGTTGAAATTACTTATACATGTGAGAACAATGTAGAAAGACGTGCATAAAAAAAAGCGTCCGTACATAAAAAATAAAAACAATTCAAAAATTACAAATAAGCCATGGCAGCTAAGAGATGACCAGCCCCAACTGACGGCGCCCGTTCACGAACATGACGCATGGATTAGCACCATTCAGCTCAACCATTTTGAAGGGAGCTAAATGATCCAACACACACGCCACCATCAGCGAGACATCTGAGTGAGCATGACATACTCACAGCCGCCAGGGCACATTCAAGTCAATGAAAGACATAATATTACCCGGTAAATGGTAGCTCTATAGTACATAGTACTCACATATGTGCTATGCAATTATATAATGCAAAAGAAATTGAGTCTATACAATGCAAAGATGTTCTTACAATCTTCAGCAGCTCCAACAGACTTTTCGAATGTTAATCAATTAGTTGTGGTTGTGGAGCAGGACCAGCATTGGCCCAAGCATTTTTATCAGTGATATAATCCCCTAACTTATAATATGCCTGCCTGCATAGTGTGCGTTTTATACATGTTTTGAATCTCGTCTCATTCAGTTGAAGTATGTGGGGAGGAATTTTATTATAACATTTTAAACAGTACCCCATGAAAGATGAGTCTACTTTAGCCAGTCTGAAACCTGGTTGAACTAATAGGTCCCTATCTCTTGTACTATAATTATGTCTATCACCTCTTTTACTAAAAAGATGTAATTTTTTTCTTACATACATGATGTTTTCATAGATATATTGACAAGGTACCGTCATGATGTTAATATCTTTAAACAGTTCCCTTAGAGAATCACGCCTGCGGAGATGATATATGGCTCTGATCGCTCTTTTCTGCAGAATAAAAATAGACTCGATGTCTGCAGCCCGTCCCCACAGTAAAATACCGTAAGACATGATACTATGAAAGTAACTAAAATATACCAGTCTCGCGGTATCTACATCAGTAAATTGACGGATTTTTCTGACAGCATATGCTGCTGAACTTAGCCGTCCTGCAAGAGATGTTAAATGAGGACCCCATTGTAGCCTTGAGTCGAGCGTGATCCCCAGGAAAACGGTTTTATCGACGAATTCTAGTTTCTCTTGATTCAATACTATCTCACAATCATTACTTTTTACATTTGGTAAAGAAAATTTTATGCACTTAGTTTTTTTCCCATTTAATACTAAATTATTAGCAGTGAACCAATTTTGGACCTGCAGTAGGGCGTTATTCACGTCGTCAAAATTTGTAGCACGTCTATCTACCTTAAATATTAATGAAGTATCGTCAGCAAATAACACCATTTGTGGTTGATTTTTTAATAAATGGAGTAGATCATTAATATACACTAAAAAGAGGAAAGGACCCAATATCGAGCCTTGTGGTACACCCATTTTTACTTTTAAACCTAGTGAATTTATACCGTTTATTTGAACTTGCTGTTGTCTATCATTTAAATAAGATTTTACTAAACCGTAATGCTCTAGTTTCAAGAGTAAGGTTTCGTGATCGACGCAATCAAATGCCTTGGAGAGGTCACAAAAGATTCCTATGGCGTCTTGGGCCTCTTCCCACGCGTTAAAAATGTGTCTTAATAAGGTAACACCAGCGTCGGTAGTACAACGTCCTTTGGTGAAACCATACTGTTGATCGTGCAGTATTTTATTTGTGTTAAAATGATTGAGCATTTGATTTAGCATTACCTTTTCAAACACCTTACTGAAAGCTGGCAACACGGATACGGGTCTATAATTATTGGTGTCTTTACTGTCCCCGGATTTGAAAAGTGGTATAACCTTACTGTATTTCATTAAATCCGGGAAGACTCCTTGATCCACACATAAATTAAATATTAAGGCTAAGTAAGGCGCTATGGTCTCAATTATGGAGGTACAGACTTTAATGGACATTCCCCAAAGATCTTCGGTCAATTTTATTTTGATTTGCTTAAAAGCTTTTATTACCGTTAAGGGGTTAATATGCTTAAATTTAAATACAATCGGGCAGGCTGAAACGTTCTTCTTTACTAAATCAAAAGAAAGCGAGGGCGAGGAATTTAAGGTTTCAGTCGTTTTAAGTGGGATACTGGTAAAGAAATTTACAAATTCTTGAGCAACTTCTTTGTTAGTACTTATGAGGCCACGTGAAGTCTCTAGTGTGAAATCATTATTATGTCTTTTATTCCTGTTTGTTTCGTCATTGATAATATTCCAAACCGTCTTTATTTTATTATCAGCTGATTTGATCTTGTTGCTAATGTACAAGGCTTTAGCTAACTTGCAGGTATTTTTAAAAATTTTAGAGTAAGTAGCAACGTATGTATTAAAAGTTTCGGTGTTAATATAAGGCTTAAGGCCATACAGCTCAAACAATTTTTCCCTACTTTTCCTAATACCTTTAGTTGCCCAGTCACTGAACAAAAATTTTGGGCAAATAGTTTTTGTCTTCTGTTTTAAAGTATTATCGAACTCAGTGCGCACTACCGAAAAGAATTCCTCATATAATTCATTTACATTGTTTAAAATATTGCCAGGTAAACTTAATTGACTAATTAAGTTATTATTAAATCTACTTAAATTGCTGGGTGTTATTTGTCTAGATCGTATCTGAATCCTTTGTAATGGTGTGTTGGACTTGAAAGAAACGGTTTGACCGCTGTGATCAGAAGGGAGATAATTTACAATGTCTTTATCAAAGTAGTCACAGCAACAAAAAACATTATCAATACATGTAGCTGAATTTGTAGTTATACGGGTTGGTTCTGAAAAAACATTTGACAAATTGAATGATTTAAAGAGACTTAATAATCGACTACTATTTGAACTATTCTCTAATATATTAATATTGAAGTCACCACAGATAATTAGCGATTTTGTACCAATTGCAAGTTTTGCTAGAACATCTTCCATTACTGACTCAAATAAGGAGTAGTTTTGATAATTTGGGGGTCTGTAAACGCACACTATAACATGCTGATCCAGCTCAACACAAGACAGTTCAATGTTATGTTCAACCGACAAATCAACTATATCTTTACGAGTTTTAGATTTAATAGAATTTTTGACTAAGATTAGTGAACCACCACGCAGCATAGATGTTCGGTTAAAACAACTGCCCACACTATAATTTTTGTAATTAATTAGCATTTCATAATCTTTCAACCAATGTTCAGTTAAACAAACAATTCCGAACATGGATTTTTCTAAAAATAATTCAATTTCTAATTGTTTGGAAGAAAAACCTTGAATATTTTGATGAAATAATTTCAAGGTATTCTGCTTAGACTCTTTTTTACACTTATCTATTTGAGAGCAAGAAGACACCTTGTTGTTGGTAGGTATAACGAAAATGTTACTAGTATCTTCTGTTGTCTTACTATCTAGTTTAAATTTAAAATAACATCCAGAGTGAGATCCAAGTCTCCCATGTCATCACCAGGCAATGAGATCCCACTACTTGTGGACTCCACACTATGACAAGAATTTGCCATAGAGACACATGGATCCTCCTTCGTACAATTATTGTAAAAAGAAATAGCATTAGTGCTACAGTTATTTAAAGTGACCACCTGTACATTAGAATTATTACTAATAATTGTGGTGTTAATTATGGTACAAGACTTCGACATACTACTTATGTCTGAGTTTATATAAGCTAATAGCCTCGCTATTTTATGTCTAAACCTAATGGGCAGATACACTGTATTCCTTGTCGATTTCAACTTATCAACAAAACTGTTGGTGTCAAAAAATATAAGTTTGTCACTGTAGTGACTTACTAAGAAATGAATATGCTTATTAAGCATATGTATATAATTGTTTTTTCTATTTGATAATCTCTCAAAATAAGGAAAAGCACACAAAATAATTTTTTTACAATTTATCTTTAAAATCTCAGTAACACTTTCAGTTATATCTTCTTTTCTGACCTGGGAACTATTACCTACAAATACAGTAATGTTGGTATTAGAATCATACTGATTTCTTGTAATTGCTGTCATTATTTCTTTGAAGGATGTCCCAGGTAAACAATAGTTTTGAGTAGAAAAACTCAAGTTGTTACTAACTAATTTCCCTAACCCTCTTCCTATGCTATCTGAAAACATTACAGACTGATAACAAACTTGACTTGTTTTTGTCCAATTTGCAACAGCAAACATTGAATCGCCAAGAAATTGAGCGGAATACTGTCCTGCAAGCAGAAAGCGCTTTATGGCTGGAACTGCGCAGATCCATACTCACTGCATCAATGTTTAGCAAAATATGCAAGAGACACCCTAATACGAACTCTGCGCCTTTGGTCAAAACCTTACTGTACTCTTACAATTTAGATCATGTGCCTTCGATCAAACATGGAAAAGCGAACGAGTCAAAAGCTTTAGCTCAACTTTCCTGCCAAATGGATATACATATAGAGAAGTGTGGCCTATTTATAAGTTCAGAACATTTCTTCCTAGGAGCAACGCCTGATGGAGTGTTTGAAGACGGTGTTGTTGAAATTAAGTGCCCCATGTCTGCTTTTGAGATGGATCCTAATACAGCTATTCTAGAAAAAAAAATTAAATGCTTCAAAATAAATCAAAATGGCGAATTAATTTTTAATAAAAATCACGATTGGTATTACCAAATACAAGGCCAACTCCACATTGCAAATAAAAATGTTTGTTTATTTGCAGTGTGGACTGGTACTGAATACCCACTAAAAGCTGTAAAAGTTTACAAAGATGTTGATTTCTGGAACCAAAAAATGTTGCCAAAATTAATCAAGTTTTATGAGGCGTGCGTTCTTCCCGAAATCATAGATTCTAGGAAAGCCCGCTCTATGCCACTTCGGAAAATATTATTTTAATTTATTTTTACGATTATACTTTTTTTTTTAGTTTGTTTTTTATTTACCAGTTGTACGTATCCATAAAATAATAAGTTATCTCGAACGATACACATTTATGGATGCATCACTATAAACAGTGATGAAGTCTTTAAATGTGCATATTTGATATAATTTATTATAATGCTTAGGTTCCCCTACCTTACCTACCTACTTTTTTTATCACATCGGATGTATTTCATAGATGTATACAAACTGTATCATAAGTTTCGGCCCCGTGGGAATATCGTGATAAAAAGTATCCTATGTCCTAACCTAACCCTACCCTGTCCTAAAGTCATTGTCTACCCATGTGCCTAATTCCATCCAAATACGTTCAGCAGTTTTAACGTGAAACCGTAACAAACCCACTTTCGCATTTATAATAATAGGCCGTATAAGAATTTTTTATAACCCTATTTTAACTCATTAGATAAGCACGTTCGTTCTAGGTGAAAACATTCATCGTACAAATAAATATTTCACGAACTAAAATAATAGTAATTTCAAAAGTAAAGTGGCAAAGGCTCATGTTGGTTTGATCCTGGCATACGACGCATAGCGGTTTGCATGTGTGCGTAGCGTACTTAGCCAGACGCACACGTGTGCATTCGCTGCCGTGCGTCGTCAAATTTACCTAAAGCTGAACACTTGGAATTTGTAATAGCCCTCTTAAGTCACAATTATAAAATCGAATAAATACTGATTTAATAAGTAGTACTACCTTTTTACTTTTAAAATGTCCGATCCTGACCTTACGCCTACACGTGTATTTTCTTGTTTTATTATAAAAATAACGTTGAAAAGTTAGGATTAACATTAACAAGTGCGTGTCGGACCACGCACAATGAAGGGTTCCGTAGCTGGGATGAACTTATCCCAAGAACAAACTTAACATTGTAGTTGAAAAACATGTTCTCCCATACAAAATGTATGGTAGAACATGTTTTTGCAACTGCAAATTTAAGTTGGTCGATAATTACTCGTTAACTAGTAGAGCCTACTTAGCTGTGATAGTTTTCCTTTTAATTTCGTTATATATACTACTACTGTGTATTTTTCCACATATCCAGAACTTACCGTTTAGCTGGCAGGGGGGGGGGGACACTTGACTCTGACAAAAATTAGCACTTTAAAGCTTAATATTTCTCAGACGGATCCTTCAATCCAAAAATGGTTTTAACAAGCTCGTAATATTTTTGAATGAGCTTTCTAACGATACCCCACACCATGGGATAGACGAAAAAAAAAAAGATATCCCCACTTTACATGTAGGGGAGGAACCTAAAAAAAAATATTTTTCATGATTTTATTTTACCACTTTGTCGGTTTCATTAGTATGTATACTCATACAAAATTACAGCTTTTTAGTACTAACAGTCTCTGCGCTAAGCGGGACAGACACACAGACAGACAGACGGACAGACGGACAGACAGACAGACAGACAGACGGACATGGCGAAACTATAAGGGTTCCTTGTTTACTACGGAACCCTAAAAAACTGGACATGGAGGTGCACCCCACGCGTGTTAATAATAAGTTTGCACGAAAGAAAAAAAGAGATCCCACAAAATGGAAAACAAATATTGCAAAATGTTTGAGGTATGTACTAACATTGTTTTAACGTAGGGCTGTCACAACACATTAAATTGGTTTACACTTATTGAATGTTGAGTTCATATTGAAATTATCAAAATAAATTTTAATTGAATACGCATTATTATTTCAAATCAGTTTTGGATTTCTTTATTTTATACACTATTTTTTAATTTAGTTTACCTAACACATGTTAACACGCTTTGTTTTTCTTTTTAGATATTCGTCAAAAGGCATGCCAACTCGAGTATGCGAACATAATACGAAAGTATTGAAATGTGCAACATTGACAATGAATAATTTATCAAAAATACATCGGGATTTTTATAAGAACTCGACAAAGCATGACCAAAATATAATTCTTTTCAAACAGTGTTCAATAAAAGAAACTCAAAAAAGACCTAACTTTAAAGGCAAAAATAAATTTAAAACTAACTATTCCGTATTCATTAACAAAAAGAGGGTGCCAATCTGCCAAAAAAAAAATCTGAGTATTTTTGGCATTAAAAATTGTACAGTGGAGTACTTGATGAAAAAGTTTTATGAAACGGGAGAATTTCCTCGTGAAGCTCGTGGAGGTGATCGGAAGACTGAAAAGTACGCAGAGAAAAAATAATCTGTTCATCATTTTATTAAAAGTCTCAAATGTATAGAGTCTCATTATTGCCGAAAAAGCAAGGAAGCTGAAAGAAAATACTTGCCATGTGAGTTGAATATTAAAAAACTTTACCTAATGTATAATACTGACCAGCGTAATGCACAACTTGGGGTAAAATTATCATACTTTCGGCATATTTTCAACACTGAATATAATTTAGGCTTCGGCACACCACAAACGGATGTTTGTTCAAAATGTCTAGAACTAAAAGAAAAGAACAAAATGGAAAAAGACGAAAAAAAAAAAAAAAAAATTATGACAGAGAAGAGGGTTCATTCTTTGAGAGCGAAATCATTTTTTGAAAACTTGAGAGACACTACACCTGGCTTGAAAATAATATCTTTTGATTTCCAAAAAAATTTACCGTTACCAAAGGTGCCTGACCAATCATGCTATTATAGCCGACAATTATATTTCTACAATTTAGCCGTAGTTGAAGGCCATTCAAATTTGCCTCTAAATAAAGAGCGTGTATTCTCTTATTATTGTACAGAAGACGAGTTAAGCAAAAATGCGAATTTGGTGGCATCTGCAGTTTATGACCGGCTTTGTAAAACTGATAAAACGGGCATAGCAAGAATTCGTTTGGTTGCAGACGGCCAAAGTAAAAATTGTTTTTTAATTGGTATGTGCTGCAAATGGCTATTAGAAAATAGAAACATTAAGAGTTTAGAAGTCATTTTTCCTGTCACCGGTCATTCCTTTATGCCTGCTGATCGCTCTTTTGGAGTTATAGAAAAAAAGATGCGTAAAATGGAGGTAGTACTTCATCCCAAAGAAATCATGGATATTGTGTCTGAAAACGCAACTTTAGTAAAATTTGGTGAAGATTGCACGGTTTTCGACTGGAAGACATCTATCAAAGACATCGTAAAACACAACTTGGAATATTCAATTCAACCAGTGTAAAAGATTTATTCTGCGTCGTTCAAAAAAACCTGGTAACGTGCTTGTGAGGGGCGAAATATATTATAAGAGTGACCTAGCTACCGCTCAAAATATTTGCAGACCACGAAAACTTATGAATATGATAAATCCGATTATACTGCCCAGCATAGTTGCTGTTAATAATAGTAAATTAAGTGATGTGAATAAATTACTGAGCAAACATTTTGGTACCGAATGGGAAGGCTTATTGGAATTAAGTTTTTATAAAAAAATATTATTAAGACAGGAGACCTTACAAGAAACGCCTTCTGAAGATATATAAGGTGCTATAAAAATATCTGCCACGGCTTTAATGAGAGGTAGTATTGTGTTTAAAGATAACAATAGTGAAGAAATTTCGTACCCCGGCACAGTAAAATCAATTTGAGAAAATAAAGTAGTTAAATAAACATTGACTCTACTCTGCATAACGTGGTTCACAAATTAAAAAAAAACGCGCGAAGTGCACTTCGTCAATGAAAACAACTGCTATCTCTTTCCATCTGTTCTGTGAATGAAAACTGAAATCAGCTGACTAGTTCGTCACTTGCAAATTTATACGTACAATTTTTTGTATGAAAAAAAAATATGACACATGATCAATAATTTATCTTTACTATTGTAATCTATAAACACAATACTATCTCCCATTGCAGCCGTGGCAGATATTTTTATAGCACCTTATATATTGTGATGAAGAAGTTCAGGAACCTGACGAACTTCGAATTTAATTTTGTGAAAACAATAAAAATGTTTGTGAAATAAATAAAAATTCAACATCTTTGTGAATTTTAATTTGAGTGACAACCCTAAATTACGTGTTGCATTATTATAATCAAAGACAGCAATCTTTGACATAGCCACAATGGTTAGTAATATTACTAACTAGCTGCTGCCCGCGGCTTCGCCCGCGTGAGTGTCGGTAATTACCCCATACATCCCCATGGGTTTTAAGTATAAATATTGAGTTTCGAGTTAATCGGACAGCGCGTTAAAATTCTTCCATACAAACATTGACACCCCCCAACCTTTTAGGGGGTAATTTAGAAAAACAAAAAACTACAAACTTTATAATTTATTTAGATAACTATTCGTGCGAAGTTTCATGTTTATTACCTAAAGGAATAAGATTTTTCATACAAACTTTCATCCCTTATTTTACCCCCTTAGGGGTTGAATTTCGAAAAATCCTGATACACGTTATTCTTAATTTTTGGGTTTAAGTATAAATATTGAGTTTCGAGTTAATCGGACAGCGCGTTAAAATTCTTCCATACAAACTTTGACACACCCCAACCGTAGGATAGGGTACTTTTCCGGGATAAAAAGTACCCAGTGTGGTGCCCAGGATATCAAAGAATAATTATACCAAGTTTCATCGTAATCGAACCGGTAGTTTTTGCGTGATGCCTGAACAAACAGACAGACAGACAGACAGACAAAAAAAAATTAAATCAAATTTTTGGGTTCGGTGTCGGTCTAGTAACACCCCCTGCCATTTTTTTTTTTGATATCTTCAATGTACAGAATTTTCACTTCTACAGATTTATTATAAGTATAGATAGATAGATAGAAGATAATAAGGTGGTGAACCAGAATAAATGTAGCTCAAATGCTATAAGTATGTATACAGATTGTACGAAGGAGGTTCCATTACCCTCACTCACTATGAGCTCACTGCCTGGTGATGACATTGAGGTCTTGGGGTCAACTCCGGAGTCATTTAAACTAGTTTGTAAGACAACAGAAGTTACCAGTAAGAATATTCTTATACCTAACTTCAACAAGGTTTCTTCTGGCTCTAAAATAAGTAATTACCAAAAAGGAGATCAGCAGAATGCCTTGAAATTATTTCATCAAAATATTCAAGGTATTTCTTCCAAAATATTAGAAATTGAAATGTTTTTAGAAAAAACAAAGTTTGACATTGTTTGTTTTACTGAACATTGGTTAAAGGATTACCAAATGCTAATTAACTTTGAGAACTATAGTATGGGCAGTTGTTTTAACCGTAAATCTATGCTACGTGGAGGTTCTCTAATCTTGATAAAAAAATATTTAAAAACTAAGCAACGTAACGACATAGTTGGTTTATCACTTGATCATTGCATCGAACTGTCCTGTGTTGAGCTGGATAAGCATGTGGTAGTGTGCGTGTACAGACCCCCTAATTATCAGAACTTTTCTTTATTTGAGTCAATAATGGAAGATGTCCTAGCGAAACTTGCATCCAGTAACAAAGCCGCAATTATTTGTGGTGATTTTAATACTAATATTCTGGAAGATAATTTAAATACCAGTAGATTATTAAGCCTTTTTAAATCGTTCAATTTATCTAATATTTTTACAGAACCGACTAGAGTAACTCCAACTTCTGCTACTTGTATCGATACTGTCTTCTGCGATTGTGATTCTTTTTCTAAAGCTATCGTAAATTATTTGCCGTCTGATCATAGCGGACAAACGGTAACTTTTAAGTATAAAATACCTTTGCAAAAAGTGCAAATACAATTTAGACCAATAACAACTGGCAAATTAAATAGATTCAATAGAACCCTAAATAATAAGTTAAATGTTGTGGACCATAATATGCACGATGCAAATAAATTGTATGAGGATTTCTTTTCAGTAGTGCACACTGAATTCAATAAAACTTTTGAAAAGAAAACAAAAAATATTTGCCCTAATTTTATATTTAGTGATTGGGCAACTAGAGGTATTAGGATAAGTAGGGAAAGACTGTTCGAGCTGTATGGCCTTAAGCCTTACATTAACACAGAAACTTTCAACAAGTATGTTACTATATATTCCAAAAATTTTAGAAATACCTGCAAGATAGCTAAAGCCCTGTACATTAGCAACAAGATTAAATCAGCAGAAAATAAAATAAAAACAGTTTGGAAAGTTATTAATAGTGAAACTAATAGGAAAAAAATACGAAACAGTGATTACGCATTGGAGACTTCACGTGGTGCCATCAGCTCTAACTTAGAAGTAGCTCAAGAATTTGTACATTTCTTTACTAATATACCATCGAAAACGACGGAAGCTTTAAATTCTTCACCCGATGTCTCAATTTATTAAAAGCGAGCGTTCCAGGCTGCCCGGTTGAATTTCAATTTAAGCATATAAACCCTATGATAGTTATGAAAGCTTTTCGGCAAATCAAAATAAAATTGACCGAAGATCTATGGGGATTATCTATCAAAGTTTGTCCATTATCGAGACTATAGCACCATACTTAGCTTTAATATTTAATTTATGTGTGGATCAAGGGGTCTTCCCGGATTTAATGAAATACAGTAAAGTTATACCACTTTTTAAATCTGGAGACAGTAAAGACACAAACAATTATAGACCAGTATCCGTGCTGCCGGTATTCAGCAAGGTATTCGAAAAGGTAATGCTCAATCAAATGCTTAATCATTTTAACACCAACCAAATCTTACACGATCAGCAATATGGTTTCACCAAAGGACGTTGTACGACTGACGCCGGTGTCACCTTATTAAAACACATATTTGCAGCGTGGGAGGAAGCTCAAGATGCCATAGGAATCTTTTGTGACCTCTCCAAGGCATTTGATTGCGTAAATCATGAAACCTTACTCTTGAAACTTCAGCATTACGGATTAGGTGAACTTGCAGCAACTCAGTTTAGTAAAATCTTATTTAAATGATAGACAACAGCAAGTTCAAATAAATGGTATCAATTCATTGGGTCTAAAAGTAAAAATGGCTGTTCCACAAGGCTCGATATTGGGTCCTTTCCTCTTTTTAGTATATATGTAAAGAATATCACGACACTCGTTAACTTGCGTCATCGTTCTTCATTTGAATTTGGCGCGTTATCATAGACGCTACCTTCTACCACAGACGTGAAGATAACTGACAGTTGTGACACTGACATTAGAGACATTCAGTGAAAAAGGTATTTTGTAAAATAACGTTTTTAGAATTAACAAGACCTGAATATAGGCTTTAAATGTTGTTTCTTTCGTTTTTACAGGTAAATAAACCTATATTCATAGAGAATTTCTTAGTTATATTATGTTATACTTAAGTAACACATTTTAAATAAATCTTTCGTTTTTACAGAGAAACGCAATTACGCCTTTGTTTAATTTATTTCCAAGGAATTAAGTGGAAGGAATAAACTTATTATAAAACAACATTTTCTGCATATATGTCAAGAAAAATGGAAAAGTTGAGGTTTGATTTTGTTGTGAAACCTGCGGCAGATGGAAAATCAAACATAATGTGCATAACCTCAATAGCAACACCTCAAGGACAGATCTTTGGAATACCGACAGAATACCAACCTGCAAGTTTACACCAAATAATTATTAATACTCCTAACTATGCCAAGGTAAAAAAATCTTTGAATAAAAGACATCAGTCCAGAAAAATATGGATAACTTTGACAGATGATATATCAAAAACATATTTGGATGAAGAAGACAACTTGCAATTTAACGATTTTTACCTAGAAGAAATTTCAGAAAAAACGAATAATACTGAATCTACTGGCCCAAATCAAACATTAGAAAAACTGTTAGAGAAGTTATTCGAAGAGAAACACCAAACATCAGAAACTCAAAATTTAGGGAAAATCGCAAAGGATTTCATGATTGAGAAATTCACCGGAAGAAACTCGAATGCTTACCAGTGGATTAAGGATTTCAATAAAGAATGTGAACGTTTCCAAATTAAAGAAGACAAAAAGAAAATTGAAATTTTAAAAAACTTTATGGAACATTCCAGTGTAGATTGGTACAGCTGCATGCTAATGAAACTAACAGTGGAATCAGAATGGAACAAATGGGAAAAAAACTTCTGCGAGACATTTGCAAATAAAGGATGGTCCCCCATTAGATATGCTCTTGCATTCAAATATCAAGCAGGTTCCTTTCTAGAGTATGCTTTGAAAAAAGAAAAATTATTACTAGAAGTAAGGAAAACAATTGATACTGGGACACTTATAGACCTTATAGCCGCGGGCTTGCCAAACTATGTGGCTGACAGAATTGACAGAGAAGCTTTACAAGGGACGGAAGATCTCTACAATGACTTAGGAAAATTGGAGCATTTCACAGAGAAGAATAAATATGATAAAAAAAATAACAGAACTTCTGAAACAAAAATAAAAAAAATGGAAGAAAAGAAGCCATGTCAAATCTGTGCAAACGAGAAGAAAGGGAAACGTTACCATCCAGAGGAAGATTGCTGGTTTAAAGGGAAAAATCAAAAAGCAGTTGTAAAAACTGTAAATAACTCGGAATTGGAAATTGAACTAAATGAGAAAAATCCAAAAAACTAGAAGTGCCACCATTAATAAAAATAAATCTACTATTAAATGACACTTTAAACATTTCAGGAATTTATGACTCAGGTTCAAATGTGTCATTAATAAATGCTAAGCTATTGAAGATACAACAAAAAAAAGCAAGTGTCATGCAAATGGTAAACTTAAAGACTATTAATGGTGTGAAGAAAACAAAAGGTATGGTAACACTAAAAATTAAAATCTATAACATTGAAAAAATAATGGATATTTTTGTAGTAGACAATGAAAATTTTAATTATGACTTTCTAATTGGTTTGTATTGCATAAAAAGATTTAAACTAATACAAAATGAAAAATTAGAAATCATACAGTGTTACAAACCAATAGAAAATAAAATAACCTCAAAAGAGGAGCATTTAAAATATAAAAACCACTCAAAAACCGATATTTCAAATGTCGAAATTCCTGATGTACTAGGTGACAAAAATGAAGAGGAAAAATGTTCATACTCAGAGAAATTAAAACAAGGAAGTAAACACATAAACAAATGTGAAATAAACTTCAATGAACATATAGATCCAGATAAATTTGAAATATTAGTAAACCATCTAGATTTATATCAACAAACACAAATTGATAAGTTGATAGAAAGAAACAAACCAGTTTTTGCTAATGACAAATATGACATTGGCACTGTACGAGATTATGAAGCTCATATTGATTTGCTGGTAGATAAATACTGTTACAAACGTCTATACAGATGCACAGTTGAAGATAGAATAGAAATAGAAAATCAAATATCAAAACTATTAGATAAGAATTTGATTGAGGAATCTTACAGTCCGTTTGCAGCTCCAGTTACTCTGGCATATAAGAAAGAAGATGAAAAAAAAACAAGGTTATGTATAGATTTCAGAGAATAAAAAAATTAATTAAAAAAAATAATTAAAATTTAATTAATTAAATTTTTATAAAATAATTAATTATTTACGTAGTAAATAAAAATAATAATAACTAAATACCTTAAATAATTGATAAAACTAATAATAAATAAATTACTGACATAATAAATAAAATTAATAATAAGTATATAAAACACAAATTAATATTTTTAAAAGTAATTAGTTTACAATATTATTAATATTTTTAATAAATACCATGTATAAACTCATAGTCTGACTTATTAAACGCCAAGCGTTCTTCCTCCTCTCTCCTACTTTTATCTATGCTGTGCCCGACAGGGTCCATAATTGAGACTGATGTAACTGTTTTTCCCACCAACTGTATACATTATGGTACGCAATAAAGAATTGAGAATTGAATTGAATTGAATTGAATTAAACAAAATTGTCGTCCCTCAGTCCCAACCATTTCCGTTAATTGAGGACTTAATGATAAAAACTGTAAACTGCAAGTATTTTTCTACTTTGGACATAAATTCAGCATTTTGGTCAATACCGTTGAAAATCCAAGACAGGCACAAAACTGCTTTTGTGACACAAGAAGGCCATTTTCAATGGACATGCCTCCCATTTGGTTTAAAAACGGCGCCAGCAATTTTCCAAAGAATATTGAGCAACATCATAAGAAAATACAAACTGACTAATTTTGCAGTAAATTTCATCGATGACATCATAATATTTTCGAAAACTTTTGAAGGACATATAGTACATTTATCAAGACTACTGCATGCAATACTGACAGAAGGCTTTAGGTTAAAATTTTCGAAATGTACTTTTGCAAATAGTTGTGCCAAATATTTAGGTCACATAATAGAAAACAACTCAGTCAGACCACTAAAAGATTATTTAACTGCTGTCAAAGACTTTCCAGTACCAGAAACAAAAAAAAATATACGTCAATTCCTGGGAAAAATAAACTTTCATCATAAGTTCATACCACACAGTGCAATTATCCTGGATCCACTACACAATTTACTAAGGAAAGATGTGAAATTCGTCTGGTCAGCAGAATGTCAGGAATCATTTGATAAAATAAAAGCATTGCTATGTACAAAACCAATTCTGAAAATCTATGATCCAGAACTACCAATAAACATTTACACGGATGCTAGTATCAAAGGAGTAGGGGCAGTGTTGAAACAAGATCAAAACGGAGACAGTAAGCCAGTCGCTTATTTTTCAAAAAAGTTAACAGAAGCTCAAAAAAAGAAAAAAGCAATTTATCTAGAATGTCTGGCAATAAAAGAAGCAGTGAAATATTGGCAGCACTGGCTTATGGGAAAGGAATTTATGGTATACTCAGATCATAAACCATTAGAAAACATGAATATTAAGGCTAGAACTGATGAGGAACTAGGTGATTTGACGTACTATTTATCACAATATAATTTTAAATTAAGATATAACCCAGGAAAATTAAATCAAGAAGCAGACTGCTTATGTAGAAATCCGGTTCTAGAACCTCATGACAATAGTGATGACTTTTTAAAAGTAGTAAATTTAATAAACCTAGAAGATATCAAAAAAGACCAACACACAAATAAAGACTTACAAAATGGAAAAACCAAACTTATATTGGAGAATGAAATTTACTACAAAAAGAATAAAACGAGAAAAAAAAAAATACTATCAGAAGAACTAAGCAAATCGCTAATAAAAGATGTCCACCATACTTACTGCCACATTGGAAGAACCCAGATGACAAATAAAATAACACCATTCTACACAGCTAGCAATATCATCGCAAATATTAAACAGATTTGTGATGAATGCGAAATTTGTATAAAAAACAAGTCAAGAAGGAAGCCAAAATTAGGCCTGATGTCACATTTGGGACCAGCAACACACCCATTTGAAATTGTATCTATTGATACCATTGGAGGCTTTGGAGGGTCTCGGTCAACAAAAAAATACATACAGACATACATACACACATAATACATACATATAACAAACACATACATATTTTTACAGGTAAATAAACCTATATTCATAGAGAATTTCTTAGTTATATTATGTTATACTTAAGTAACACATTTTAAATAAATCTTTCGTTTTTACAGAGAAACGCAATTACGCCTTTGTTTAATTTATTTCCAAGGAATTAAGTGGAAGGAATAAACTTATTATATATATTAATGATCTCCCCCATTTATTAAAAAACCAACCACAAATGGTGTTATTTGCTGACGATACTTCTTTAATTTTTAAGATAAATAGACGTGCATCAAATCTTGACGACGTAAATAACGCCCTACTGCAGGTTCAAAATTGGTTCACTGCTAATAATTTAGTATTAAATGGGAAACTAATGATTAAAAGTAATAATTGTGATATAGTATTGAATAGGGAGAAACTAGAATTCGTGGATAAAACAGTTTTCCTGGGGATCACGCTCGACTCAAGGCTGCAATGGGGTCCTCATTTAACATCTCTTGCAGGACGGCTAAGTTCAGCAGCATATGCTGTAAGAAAAATCCGTCAATTTACTGATGTAGATACTGCGAGGCTTGTCTATTTCAGTTACTTTCACAGTATTATGTCTTACGGTATTTTACTATGGGGACGGGCTGCAGATATAGAGTCTATTTTTATTCTGCAGAAAAGAGCCATCAGAGCAATATATGGCCTCCGCAGGCGCGATTCTCTAAGGGAACTGTTTAAAAGTATTAACGTCATGACGGTACCTTGTCAATATATATATGAAAACATCATGTACGTAAGGAAAAATCTTAATCTTTTCAGTAAAACAGGTGAAAGACACAATACGTAAGTACGAGAAATAGGGACCAATTAGTTCAACCTGGTTTCAGACTGGCTAAAGTAGACTCATCCTTCATGGGGTACTATTTAAAATGTTACAACAAAATACCTCCCCACATACTCCAACTAAATGAAACGAAAGGAGACGGGCGAATCTGGGCCTAACGTTACACAAATGAAATATTTATCAATATTTCTTTTAGTTTTTTTTGTAATTAATCACAAAATATTATGCAGTTTTATCATGGGATAACAAATTAAATAATTTTAATAGAAAAAACACTGACTTCCCTTATCGTCTCTTTTAAACAATGTTGCCAGATGAAACAAATCAATCGATTTATCGAATTTACAATAATACATTTCTTTACATTATTATGCCAATAACATATTAATTCTTCTATGATAAGTTTAAAAAAAACATATCTTTAAATAATGTTTATTCAGTGACACATAACAACGTTTCTAAACAAGTCATAAAAATAAATTGATTCCAATCGATTCGATCAATCGATCATCATACTTTATTAAACAGGCAACAAAGTGGAACTTATGTCAATGTCAGATCAAACGTCAAACAAACCAATCATTCGCTTCGTTTGGCTCTGAGCTTGCGGTTGTGGATATTTTCGGTTGTGTTTTCGTGTGCTGTAATTATTATTCGATATTCTTTAGCGACTTTGGCTACGTATAAAGGATTCTGACGATTATTACTTTGACGAACGACCCACGCATTTCTTATAACGGATTTAGATAACTTGCCTACTCGACTTACCTCAGTCTCATCTACCGGATTTCGAAGTTTAATACAATGAGTGATCAACATCAACATTGTATCAACTGCGGCATAGCTACATGGCGCCGTAATCCTTCTATAGGATTACATCAAATAGACCAAGGCATTCTTTCAGTTATACAGCAATGGGTTGCACCTCAAGTGGTAAGTAGTTTATTTCATTACAAGTTCACATTTTGCTGTACCTTACATTATTATTCTTATATCACAATAATATCATCTAATGATTGAAACAAAGAATTCAACACAAGATTTACTGGATGGTTTGATCATCAATTAAAAGCATTTATTTCAAAAAGTTCTGTTAGTTAAAAGACTACACGCAGCCACAAAATCTTTACGTACTGAAATGTTTTATATTAATGACAGGCATTGAGCAATTTAATTAAGTAACAATAGAATAATTGTAATTGTATGGAAGCTTATCAATAAAGTAATTATAAATACACTCGGCTAATGAGTTTGGCTAACTTCGGTTTTCTAATCTCTGTCTTCTTCTCACTGTTGTTTGTACCAGTGCTTTGTTCAATACAATGTTCTAGCTGTGTCTTACTACCATGTACTTATATTATTGGTTGCCAAAAACTGTAAGTAACAAACTAATATTGTTGCAGGTCAACAGTTCTCATCACATTTGCCAAGGATGCAGGGATTTAGTCATAAATTCTTTGGGAGTAGATGACCAGCCTTTATCTTCAACAACTGGACATCGTCAAGTGTGTGTCAACTGTGGACGTTCAGTGTTGCGTGCAAGATCTCATATATTGCGTACTGACACTGAACGAGAAAGGAGGATTCATACAGTCATTTGTGAATGGATCTTGCCTCGTACTGTAAGTATTTATTGGGCTCAGTTGCTTTTTATTATTTTAATATGTACTACTGCACGGTTTATGTAATATAATCAGGCAATGTAAATAAATACAAATGATGACTTTGACCTTGGTTGCAGTGCTTTATATAATAAATACAACATAATACCATGACTGTATTATCCAAAGGGATATAACTGTATTACTGATGGAGATAAGCAGATATTCAATTAATGCAGAAGAGGAAAGCCTTTGTTTAAAGTGTTACGGTATTGTAAAACATTTTAATGTGAATGCAGTGAAAAATGGAGTATTCACAGTAGATTAATTTTAAACTCTTTTTATATTTCACTAAAATTAATAGAACGAACATAAATTCCGTAATCTATTATATAAAATGGTAAACTGACTGACTGACTGGGTGATATATCAACCCACAGCCCAAACCGCTGGTCCTAAAGACATGAAACTTGGAGGGTGTGTTCTTTCTGAAGAGCAAGTATCCACTAAGAAAGGATTTTTGGGAATTCCACCCCTAAAGGGGTAAAATAGGGGATGGAAGTTTATATGAAAGTCCGCGAGTTTTGAAGATAGGATGTTCAAATTTTGGGTTTAGGCTAACGATTGAAAATTAATGTATACGTGTCTCAGCGTTTATGATAATGCCACCACCGAAGGGTTAAAAAGTGGGATGAAGTTGAAGC
Source organism: Eupsilia transversa (assembly GCA_914767815.1). Classification (NCBI taxonomy): domain Eukaryota; kingdom Metazoa; phylum Arthropoda; class Insecta; order Lepidoptera; family Noctuidae; genus Eupsilia; species Eupsilia transversa. The sequence continues at coordinate 17,262,160 of OU611873.1, read as the reverse complement.
GAAAAATCACTAAATTTACTATCTAGGCTTATGGTTGGAAGCTAACGCAACGTGCTTTCCGAGGCACGGACGGGTCTCTGTATGTAAAGATGGTCACCCATCCACAGACCAACCGCGGCAAGTGTAGCTTAACCTGATCGATCGACCTCTGCGGCTGTTATTATTTAGCCACGCCCCCCCGGACAACCCCCCCATCCCCTTCTCCCGGAGAATAGATTAGGATAGTTAGGATACGAACAGAATGAGACACTGCTCATCCCTCATAGCAAATAGCGTGATAATAATGGGTGGTATGACGGTGTTGCTGGCAGGAGATTTTCGTCAGACTTTACCGGTAGTACCCAAAGGAACGCGCGCAGATGAGATCAAAGCATGCATCAAAAGATCTTTCTTATGGCCTTCAATTAAAGTCCTAAAACTTACTCGAAACATGAGAGTACATCTTAGAGGTGAAGTTTCTGCCAGCAGCTTTGCAGATCTTCTTCTTCAAATCGGAAACGGAAACTTTCCACAAATAGATGGGTTCATACAAATACCAAATGAATTATGTACTGTGGTATCAACAGTTGAGGGACTTATAGATAAAATTTATCCTGATGTTAAAAATGTTAAAGACAAACCGATGGAGTGGTTATGCGAGAGAGCCATTTTGACTCCCAAAAACGACCAAGCCGCTGCGATCAACGAAATGTTGATAAATACATTCGAAGGTGAAGAAATGATTTATAATTCTGTTGACACCATGGTCGATATGGACGAGTCGATTCATTATCCTGTAGAATTTTTGAACTCTCTTAATCCGCCGGGTCTTCCGTTTCACAGACTTATGTTGCGTGTAGGTGCTCATGTCATGTTGCTTCGAAATATACGGCCTCCAAAATTGTGCAATGGAACTAGACTCCAAGTAAAAGCTCTCCGCCGCAATGTTATTGAGGCCAAAATACTAACTGGATCTGCCAGAGGAGAAACAGTCTTCGTGCCACGTATACCTTTGATACCAAATGACCTTCCGTTTGAATTTAAAAGATTGCAGTTCCCAATCAAGGTTTGCTTCGCGATGACTTTATAAGTCACAGGGATAAACTCTGAAATTTGTTGGAGTTGATTTGCGGCAAGACTGTTTCTCCCACGGTAAATTTTATGTGGTTTGCTCACGTGTTGTTAGCTCTCCAACTAGCCTGGTTGTTTTAGTGCCCGCTTCCGAATTAGTGAAAAACATTGTATATAGAGAAATACTGTGAAGGATTTAGGTAGATACCGGTCTTTTACAGTAGGTATTTCTTTACAGTATTCCTCAAATCCCCCATACTGGAGGAGCCATAAACAAAGCTCTCTATTGTTATTGTTATAATAATTCTTAATATCTAGAAAAAAGAGTATAGACTCTACGCAGACGAAGTAAAACAAAATAGTAACGAAGTCAAACCTTACATTGAATATTCGAGTCTGATAACGAAAATATAGTTTTTACAATTTTAGTCTGTTTGTTTGTATGTATGTTCTGGTTCGCACAAAAATTGATGACCGGATTTGGATGATATTTGGTACACAGATAGTTCATAACCTAGATTAATCTATAGGTTATTTTTTAATTCCGGTAGTACGATCCCTTCGGATATTTTTCGACATCCACGCGGGCGAAGCCGCGGGCAAAAGCTAGTAATTCATAAAACATCCGTCATTTATTACCTTTCAAAAATCACAAACTAAAAACTACAAACTTGAGCATGCAGAATTTATTTAAAAAGCCAATCATAATGAATCCTCTTTATGGACCATACAGTCATTTGTGAATGGATCTTGCCTCGTACTGTAAGTATTTATTGGGCTCAGTTGCTTTTTATTATTTTAATATGTACTACTGTACGGTAATGTAATATAATCAGGCAATGTAAATAAATACAAATGATGACTTTGACCTTGGTTGCAGTGTTTTATATAATAAATACAACATAATACCATGACTGTATTATCCAAAGGGATATGGCAGAGGCGTGTAGTACACCAGCATTTCACCAGTTATATTCTTTCTCAGACAAAGGCTTATTATAAAATTATTGTTCCAGATATCAAGTAACAGAGCTCTCATATGTCACAGTTGCTGGGTGAGAGCTGATAGAAATGCCCATCATTTTGTATCTGCACCATCTGGATCCTCAGCATCTGTATATGAAACAAGTGAGCATGAGGAATTGACTTTGCCGTCTACTTCACAGGCTAGTTCGCAAGGTACATCACAGGCTACTTCACAGTCTACACCCAGGCCGAGTGAAGCTATAGTGTTACCAGACTATATAAGAGCTGTAGAAACTGAATCTCACTGTTTTATTGAAGGTTGCCGGAGACAAGAGAGGAATAGAGTTCCTGTTACAACTAGAAAAATGTTGTTAGATCGTTATAACTTCTATATCCCAAAAAACAATAGATTATGCAATCACCATATTAATACTCAATCTTGGGATTTTCTCACTGGAGCATTAGACAATTATGTTAATGTGTTTACAGCGTTGCACATTCAAGACATGCTGGAAATAAAAAGTCACTCAAATGCTGGCCTTGATTTTATCAATATTCAAAATATGGAAGACCGTTTGGTGCACCATTGGGTCGGCTTCACCAAAGAGCAGTATCAAACGATTTTAAATGAAGTGCCACAATTACTGCAAAAGTCATCAGGCCCTATTGGGTTGACAGCATATTTGATGAAGTTGAGAACCGGCGATTCCAATGAGAGAATATCAGCTCTATTTAACATACCTAAAAGAACTCTTGATGGATATGTGTCTGAAGCTCGCCACTTAATGTACGAATATTTTGTGCCAAGGCATTTAGGACTTAACCATATAAATCGCCAGGAAATTGTTGACAGAACCTTGTTAATACCGCAAGGTTTATTTGGAAGCCATAATGGAGAAAATAAACCTGTTATAATAATTGATGGTACATATTGTTACATAGAAAAAAGTTCAAATTATTTGTATCAAAAGAGAACTTATAGTTTACATAAGTATAATAACTTAGTAAAACCTTTAATGATTGTATGTGCAGACGGTCATATTGTTGATGTAATGGGCCCCTATCCTGCTACCACATCAGATGCAGATATTATTAATCATGAGTTTCGTGACCCTAGTTTAATGTTACGTGAATACTTTCAAGCTGGTGATGCATTCATTTTGGATAGGGGCTTCAGAGATGCCTTGCCTTTATTACATGAATGTGGTTATAGAACTTACGTCCCACCAACATTACAGGCGGGTGAATGGCAGCATTCTACATTAGAAGCCAATAAATCAAGGGCAGTCACCATATGTAGATGGGTGGTCGAAATAGTTAACGGAAGGTTTAAAAGAGATTTTAAATTATTTAGACAAGATTATTTTAATACTGCTTCAAAGCATTTAATGATTGATTTTGAGGTGGCTGCCGCTCTATTAAATGCTTTTCACCCGCCTATTACAAATCGTGTTGATGCTGGGGATATTTTACAAATAATCAATGAAAATATGAACAAAGAAAATGATTTAGGCTGTTACGTAATTGCAAATAATATAAACCGACGTAGAGCTGATTTTACAAGAATACATGTGGAAAATGATAACTTAAATGATTTTCCCCAGCTCACACATAGTGATTTGATAAAAATATCTTTAGGTACTTATCAAATTAAGCAGGCTAGGTCCTATTATGGAGAACACATACGACAAGATGGAAGATATGAAATAGAAGTGTGTCGAGAATCGGACAGCAACCTACAAAGAGAACTGTCAATATCCAATAATTCTTGCTGGCTATTAAGAGGTCGAATAAAATCGAGACATGTAAGCTCAAAAACATATTTTACATATATTTTAGTTGACAGTTCTCTTAATGGTAGAGAGGCAATAAAACAATATTATTGTAATTGCTTGGTAGGGAAAAGAACTGTGGGTTGCTGTTGTCATGTAATGTCCATAATATGGTACCTAAGCTGGGCTAGGCATCAACAGTATTTAATACCACCTGCACAGTTTTTAGACGATATTTTAATCATTTATGATGAAGTGGACGATCAATAAATCAATAAAAGAGAAAGTGTTTTTAATTCATACTCCCTCTGCTTTTTTATAAATATCTCAAACCTTTAGAATGTAGTTGGACGGCGTCTGAACCCTCAATGTGTTAATGTCCTACAATAAATTCTGTTATATTCTAGTCTACAATAAAGACAAATCATTCTTTTTTTTTAAAATATTATGTGAGAGCTTGGTGTAAGAATAACTTTAAAAAGCAACAACGTTGTTTCTGCACAAACCAAAAAGACCCTGTATTTTTTTTCTACCATGGCGAAGTTGTTAAAATTTTAGGTTTTTTGAAATGGTATTAATATCTAAATTAAATAATGTAGTAATCGTTACTGTAACGTCAGGCCCAACTTTGTATGAATTTTCGCCCGTCTCCTTTAAATCTCGTATAAAACGCACACTATGCTGCCAAGTATATTATACGTTGGGTGATTACATCGCTGACAAAAATGCTTGGCTCAATGCTGGTCCAGCTCCACAAGCGCGTGTTAGGAAGGGGTATTATTATTTAGTATAATTTATGTGAATGTAATGATGTTCCCTTAATTAGCAAGCTCTAAGTGTCAGAATGGTTATTAGTTATTTACTGTGTATGAAAGTACCTATGAATATAGTGTGTAGGGAAAGGATTTTGTAAAGAAAAATCAGAAAGACAAGACTAGGCATTTATTTCAATAATAGGCTTGTCAGTCAGATACGATGATGAGAAACTAATTGTCCGTTCCAACCCTAGGTCATCATGGAGAAGAAGGACAAGAAACTCCATGGAAGCTTGTTTTACAGTATTGTACCAACACACATTAGAATCGATCATAGATAACACTTTATTCTCACGGACCATTTCTCAAAGTTATAGCAACTTATCAACCGAAAGAAATATTAACATGAATGATCATTAATTTTTTCAAAATTCGATCTTTCACAAGAAGCCATATTAATTCAATCCAATTTACAATATAGCAGAACTTCCAATCTTCAAAACTTAGTATTACATACATGGGACACCTTTCCGAGTCTGTCCTCTACAGGTCTTGTACTATCCACATATTAGTCCAAAATCCAAGTCAACTTAAAATTCGCGGTCCACCAGTCAAGTCTTTCGTAGCCCCTTAGTTAGTGTCAAAATCACCCAGTCTTGAAAGCATTCCCGCCAATTCTCCCGCCATTTTAGACGAATCTTAAATGGTCATACATAATTGCTAAATAACTTCTATCATGGGTAATAATTAACTAATCTTACGTAGTGGAACTATCTTAAAACTTAATATGATTATTTGATTTATTCTTCGTTCGTCCTGAAGTTTTGTCCCACATTCCAAAAAATTCTTAGTTTGTCCCACATCACTATTGAAGTTGTGTTTCGTCCCAAACTACAAGTACTTTAAAAGTATAGTCAACAAAAAAAAAAAACATTTTTGAAATATAATTCAATAATAAAACAATTGTAAACATTTAGGTATAAATCATCTTTATTATCAAGTATCACAATCAAAATCACAGAAATGGTATAATAATCATCTTATAATTACTACAGTTTAAATTTACAGAACAGTCAGATATGTAATAAACAATACTTAAAAAATAAAAATAAGAATAAAAAATTTAAGATATGATCATTTTAATTACCGGAAAAAATTCCAACTAACAATTAAATGAGAATGTCAAAACAAAAGGTTTAAAAATATATTTTTTTTTATAATTTTTAAAATTTCAAAAACTACATGCACAATTTAAAATTAAATCAACAATAAGTAATAACGAAAAAACGAAAAAATTGAGATTAATACAATAATTACAACTTGGATAAAAAAAGAGCATTAAAAATCAACATTCATATAAAAAAAATGGATCAACAGTAAACTAAGAGATATATTTCAAAAAAACAAATAACTAGGTGAAAATCAACGTCTAAATCACTGCAATTAAAATACAAACGGGCATATCTTTTCCAAACAATGGCCCAAGGAAATAGAACCATTTAACATTGCTGCTATTGAATCATTAATGATTTTGTCATACATAACAACGTCTTTATGTCGTGGTCTACCTTGACTGAACACTCGAGATTGAGCGTCATTTTTAATGGTATTCAAAAAACTAATCATGTTCAGTTTTCCAGAAAATGTTCTATTTAATCTGGCATTACCACCTTCTACGGGGTTATTCGTTCTGTATGTGTCTCCATAAAAATCCCATTTTCCATTGAAATATTCATTATTAAGCCAAGCTGACACAAAATAATCATTAAATTTATCGATATTGTCTGTTCTGGGACAATCCTCCATAATGTATAGCCAGCCATCACATTTGAGTTCTGATGGAAGCAAAGCTGATGAACACAGAGCAATATGCTTCTTAAACATTCTCTTTTTATTTAATTTCAATGCCTTTGCTCTTTTCCAAAGAGCTTGAGAGAAATGGAAGTAACAACCTTTGCATGTGACGTTTGGAAATATTCTACGGATACCATTCATGGCTGCTTTCTCATAATCAGTTCTGAATGAAATGGGATTCCATTCAGGAATTTGCGATTTAATAAGAGAGAACAGAGTTTCATATGTGGATTCCTTTTTGTTCATTAATAGTACATATATTAATGGCACCACATTCATTTTTTCACTGGTACTCTCGAGATCACCGTAAATAATATACAATTGTTTAAATGGCTTCACCACACATTTAAATGTACCATCCGCTAGATAATGTTGGACGTCGTTGAGAAGTCTTCTGCTTTCTTCTTCAGCAAATGCTATTATTCTTGTTTTCTTATAATAATAATCAAAAAATAAAAAAGATTTGTAGCTTACTGGAATTTGAACTTCAGACGGATTACGAAATGAAGATTTCTGGATTTGTTGCGCTTTGTTACGTGCACTGTAGAGACTGCCCTTAACGTTACAGAGGTTTGGTAATTTTCCTTCTACAATGTCAGTTCCTCTGTCCTTTAATCTTCTTAAACCGGCATTAAAAATAGATGGGATCGATTTCCCATCCGCAGCTCTTGCTTCTTTCTTGCAGCGATATAATTCCTCTTTGATGTAATTTTTTGATTCACTAGGTGTGCAAACGTTATGATTTAAAATCTTTTGAACACTATTATTTACCGTAACCATACCACCACGGCACTTTCTGTTCACACATCTCCAAATTATTGAGCCATTTTTGTTCTTTCGTTTTTGTGTGTGTTCATAACCACCATATAGCAGAATAGGTTCACCTCTTTTGGATTCTATAAATGAGATTGGCTCCCGTGAGGTAGATGGTAAACTAAGATTTGGTTCCATTGTAGAACAACTGAAATTAAAGCATAAATGATTTAGTTGCCCATATAGTTATTTATGATTTGTAGGTTAAATAGGATTATTAGCTTAACATAATTGATTCCTTAATTAGTATTATTTAAATATAAGAACAATTATTTGGTATTTAACTTCTAATTTAGCAATAATACCTACTTCAGATAAAAATATTAACTTACCTATGACTAACTTGATCAATTCCTCACTTTACGCACACTGTAACTAAGTGACGAGTGAGTTAAATGCACTGTGCATCACAGGAGCTACCGTGAAGCCCGTTTTGCTGATAACGGAAAGTAATGCTATTGGCCAAATGAGTCAATACAAGCAAACAAACAAAGGACGCAATAAAAAAAGGGTGGACATTTTTTACCTGCTCTTCTAAACAGATTCCAGAGACGTCAGCTGTTTACGTATAACTTAACTGAGAGTGGTTAAAGAGTGTTATTATAAAATAATACGAGTAAATTTTCTCTCGCGGAGAAGACCGATAGGAGCGGTTGTTTTAAATAGTTGATTGATATTAAATATTTAATAATACGTAACCCTTTTTGCCGATTGTACAAAAAAGTAAGTTTGGCTTATACAAAAAAAATATGGGCCGTAGAAGGAATATAAAATAGGACGAAGCGGGAATAAAATAATTAAAATTATATTTTGGGACGAAGAAAGCATATTGTATGGGACGACCCAGGAATTTTTTATGTAGGACAAAATTCAGTGGGACAAACGAAGAACAAATCGATTATTTAGCAATTTAGTATGTATTTATTTGTAATCTTTAGGTAGAATGTCATAATATAATAACATCAACTGGATGTTCCGAAAATCGTTTGAAACACCATATTACTTTACAATTGCAATATAAAATCGTGATAAGTATTATTAGAACCATATTAATTATTACTTATTCATTTATTGTACTGTTAAGTTAATTAACATTTATTTTGGTTATTTACCTCTCACTAGTTTTCATGTCAATCATGTCAAGTCAGAATCGTTGTTCCGTCCAGAATCGTTGTTTGAGATAAGTCTCTACGTCTTTTCAAGTCACAATAAATAACATTTATTTATAACAACTTATACATAAAGATATAATTCTGTTAACCTTAAGTTTTAGATGAAATTAATATATGTCTTTGTTTTGATTTGGACCAACTCAGATCACTGGTTTCGTTCGGAATTCATTTATTCTTCTAGACATACTACCTCTGACAGTCTCACCGATTAGTACGTACTAATTCCATGCATTTTTTTTAAAAAGAAATCAAAATTAATTTTATGTTATTCTACTTATGCCGACACGGCCATTCTGATCTGTACTTCGTCCCGAAGAACATAGGCAATAGTAATTAGATTGACATAATATAAGACATCATTATTTTTCAGTTAACAGATTACAAGCATTGGTTTGAGGTAGGCTGATAGTTCTATTCATATTTCACTATCAATATGTAGGATCAGGAGTGCCGAGAGGTATATCGTCAGGGTTTGGAGTTCCCATTTTATTGGGATAAACAACACAGTTTAAACAATTACAGGTTTAATTACAAACACACACAATATGAAATATAAAAAAAACAGTAAAAAAAAGATAAAGTCAGTAAAAGTAGGTGTAACTATACAGTTACAGTAAAACAGACGAACAGACCTTCAAGGTCACAGTCCGTATAGTGGACAAGCCACCCAACAACAAAGTGTATCGCTCGCTATCAGCAAGCCTATACAGCTATGTAAATATACAGCAGTGCTGCACCAGGTAAACCGACAGTTTTGTCGGGAGCAGGGCTCTTAAATGAGTCGAATCCGAAGACCGACTGACGAGCATAGCGAGTGCACGCTCTTTTATAAGACGATGCCCCGCCATGAAATCCCTCAACAACTCTGTCCGATGGCGCGCGGAAGTGCGTCATGTGTTTACTTGATACAAAACACTAAAATGTGCTAAATCTAACAAGACTTACATTGTAAAGTAATCAAATAATACAAGAATAATTGTCGTAAATAAACAATAGTGAATTCACAAAGTAAATCAGTTTAAAATTAAAGAAAATGTCAACTTTTGTTTTGAACAAAACTATCAATTACAATATTATCGAAATAAGTTGCCAAAAATCAATCAGAGTATTTAATATTCGGTTTGTAAATGTTTCGATTTATTAGACAATAGTTAAATCACTTAAATCATAATAACAAAAAAACAAATCATACCAATTTTGTTAACTACCCACAATTCACAATTGTAATTGACAACCAACTCCGACAAATACATTAATACAAACATTGATATGAAACCTGTATCCATAACTTCTTCATATCACATTCTTAAACACATTGATGTCATCTTTAAAACATCCTTATGCACACCGATATCTCCCAGATATCATATTCCTATCCTGAATATCTTTCTTAGGTGTCCCATACCTATCCAGGCAGACATCCACCTTTGATGTCCCATACATACCTATCCATACGGATATCCAACTTTAACATCCCATATCCATAAGCATTTATCCAAATGCGCCACATCCCTATCCAGTCTAATATTCTCTTGGATATGCACATTCATATTCACATCAATATCCTCTTTTAGTCACATCCCTATCCAACTGTGTCCGTTTCATATCAAATCCATAACCAATCAAACAAAAGAAAACCAACAAAATTAATATCTTGTCACATAATTGACTTAATTAAACAATAATGAATAATGCACATTCATTTTCACATCATTATCCTCTTTTATATAGCATCCCTATCCAGACTGTCTTTTTCATATCAAATCCATAAGAATAATCAAATAAAAGAAAACCAACAAAATTAATATCTTGTTACATAATTGACATTAAACAATAATGCTGATGTACTTTCAAGATAACAAAACGATTTTTGTTTTTTTTTTGTTTTACCAAATAAACAAAAGACTATAAGAATAGTAATAAATTGTAAAAATTATTGGAAACACTAGTGTAAAATTAAAAATAGAGTAAGTACTACCTATTCAACTTCTTATTTATGAAATAGGTAGATACTTAAAATTGTATAGTACCTTCCATAGGAACATAATAAAATATTCTAATTAGTAATAGTTCAATCAACCACTAAACAGTATTCATTCTATAAATTTATTATCAAAACAGTACATCGCTCGGTCAATCTGACAATATCATTGCAAATTGTACGAATCCATATGTTAAATAATCTAAGTTTATGTCATGGCCACTCTGAACAGTTGGCAAATACTTCTCCAAGTAAACAGTTATAAGTCACACCCACAGCACCGGTTCAGACAAAATTAAAATATCATTTTGACAACACTACCAGTAAGCGACGTACAGGATATGACGGAATCTCTACGAAGGTAATCAAGTATGTATCTGACGTTATTTGTGAACACTTGAGCTATCTCATAAATCTGTGTATCTGTTCAGGTGTATATCCAGATGCTTTAAAAGTGTCAACAGTAAAGCCGTTATTTAAAAAAAACAATAATGAACACATGGGCAACTATAGACCAATTGCACTCATTCCGATCATATCAAAAATTTTCGAAAAGTATATTTATAAGGAGTTGTACTCATACCTTGAAAATAAACACATTTTAATCGATGAACAAAAAGGATTTAGGAAAAATAGGACAACCAATATGGCAATTTATGACTTCCTGCATAAGGTAATGGGAAATATGGACGTTAGAATCCCAGTATGCGCTATTTACTGTGACATGACGCAAGCTTTTGACTACGTAAACCATAACATTCTACTTCAGAAACTAGAGGCATATGGCATAAGAGGAAACATACTTAACCTCATAGAGTCTTACCTACTTAACAGAAAACAGTACACAGAAATAGCAAAAATAAATATGCAGACAAAAAGAGAGGAACTTTACATATCTGGCGAACGAACGCCTATTTGCGGTGTCCCACAAGGGAGCGTGCTTGGATCTCTATTGTTTATCCTATATATCAATGACCTGCCTGGTGCTATTAACTACCCCATGACCCTATTTGCAGATGACAGCACAGTGACTATAACATGTAATAGTAAGGACGTTTATGAATATGACATTAATAAAACTTTGACATCAATAATATCATGGTTGGATAGGAATAATCTTAAAATTAATTTAGATAAGACGACGATAATGCATTTTAGTCAACGCTTACAGACTGATATTGACATTGAAGCTCTCTATAATGGCACAGTATTAAATAAAGTCAATGATACAAAATTTCTTGGTGTAATGATAGACGCAAAATTGAACTGGAAAGCGCACATTGAGTATGTAAGCAAAAAACTGAGCTCGTCCGCGTATATCTTGTACAAACTGTCCTCAGAACTTAACCCAGATGCTTTGGTGATGGCCTATCATGGATTGGTGGCATCAATTCTTCGCTATGGTATCATATTTTGGGGTAACTCTACGGACAAGGAAATAGCGTTTAAAGCCCAAAAGAGGTGTATTCGGTCTATGTTTAAATTACAATCGACAGAAAGCTGCAGACCATTGTTTAAAAAATACAGATTATTAACATTACCGTCTCTATACATTTTTGAAGTTGCATCGTTTGTAAAGTCTAACCCCCAACTCTTTCCACGAAAATCAGACACTTTTCCGCGCAACAGACGTGACAATAGCCAACTTTGCTTACACTCGGCAAAAACTGCCCTTATGGGGAAAAGTTTTTTTTGTATGGCCCCGAAAATATACAACAAAATACCACAGTCACATAGAGCTATGCCGACAAAGCAATTTAAAAACAAGATTCGAAATTTATTAACAGACAAGTGCTATTATAATATAAATAACTTTTTGACAGATACCTTATAACATGCGTAAACTTTATATTATTATTTTCTATAGTAAATAAATGAATGATGATGATAATGAATGTTCGTGAACCAGTCTTTAGTCTTTGGTTTATTGAATTAATTAAGTATTTGTTTGTGTTTAATTAAGTAGTATATTTGTTATATGAAAAAAAAATAATTTTGTACGCCCCGTCAGGCAAAACATGTACGGACTTTTACCTATATTTAAGATCTTGCATGCTCGATTTGTATGTAAACGCATGTTTGACAAATAAATTATCTTTATCTTTATCTTTAAGCAATGAAAAACAATAAAATAAAGAGAAATATCTGTTTAAATTCTGGCTTTCAAAATCAAAGTACTTTATTGCACATAAACCTACACACAAGTACTTACGAAACGTATACAGTTTCAAGTGGTTGTTTCCTATGGAAAAGAGCTCGCAAGAAACTCCTTATAGTTACTCTTTTACAAATAAATGGGTTTAACGATATCTTCAGATTGCAGTATAAATAGGTATAAGAGGACAGTGCTGGCCCGTCAACAAGTATCAGATACTTAATAACATAGAAAATGGTCTACAAATCAACAGTATAAAATAAATAAAGATAGATACCATTTTTTTTTTTTTTATCTTTAAAAACTTAATGACATGGTTCATTGTCACTACAACTTTAACCAATCTTTTTAAATATCCTGTATTCCACAAATGCCATAAATAGTTAAAATTTGGATTGTAAGTATGTAATGTCAAATAATGAAAAGACATGTCAAGTAAGTATGTAAAAAAAAGGAAAATTAAATAACATAACGTAACATAACATCACGCTTTGTTTCCCCGAAGAGCTAAGCAGAGGTGTACCCATAGTAAGTACATCCACATTTCGCCAGTCACGTTCCAGCTCAATGTAATAGGGGGTCCAGACTCCGGAATAGAATAGAATACTCTTTATTATGGACACCATAAAAATTACAGATATAAATTTGGACATTTTACATAGCGTGAGACAATGGGCGGTCTTTTACAGACAACCTTTGGGTGTATTCAATGGAGAAGAAGGGACAATACTGCAGATAGTCCTTGGTGCACCATTTACATATACAATAATACATACATACATAAAGCATATATATAGCTATCTATATAAATATATATTATAATTATATAACACACGAACTGCTACTGAGAAATTTCTAAAGGAAAAATAAAATAACAAACAATACCTAACACATTGCCCAACCCAACCTGGGAATCGAACCCAGGACCTCATGCACAGCAGTAGCGATTGCGATCAATAAACCAACGAGGCAGGGAAAATAAAATTAACATAGTTATTTACCCGGGCAGCCACATGTGCAAAAGGAATTATTGGCAAACTTCCGTATCTATAGTTATAATAAATCTGTAGAAGTGAAAATTCTGTACATTGAAAATATCAAAAAAATAAATGGCAGGGGGTGTTACTAGACCGACACCGAACCCAAAAATTTGATTAAAAATTTTTTTGTCTGTCTGTCTGTCTATTTGTTCAGGCATCACGCAAAAACTACCGGTTCGATTACGATGAAACTTGGTATAATTATTCTTTAATATCCTGGGCACCACACTGGGTACTTTTTATCCCGGAAAAATATCCTATCCTACTATCCATATCTATACCTATTAATAAAAAGACAAGTCCTGACTGACTGACTCATCAACGCCCAGCCCAAACCCTTGGACCTAGAAAGCTGAAATTTTGCCCAGAGGTTTCTTTTATAATGTAGGCAAGGAATAAGGAAGCATTTTTTTAAATTCAACCCCTAAAGGAGGGTTGGGGTGTCAAAGTTTGTATGTCAGCAGAATGCCTTGAAATTATTTCATCAAAATATTCAAGGTATTTCTTCCAAATTATTAGAAATTGAAATGTTTTTAGAAAAAACAAAGTATGACATTGTTTGTTTTACGGAACATTGGTTAAAGGATTACCAAATGCTAATTAATTTTGAGAACTATAGTATAGGCAGTTGCTTTAACCTTAAATCTATGCTACGTGGAGGTTCTCTAATATTGATAAAAAATTGTTTAAAAACTAAGCAACGTAATGACATAGTTGGTTTATCAGTTGAACATTGCATCGAACTGTCTTGTGTTGAGCTGGATAAGCATGTGGTAGTGTGCGTGTACAGACCCCCTAATTGTCAGAACTTTTCTTTATTTGAGTCAATAATGGAAGATGTCCTAGCAAAACTCGCATCCAGTAACAAAGCCGCAATTATTTGTGGTGATTTTAATATTAATATTCTGGAAAATAATTTAAATACCAGTCGATTATTAAGCCTTTTTAAATCGTTCAATTTATCAAATATTTTTACAGAACCGACTAGAGTAACTCCAACTTCTGCTACTTGTATCGATAATGTCTTCTGCGATTGTGATTATTTAGCTAAAGCTATCGTAAATTATTTGCCGTCTGATCATAGTGGACAAACGGTAACTTTTAAGTTTAAAATACCTTTGCAAAAAGTGCAAATACAATTTAGACCAATAACAACTGGCAAATTAAATAGATTAAATACTAACCTAAATAGTAAGTTAAATGTTCGAGACCATAATATGCACGATGCAAATAAATTGTATGAGGATTTCTTTTCAGTAGTGCACACTGAATTCAATAAAACTTTTGAAAAGAAAACTATTTGCACTAATTTTGTATTTAGTGATTGGGCAACTAGAGGTATTAGGATAAGTAGGGAAAGACTGTTCGAGCTGGCGTTAAGCCTTACATTAACACTGTAACTTTCAACAAGTATGTTACTACATATTCCAAAAATTTTAGAAACACCTGCAAGGTTGCTAAAGCCCTGTACATTGACAACAATATTAAATCATCAGAAAATAAAATAAAAACAGTTTGGAAAGTCATAAATAATGAAACTAATAGGAAAAAAATACGTAACACTGATTACACATTGGAGACTTCACGTGGTGCCATCAGCTCTAACTTAGAAGTAGCTCAAGAATTTGTAAATTTTTTCACTAATATTCCATCTAAAACGACGGAAGCTCTAAATTCTTCACCCGATGTCTCAATTGATTTATTAAGAGCGAACGTTCCAGGCTGTCCGGTTGAATTTCAATTTAAACATATAAACCCTATGATAGTTATAAAAGCTTTCCGGCAAATCAAAATAAAATTGACCGAAGACCTATGGGGATTATCTATCAAAGTTTGTACATCAATAATCGAGACTATAGCACCATACTTAGCTTTAATATTTAATTTGTGTGTGGATCAAGGGGTCTTCCCGGATTTAATGAAATACAGTAAAGTTATCCCACTCTTTAAATCTGGGGACAGTAAAGACACCAACAATTATAGACCAGTATCCGTGCTGCCAGTATTCAGCAAGGTATTCGAAAAGGTAATGCTCAATCAAATGCTTAATCATTTTAACACCAACCAAATCTTACACGATCAGCAATATGGTTTCACCAAAGGACGTTGTACGACTGACGCCGGTGTCACCTTATTAAAACACATATTTACAGCGTGGGAGGAGGCCCAAGATGCCATAGGAATCTTTTGTGATCTCTCCAAAGCATTTGATTGCGTAAATCATGAAACCTTACTATTGAAACTTCAGCATTACGGACTAGGTGAACTTGCACTCAGTTTAGTAAAATCTTATTTAAATGATAGACAGCAGCAAGTTCAAATAAATGGTATAAATTCACTCGGTCTAAAAGTAAAAATGGGTGTTCCACAAGGCTCGATATTAGGTCCTTTCCTCTTTTTAGTATATATTAATGATCTACCCCATTTATTAAAAAAACAACCACACGTGGTGTTATTTGCATACGATACTTCTTTAATTTTTAAGATAAATAGACGTGCATCAAATCTTGACGACGTAAATAACGCACTACTGCAGGTCCAAAATTGGTTCACTGCCAATAATTTAGTATTAAATGGCAAAAAAACGAAATGCATAAGATTTGCTTTACCAAATGTGAAAAGTAATGATTGTGATATAGTATTGAATAAGGAGAAACTAGAATTCGTAGATAAAACAGTTTTCCTGGGGATCACGCTCGACTCAAGGCTACAATGGGGTCCTCATTTAACATCTCTTGCGGGACGGCTAAGTTCAGCAGCTTATGCTGTAAGAAAAATCCGTCAATTTACTGATTTAGATACCGCGAGGCTGGTCTATTTCAGTTACTTTCATAGTATCATGTCTTACGGTATTTTACTATGGGGACGGGCTGCAGATATAGAGTCTATTTTTATTCTGCAGAAAAGATCCATCAGAGCAATATATGGCCTCCGCAGGCGCGATTCTCTAAGGGAACTGTTAAAAAGTATTAACGTCATGACGGTACCTTGTCAATATATATATGAAAACATCATGTACGTAAGGAAAAATCTTAATCTTTTCAGTAAAAGAGGTGAAAGACACAATTATAGTACGAGAAATAGGGACCAATTAGTTCAACCTGGTTTCAGACTGGCTAAAGTAGACTCATCCTTCATGGGGTACTGTTTAAAATGTTACAATAAAATACCTCCCCACATACTCCAACTAAATGAAACGAAATTTAAATCTTGTATAAAACGCACACTATGCTGCCAAGCATATTATAAGTTGGGGGATTACATCGCTGACAAAAATGCTTGGCTCAACGCTGGTCCAGCTCCACAAGGGCGCATAAACTAGTTAATTAGCATTCGAAAATATTGTTGGAGCTGCTGAAGATTGGAAAAACTATCTTTGCATTGTATAAATTCAATCTGTTAATATTGTATAATTGCAAAGCACATGTGTGAGCACTGTGACCACATACCTTCTATAAAGCTACCATTTTACTGGGTACGTCTTTCATTGACTTGAATGTGCCCTGGCTGCTGAGAGTATGTCACGCTCACTCAAATGTCTCGCTGGTGGTGGCGTGTGTGTTGGATCGTTAAGTTCCCTTCAAAATGGTTGAGCTAAATGGTGCTGATCACAGGGTGGCAACTGCTATACATTTTAATTTTGGACTATTCAGCGCCCTCTATTTATGAGGACATAAATTAAAAATGAGCAGTGTTGCCAGCTTATATCTATGAAGCAATTGGTAGTATATTTTAGTAAAACGAGAAGCAAATATTCTTTGATATTGATCTATTGTTAGTTAGTTAATATCATTAGTGTTTTTTTTGCAATTTTAATAGTTCTCTGATCATAGTATTGTATTAATATGTTGTTCATATTGATAAAAAAATAACTATTAGTAGAATTTCGAAATAAGAAATGTCCCAAAAGAACCGCGAATGGCCGCGATATTGAAATTTCATGTCATTAGGTAAAATGTCTGCGGTTGCGCATATTGTTCTAATTATTTCGTTTGCTTCTAGATTTTGGGTGTAATTTACGTCGAGTTTAGTTCGCTACCCCGTATTTACTAAAAGTCTTGGAAGATTAACGTTCCCATAGTGTCTGTTCTTTCTAAATCACGTCGAGTCGAGCCCCGTGTTCCTCCGTTATTGAATCGAACAGAATTACTTAGGCCCTCCGTAAATTGGAGTTTGGACCATAGTAGTTAGTTAAGTGATTAGTGTATAAATAACAATGTCTCGAAATAAGTGTTGTGTGCCCGGCTGCCAAGTCATCA
Source organism: Eupsilia transversa (assembly GCA_914767815.1). NCBI lineage: Eukaryota > Metazoa > Arthropoda > Insecta > Lepidoptera > Noctuidae > Eupsilia > Eupsilia transversa. The sequence goes on along the minus strand of OU611873.1, from coordinate 17,244,343 downwards.
AAGATGACGGTAATTATAATGTTCTTTTTATACCCTTCCGTATGTAATGTATTGCTGATTGCACCAAATAATTGAAAATGTTATATACCTACAATGTACGTTGTAATTAATAACGTATTTACGTAAGCAAACGAGTAACGTAAGTAAACAAGTGCTGTTCCAACCTGCCCTGGCTTGGCAAAGTTGCAGTTTACCTCAGTTTACCCGACTTTTCCGGTAGATTTTCCCAAAATTTTCTTTCATACAAACCCTATCCTGACCTATTACAAACACAACAATCAAAACTGAAGTGATAATCTTACATACATGTGGCAATTGATTTACATAAGTACTTAGATTTAAAAATGTAAGACATATTTTTATTACATAGGTAAAATAAATCTCATATTAACATATTTATGTTTGTATTTCAGGTATTCCGCTACATCATTTTCCAGATCCAAAAACCAATCCTGAGAGATACATGACATGGGTTTTAACAATTGGCGGTCTACATCTACAGGATAACAAATATGTTTACAACAACCTGCGAGTATGTCGTAAACATTTCAAAGCGGTTTACCTCTACCCAAACCATAAGCTTTGTAAATTAGCAATTCCAGAACTACAACTATCAGGTAAATTATTATTTTGTTTCTGGTCACGGAGAACTGATTTTGGTGAAATTTTTTGAGTGTGTAAGCACGTAGGCCACGCTGCGATGGTTTATTATAACATACTTTAGGTGTATATTAATGATGATTACATGTCATAGAATGGAATATATTGTGTAGAGGGGCTCCACATTATAATGTTTTATGAATTGCAAGACAATTTTCAGATTTTTAGGCCTTAATGAATAAATTCCTCTTATTATTTACAGCTCAGGTCGAGAAAATGTACCATCAACATCTGCATCGCAATCTCAACTAATAGTGGATGTAGATAAACAAATGGCACTTCAAAAGAGCTTTGAAAATCTCCCTCTAAACATGGATGTAGACATACCATTGGAACAATATGAAATACCTGAAAGGCATCCTTCAACATCTTCTGTACAATCTATAAGCTGTAATCCTATAAGCATTGATCCGGTCCCAGTAACCAGGGGCCTAACACATTCAACAATAAGACAGTTTTTGTATGGCAAATCGGTCAAAAACTAACCATCATGACACCATTGTGACGTTTATAAATTAGTAGACTAAGGCCCCAGACCTCAGTTACATCAAACTAGCACAGGTAACATCGCTTATTACTATTGGTATAGTATAGGGACTGGTAGTTAGTGCCCGATCGTTATTCACATCATTTTATCAAGACTACAAACAACTTTTGTTCTACGATTTTCTAAAATAGCGAGTTTTATTTCTGTTTTATTAGCTCATGCTAATTAAAATAAAGTTAATGTTTTAAACCTGTTCAAACATGTTTGTTTACTTATATTTATATTTTTTTAACATATCAATACGTATGTACGTTTTTATAAGTAATTATATTAAATAGTTTATTATTATAATTTCAGAGTTTACCAGACTGTCTAGAACGTCCAAACCCAAGAAACATTGCAAAAATACAAAAGAAACTCATTTTTGCGACATGAGAAGGATGACCCCCAAAAGGATTTCAAAGACAAAAGCTTTCCAGATTGTTGCTAGAAACTTAAAAGATGAGAACGCAAAAACTTTTTTTCTTATGCAAGTTAAGCAAGCTGGGAAAGAACATGCGAGAGGGAGAAGATTCACCATGGAAGAGAAAGTTTTGTCTTTATCTTTATATAAGCCTTCACCTAAAGCTTATAGGATTATGAGTAAGTTTTGCATTTTACCCAGCAGAAGAACTTTGCAGAATATATAAGTGAAACTGGGTCCTGGTTACAATCAAAGGATTTTTAATCATTTGAAAGAGATTGTAGGAAAAATGCCACAGATACAGAGATACTGTTCATTGGTGTTTGATGAAATGGCCATTGCCCCATCATGTTCTTACAACAAAACGAGAGACTCTATTGAGGGCTTTGTGGATGATGGTGACCAAAAAGAAGATAAGTTTTGTGACCATGTTTTGGTGTTCATGATAAGAGGTATTGTCAAGACATTCAAGCAACCTGTTTATTATAGCTATTCAGCTGGTACAACTAAGACAATGGCGTTAAAAAAACAAATTATAGATGTCATCACAAAACTACAAGAAGCTGGTCTTAAAGTTGTAGCCACTATTTGTGATCAAGGTACAACAAATGTTGCTGCGATTAACAGTCTAGTAACAGACACCAAATCCACATATTTAAGAAAAGATACAGAGTATAGAGAAGGATTCTTCGAAATTAATGAAGAAAAAATTTATTTCTTGCATGATCCTCCACATCTGTTGAAGTGCATTAGGAATAATTTGCTTTGCAAAGACTTAAATTATGTTATGGACGGCAAAGCCCAAACAGCAAAATGGAGCCATATCCGAAAATTATTTGAGAGGCCGCCTAACTACAAAGGCTCTAAAATACTGCCAAAATTAACATCTCAACATGTTATGCCCAATCACATACCGAAAATGAGGGTTAAGCACTGTGCACAAGTGTTCAGCCATACTGTTGGGGCAGCTTTAGGGCTTATGGCAGGTATGTATAGCATAATTTTGAAAGTAAATTTTGTGAATTTCATATTAGATGACTTTTTAGAGATAGTCTAGTATAAAAATGAACACCCATCCACTTTCTTTTTAACTTTTTATGTAATCCAATAATGATTGTGAATAACCAATCATAAGTAATGATATTGACTATAAATGGAATTGTTTCTTAATTTCAGACATGGGAGGAATGCCAGAAGAATGCACTCAAACTGCAGATTTGTTATTATTCTTCGACAAATTATTCGATAGTTTGAATTGTGGGAGTTACGAAATGGTTCCGGGAAAACCATATAAATCCGCTGTAAAAGCTAATTCGGCTCATCATGAGCTCTGGAGCGCCAGTTTGCCTGTATTAAAATCAATGCAATTTGATACTCCAAGATATGTGCCATCATTGAAGGGCTGGGTAAAAACTATTGAAAATATTAGAAAATTGGTCAAATTCCTTCATGAAAAAGATATGAAAGCGATATTGTTGCGCAGATTAAATCAAGATGCCCTCGAAAATTTCTTTGGAGCCATAAGGGCCCATGGTTATGCGAATATCATGCCAAATTGCTCGTCCTTTGAAGCCTCGTATAAAACATTATTATTAAACAATTTAACATCAAAACACTCTGTTGGTGCAAATTGCGAGGCTGACGACGACTTTTGTTTAGATTCACTAAAATATTTTTTAATTGAAGAGGACGTGCAAATTAGCAACGATAGCATCAATGTCGTAGACTATGAGCGTCAATGATACATAATAAAGATAAAGGCAATATAGAAAAATGCGCAGCAATAGGATATTGCAGTGGGTGGTTAGCACGCAAAGCTAAAAGCAAAGTATACAAAAAATGTCAAACATGCCTCACATCCATGGAAACTGATTTTACAGAAGATTTCCATGGATTTATAAAAATAAAAGAATATGATGGCAAAAGATGGCTGTGCTATCCTACGAGGTGTTTGTTTGACTTCTTTGCACAAGTAGAAAACATAACATTTAGAATTTTAAAAGCAACGCCTTTAAAAAATTATATAGCAGAATATATAAAATTGGCGGTAACAATAAATATGGATATTAATTTTGTAACGTGCGAAACACATAAAAATGAATTAAAGAAATATTTGATTAATAAAAGCATTGAATTTTTTATCCATATTTGGTGCAAAGAAGTCAGCCACCTCCTCACTGGCAAAGCTTTAGATTATGATAAGGATGACTGTTAGGTTAGTTAGTAGCTAGCTATAGTTATAGCTGCGCGACCTGCGTGTCGTGCGTGTACGCCTCAAAGCTTAGTGCAAATTAAACAGTTGTTACCGAAGGCCGTGTCTTATTTAACAGTGGCGACGAGTTACGGTTACCCACACACGCTCAGAAAAAAATGATGTCGAATTTTATCGGATCTGTTCCTACTTTTGAGCTCGGCCAGGACTGGAACATTTTTAAAGAAAGGCTCTCTCAGTGGTTAACAGCAAATACGTTGTTAATAAAAGCAGAGGGAAAGGAAGATGATCGGCGAAAGGCGGTACTTCTAAGTGCACTCAACAATGATGCGTATAAGTTGGTACGCGAGTTAATTGCGCCTAAAACAGTTGAGGAGGTTGCTTACGAAGAGTTAACTAGAGAGTTAGATAAGCACTTCGTACCAAAGAAGTCAGTGTTAGCTGAAAGATATATATTTCATACGGCAGCGCAGGACGCCGGCGAAGATTTGACGCAGTGGGCGGCCCGGGTGCGGCGCCTGGCAGTGGATTGCAAGTTCGGCACAGCCATGGACGAAATGTTGCGAGATCGGTTCATCATTGGGATGCTACCAGGCCCGGAACGGGACAAATTGTTCATGGATGAAAAAGCTTCGATTACATTGCCCAAGGCGTTGGAAATTGCAGTGGCTGTAAATAGTGCAAAACGGGCAGCGCGACAATCATCTTCGGCAGTAGCATCAGTGGCGGCCAGCACTGACGTGTTTAAGATAGCGGCAGGACGGTCAAAATCGTCAACAAAGTGTAGTGTGTGCGGCTATAATAATCATACAGCGGACAAGTGTCGGTTTGCTTCGTATAAATGTAAAAAATGCGGAGTGAAAGGTCATTTAAAAAAAATGTGTAACAAAAAAAGTGAACAAGTTAATTGCCTACACGCCTCTAATGACGAAAGTGATGACGATGGTAAGAATATTCTCGTTTGTAACATACGTAGTTTCCGCGGCGAGCCTATGACGCTGTCTGTCGACGTAAACGGCCATTTGATATCTTTTGAAGTAGACAGTGGGTCCTGTGCTACTGCCATTCCACTGAATACTTACCAGACATATTTTAATAACGTGTTATTAGAGCAATCTAAGTCGGTGTTAAAAGCATACACGGGTGAGAAGTTAGACGTAGTAGGAGTAATGACGGTTCCTATTACATATGTGGGTGAACAAAAAAAAATTGAAATGTATGTTATAAAAGGGGCCGGGCCAGCATTGTTGGGTAGAATTTTTTTATCCTTATTTAAATTACAATTATCTAAGGTTAATCATTGTCAAGAGTTAACGGAACTTGACTACTATCAAAACAAATATCCAACACTGTTTTCCAATACTTTAGGAAAATTTAACAAACACAAAATAAAACTTACCTTAAAACCGGACAGTAAACCAAGTTTTTTTCGGGCTAGAACGGTTCCTTTTTCATTAAAAAGTAAGGTGGAGAAGGAATTGAATAGGCTAGTTGAAACCGGTGTATTAATTCCAGTCGAACATTCAGAATTTGCAAGCCCAATAGTTCCAATATTAAAAAAAGACGGTGAGATTCGTTTGTGTGCTGATTTTTCCGTGTCATTAAATAAATGTTTACACATTGACAAGTATCCACTACCAAGAACAGAAGAATTATTTTCTAAATTACACGGGGGTATACAATTCTCGCAGTTAGATTTAAGTAGTGCGTATTTACAACTTATGCTAGATGAGGATTCACAAATATACACCACAATAAATACACACAAGGGTTTATTTAAGTTTACACGTTTGGTTTTCGGGCTAGCCAATGCTCCGGCTATTTTCCAAAAAACCATGGAAAATTTGCTGAACGGTATTGAGGGGGTACTCTGTCTATTGGATGACGTCCTTATCACGGGAAATACAAAAACAGTACATACGGCACGGTTACAACAAGTTTTCCACCGTTTACAAGAAGCTGGGTTGGTACTAAATAAAAACAAATGTAAGTTGTTTCAAGATTCGGTGACTTATTTAGGGTTTGTCATAAATAAAAAAGGGATTCACACATCCCCAGACAAAATTACAGCAATGACTAACACCAAAGCCCCTAATAACGTGCAGGAATTAAAATCATATTTGGGGTTTGTTAATTACTACAGGATGTTCATTCCAAATGCGTCGTCCATACTTAGTCCGTTAAACGATTTACTAAAAAAAGATGTTGACTGGTCTTGGTCAGAGAATCATAAGGCTGCTTTTAATCAAATTAAGAAGCAATTGACATCGGCTCAAACGCTGGCCCATTTTGACCCATCTTACAAGTTGGTTTTGACTGTGGATGCTTCTCCAACAGGGTTAGGTGCGGTTTTAGCTCAAATAGAAGCGAATGGAGTAGAACGTCCCATCGCTTATGCATCGCGGTCCCTCAGTAGTGCTGAAAAAAACTATAGTCAAATCCAAAGGGAGGCAACAGCAATAGTTTTTGGTATTCGTCGATTTCATCAATATTTATATGGTCTCGCAAATCCGTTCATATTGCGCACCGATCACAAACCGCTAATGTTTATATTTCATCCCGACAAAGGGATACCAGAAGTGTCCGCAAACCGGTTACAGCGATACGCCTTATTTTTGTCTAGCTATAATTACGAGATACAGTACATTCCGAGTGCTAGTAATTGTGCCGATTATTTCAGTCGGGCTGTCACCACAGGAGCGTGTAGTAGTAGTCGGCCGATCACTGATAACAGCGATAACGGATCATTCTCGGAAGTAGGTCAAGTAGATGTCGTCACGAATGACTCACTTGTTTACAATAATAAGTTAGACGACAAGGCGTCGTACATTAATTTCGTTGCAGATGGGCATTTACCTGTATCTTTGGATGAAGTTCGTTTGGAAACTAGTAAAGATAGCATTTTACAAAAGGTTTCACAATTTATAAAATACGGTTGGCCTAAAATAAAATTGGAAGACAGTAACTTATTTCCTTTTTATAAATGTCGTTTCGATTTGACTATGGAAGGTGAGTGCCTGATTAGGGGTCACAAATTAATAATACCGAAGTTATTGCGGAACAAAATTTTAGAGGAACTACATAGACCACATTTAGGAATATTAAAAACAAAGATTGAGGCAAGATCTAGATTCTGGTGGCCTCATATAGATAAGGATATAGAAAATAAGATAGCCAACTGCGGAGTATGTTGTAGTTTACGGCCCACGCCCCCACGGGCTCCGTTGACACCTTGGCCTTTTCCAGAGCGTCCTTGGCATCGAGTACATTTAGATTTTTTTGGCCCATGGCAAGGAGAAATGTACCTTATTATTATCGATGCATTTACTAAATGGGTAGAATGTTTTCCCCTTAGCAGTGATTACTCATCGGCGGCAGTAATTGTTAAGCTACAAGAAACGATGGCTAGATTTGGAACAATACATACGATTGTCTCCGATAACGGAACCTCGTTCACAAGTAATACATTTAAAGATTTCTGCCACCTAAATGGAATAAAACACATTACTTCGCCAACATATTCGCCATCTAGTAATGGTCAAGCAGAAATATACGTTAAAATAATTAAGAAGTTTTTAAAAGGGTTGGTAGCACAGGGCACACCCAAAAACAAAATTAAGGCACATCTTTCAGAATTTTTATTCAGATATAGGAACTCAAAACATACGACGACAGACAGCTCGCCAGCCGAACTAATGCTCGGACGTAAATTGCGTTGCAGGTTTGATTTATTAGACACCTCGGTGGCGGTACCCGCGCGCGAGGTGTCAGCATCGTCCTCATTATCGTCACAAGTCTTACAAACTAAAGTGCGCGAGAAACAATCCGTGCAAGCCAAATATTATAAAGGCAGTAGAAACATTGAGTTAGTTACAAATGATCCAGTACTGGTAAAAGGTAGTAACAATAATAAATGGACACAGGGTACAATTAAAAATAAAATTGGCAAAAGCTTATATGACGTGTACATACCAGATAAAAACATTACAATAAAAAAACATAAAAACCAATTGTATAAATTAAAAGCACAGATGACACAGCAGGACAATGACATGGATTGGGCTCTTGCGGACTCTGAGACAGACGGAGAACAACGTGCTCGTTCGCCAGAACAGCAACGCCAGAACTCACTGGGGGAAGAGGAAGAGTGGAGCGAGGCAACCTCAGAGCACGGAGAAGTAAACAGTGAGCTAGCAGCTGATGCAACAGCTGAGCTAGTATCTGAGGCAGCTGATCCTAAGCCTGATCTCCGAACAGACACGGATGTTCGTCCAAAATTAAGGAATATTGCTCGAACCAATTATCGGAAATTCTATTAGTTATGTAACGGTTTAGTTTTGAATATATGGTGGAGGGATGTTAGGTTAGTTAGTAGCTAGCTATAGTTATAGCTGCGCGACCTGCGTGTCGTGCGTGTACGCCTCAAAGCTTAGTGCAAATTAAACAGTGGTTACCGAAGGCCGTGTCTTATTTAACAATGACCAATTAAAAAAAAAAGCCCATGATCATTGTAAAACCAATAGAGGTCGGAAACGACTAAGGCAAACTGGCACTGAAGTTAATGTTTAGTTTTTTTTTCTACACCCATGCTATAAATCCTAGTGTGGGGCAAGGTCTTAAAAAAAAACAGAAAAAAAAACCATTTAAAGTTTCTGAAACAGTCAGCTTATTGCCAACATTAAAACGACCAGTGTCATAGTAACCATTATATCATCCAAACGAGTGCTATAATGTTGTACAAAATTTCATTACGCAACTCTCAGCTAACTGTTTCATAAACTTTTTTATAGGATTCATATCATGGGTTTAGTTAAGCCTTTTAAGCAACTGTACATGTATAATTAGATGGAAAGATTGATGAAAATTTGGAAAGGAAAGTAAATGCGGGAATAAAGTGATTGGTGCTATACATGCGATTGTGTGTTGGCTGTTCACAATGGTGTGCTGGTGCCCACGCTTATGTATGGAAGTGAATGCTGGGTGTGGCAAAAGAAGCATAAAATCAGAATAAATGCTGTGGAAATGCGTTCCTTGCGAAGCATGTGTGGTTTGACTATGAATAGGCTGAGGAATGATGTGATAAGACAACGGTGTGATTTAAAAGAAGATGTAGTGACAAAAATTGAAAAGAGTATGCTTTGATGGTTTGGTCGTCATGTTGAAAGGATGAATGAACGGCGACTAACTAAATGTATTTACAAGGCAAACCTTATTGGTGATGTTCTTCAGAAAGGTCGGGTGCGTAGGTAGTACTCGCACCCGGCGTGGGTGTATGACCAGATGTATGAACGTTAACGAGGCAAAAGGAGTTTGTAAGGATCGTCGCAGGTGGCGTTCTGTAGTCTCTGCCTACCCCCATGGGAAAAAAGCGTGACTTTATGTATGCATGTATGTACTTAATTAGGTATTAAAACACTCATGTGATACTAACCCGCATTCGTGTTTTAATACCCCATAATAATTATACAACAGTTGCTTAAATATCTATTATGTAATTAAGAGCGTTTGTTCTTAAAGTTGGCAAAGTCGCAAATAGCTATCAAATATTTACCTGTTTTGATTAATTTCGCAATATTATTGTATGGAAATATGAAATATCGCTAACTAGTGAACTAGAATATTAATATTGAATTGTAATTATAGCACTGAATTTGATGTTGTAACCGTTTAAGGTGTAAAAAAGTAATTTGGAAAGATTCCAAATACTTTTTTTTACATCTAAAACTTAATATTCGGTGTTACGATAATTATTGCATTTCATAGTCAATATTCTACTTCACTAGTTAACCATATTTCATATTTTCATACAGTAATTTTGCCAAATTAAAAACAGCGAGATATTTGACATCTATTTGCGACGTTGCCCAGGTGGATGCTTGGAGCATCCACCTTAGAGGCCGATTTTTCAATCGTCAGATAACTTTTATCTGAGGAATAAAATATGGCGGTTTGATATATTATTTTCTATACTTTATAAACGTCAAAACGTCATACATATTCCTCAGATAAAAGTTATCTGACGATTGAAAAATCAGCGCTTAATCTTTTGTTTTACGCAATAATTATGAGTTAACTGAACAGACAGCTGTGCTGCTGGGGAGTTTGTTGCGCCACTTCTTCTTCCCAGCTAAAGCACTAGGAAGTGGTGAAGGGTGGGCGTTTTGGGGGACTGTCTTATGTAATTTTGACTTTCGAAAAGTGCTGATTCTCAGCCTAGTTTGAATAAATGACTTGATTTTGATTTTGTTTTTTGATTTTATGTAAATCCAAAATTGGTATTTGTTTTACTATCCTCGACACAACAAGTATATTGTAATAACGAATTAGCTTTACCGAGTAGAATAATGTAGAATGGTTGAAAATTCTGTTACAGTAAAACTAAACCTAAAAATTCAAATGTAGATTCTAAATCCAGATTTGAATTTTTTAGGTTTAGTTTTATTGTAACAGAATTTTCAACCATTCTACATTATTCTACTTGGTAGAATTAGCTATACATACATACTACGTAGGTATATTGACAGCCGAATACTTTATGCCCTGATAACTAGATGGCGCTGCCTAAGAAATACATAAGTTGCCAGTCTATCTCTAGTATATATATAGTAGTCTGTGGTGCTGATCCATGCGTCATGTTCGTGAACGGGCGCCGTCAGTAGGTCATCTCTTAGCTGCCACGGCTTATTTTAATTTTTGAATTGTTATTTTTATACGGACGCTTTTAACGTGCACGTCTTTCTACATTGTTCTCACATGTATAATTTCAACATGAATGATGTAACAAATATTTTGTAACATATATTTTTGATTTAAAAGAGTGTCCGTGGAGTTTCTTGCCCGTTCTTCTCCATAGGTACCTACTACGGTTTGGAATGGGCAACTAGCTTCATCTTTCTGACTGACCGACCCCTTGACAATTCAAAAGTGCCTGTAATTGGTTTATTTGAAATAAATGCTTTGAGTTTGAGTTTGAGTTTATGGAAGAATTTTAACGCGCTGTCCGATTAACTCGAAACTCAATATTTATACTTAAACCCAAAAATTAAGAATAACGTGTATCAGGATTTTTCGAAATTCAACCCCTAAGGGGGTAAAATAAGGGATGAAAGTTTGTAGGAAAAATCCTATTCCTTGAGGTAATAAACATGAAACTTCGCACGAATAGTTATCTAAATAAATTATAAAGTTTGTAGTTTTTGTTTTTCTAAATTACCCCCTAAAGGGGGGTTGGGGGGTGTCAGTGTTTGTATGGAAGAATTTTAACGCGCTGTCCGATTAACTCGAAACTCAATATTTATACTTAAAACCCATGGGGATGTATCGGGTAATTTCCGACACTCACGCGGGCGAAGCCGCGGGCAGCAGCTAGTCTTCAATATAGTTGTTTAATCTAATTTTTTTTTTATAAGGATAATTTGATGTGAGTTTTGAACTTTCCATTGTTAAGTTCTGTACAACTTTGGCAACTTGTTATAATTGTGGATATGGGTTATAAGAAATATATCTTACTAGTTTTAGTTAATCTAAATTTGTGTATCACAATTTTATGTTTTCTATGTGTATTTATATTATAAAAACCACTTCTTCTTTTGAAAAAGTCCTACGTTTTTGTGAACGTACAAATCACTTCCTAAGATAGAGAGAAGGCAGAGTTAGTATGTCACAAAGTTAATTTCATTGAATTTGTTTCTGTGAAACTCGTGCTGATTTTGTAAATGAAAATTGAATCTACATCAGCTGCCGATCCCCACCAATTCCATAAGACATAATACTGTGGAAATCAGCAAAGTATACTAACCTAGCTGTGGATACATTTTTCTTACTGCATATGCAGCTGAACTTAATTTACCTGAAACAGCTCTAATTTGCCCCATTGCAATTTGGAATCTAGACTACTTTATAAAGTATTTTTAGCAGTCATGCTAATCAGTTCTCCACTTTTCTTCAAAATGTATCTTTGAAATAAAAATATTTATGAAAACCAGAATCCAACATCAGTATTTCAGTAACACAGATTAATTTCTGAAAACTTGTAGTAATGCCAAGCTCCATCATAATAAGTGAACACTATTGCATTTTATTCTCAGTGTCATCTTGTGAGCACTAGAATCTGTGTAATGCCAAGCTCCTTCGTATGTGAACACTATTACATTCTATTCTCAGTGTCACCTTGTGAGCACTAGAAATAATCTCTAAGTAATCTAGTAAGCAACATAGTAATAACAGTCATCATTATTGGCTTAATAAGCTAAGCTTCAATTTAAATGTTCACAAGCTAATTATGGGTAATTAATGACCTATGTAGCTAGGTACAATATTTATTTTTTAATCTTTTTAACCTCTCCGACTCAAGAGCAAATTCTGGTCATGATTTTCTCATATCAAATAACCTCTTTTGTTTGAAGTCTATTAGAATACCAGTTGAAGCTTATCTTTTCATAACAAAAATTTTGTTTTAAAATTCTAGTTTATAGGCTACTAAAGTTTTTCCATGCTGCATCATCAGCTGGAGATGATCTCACATTATCAAATAATATTAAAGCAGAGCCTCTAAAGGTCTCTGCACACAGCGGGCGCGACGCGGCGGGACGGGACGGCGACGCGACGCTGAGCAGTTGTAATGTACTAGATATTACGGAGGACGTCACACGGAGCGACGGTTACCGTCAGGTCGAGCGGGACGGCTCTGTGTGGCGTCGTCCGTAATATCTAGTACATTACAACTGCTCAGCGTCGCGTCGCCGTCCCGTCCCGCCGCGCCGCGCCCGCTGTGTGCAGAGACCTTAAAGGCCTTACCGACTTTAGCAAATTCGTAAGTAACCGCTCCACTTAATCCTTGGAATGTTTTTTTGAGATGTTACAGCAACTTTCAGGTTCAACTTGCAGTTCTGGTGTCAGAGTTGACGATGTCATCATCATGCTGAGTGTTTAGTCAGCGACCCGGCGACACCAATGGTTTCCAGCAAAATGACCAGTAGCTCCAACATTGATCATGAAAATAGTAAAATAAAGTTCATTAGAAATCTCCTAAGTGAGACAGAGCACAATCCCACTTCTGATGTTAGGAAGGGGTATTATTATTTAGTATAATTTATGTGAATGTAATGATGTTCCCTTAATTAGCAAGCTCTTAGTGTCAGAATGGTTATTAGTTATTTACTGTGTATGAAAGTACCTATGAATATAGTGTGTAGGGAAAGGATTTTGTAAAGAAAAGTCAGAAAGACAAGACTAGGCATTTATTTCAGTAATAGGCTTGTCAGTCAGATACGATGATGAGAAACTAATTGTCCGTTCCAACCCTAGGTCATCATGGAGAAGAAGGACAAGAAACTCCATGGAAACTTGTTTTACAGTATTGTACCAACACACATTAGAATCGATCATAGATAACACTTTATTCTCACGGACCATTTCTCAAAGTTATAGCAACTTATCAACCGAAAGAAATATTAACATGAATGATCATTATTTTTTTTCAAAATTCGATCTTTCACAAGAAGCCATATTAATTCAATCCAATTTACAATATAGCAGAACTTCCAATCTTCAAAACTTAGTATTACATACATGGGACACCTTTCCGAGTCTGTCCTCTACAGGTCTTGTACTATCCACATATTAGTCCAAAATCCAAGTCAACTTAAAATTCGCGGTCCACCAGTCAAGTCTTTCGTAGCCCCTTAGTTAGTGTCAAAATCACCCAGTCTTGAAAGCATTCCCGCCAATTCTCCCGCCATTTTAGACGAATCTTAAATGGTCATACATAATTGCTAAATAACTTCTATCATGGGTAATAATTAACTAATCTTACGTAGTGGAACTATCTTAAAACTTAATATGATTATTTAGCAATTTAGTATGTATTTATTTGTAATCTTTAGGTAGAATGTCATAATATAATAACATCAACTGGATGTTCCGAAAATCGTTTGAAACACCATATTACTTTACAATTGCAATATAAAATCGTGATAAGTATTATTAGAACCATATTAATTATTACTTATTCATTTATTGTACTGTTAAGTTAATTAACATTTATTTTGGTTATTTACCTCTCACTAGTTTTCATGTCAATCATGTCAAGTCAGAATCGTTGTTCCGTCCAGAATCGTTGTTTGAGATAAGTCTCTACGTCTTTTCAAGTCACAATAAATAACATTTATTTATAACAACTTATACATAAAGATATAATTCTGTTAACCTTAAGTTTTAGATGAAAGTAATATGTCTTTGTTTTGATTTGGACCAACTCAGATCACTGGTTTCGTTCGGAATTCATTTATTCTTCTAGACATACTACCTCTGACAGTCTCACCGATTAGTACGTACTAATTCCATGCATTTTTTTAAAAAAGAAATCAAAATTAATTTTATGTTATTCTACTTATTTCGACACGCGCATAAACTAGTTGATTAGCATTCGAAAATATTGTTGGAGCTGCTGAAGATTGGGAAAAAACTATCTTTGCATTGTATAAATTCAATCTGTTAATATTGTATAATTGCAAAGCACATGTGTGAGCACTGTGACCACATACTTTTTATAAAGCTACCATTTACTGGGTACGTCTTTCATTGACTTGAATGTGCCCTGGCGGCTGAGAGTATGTCATGCTCACTCAAATGTCTCGCTGGTGGTGGCGTGTGTGTTGGATCGTTAAGTTGCCTTCAAAATGGTTGAGCTAAATGGTGCTGATCCATGCGTCATGTTCGTGAACGGGCGCCGTCAGTAGGGACTGGTCATCTCTTAGCTGCCACGGCTTATTTTAATTTTTGAATTGTTTCTATATTTTTATTACGGACGCTTTTAACGTGCACGTCTTTTTACATTGTTCTCACACATGTATAATTTCAACATGAATGATGTTACAAATATTTTGTAACATATATTTTGATTTAAAAGAGTGTCCGTGGAGTTTCTTGCCCGTTCTTCTCCATAGGAACCTACTACGCTTTGGAATGGGCAACTAGCTTCATTTTTCTGACTGGCCGACCCCTTGACAATTCAAAAGTAGGGTAGAGTAGGGTAATGGGAGTCAGCGGGCAATGGGAGTCACCCACACCACCATGAAACACTACATGAGACCGACGCGTAAACAGCGTCCTCAGCCCCCGCTTCGGGCCCCCGCGCAGCCACGAACGGCTCGCGCCAGTCGACCCATGCGACACTGAGAAACGACCGTATTTTGTTTTTGCGCTCCGCTGATGTAATTTTACGTAAATACAAATTAGAAGGTAAGTGCCAAATATCTTGCAGTATACGATTATGACATTTACACTTACTTATTTAGACGTTTCAAATTGTGATGTGCAGTTCAGATTATATCAGTGTATTAAAGATTTTTTTTATTTTTATTTTTTACTCATTAGTGTAGTTGTGGGAAATGAGAGTCAGGTGACTCCCATTACCCGCAAGTGATTACTATTGCCCACAACTGTGTGTTATTGTTGAATCATGTTTTTATTATTTCTTTCTAGATGCCGAAAGTACGCGTCAGGACAACTGAAAAGGCTTCCTGGTCTTCTGATAGTCTAGATAAAGCTATACAGCTCATTGATGGCGGTTCTTCTATAAGAAATGCTGCTAAAGTAATGGGAATTCCTTTTTCAAGCCTTCAGAAGAGGATAAAAAAAGGTTCTACCTTAGGACCACATCTAGGACGATTTACTGTCTTTAGTCCTGAGGCAGAAGCCGAACTAGCGAACTTAGTGAAGAAAATGGCAAATATTTTCTATGGTTGCACTGCTAACCAAATCAGAAAAGTCGCTTTCGAATATGCTGAAAAATTAAATTTGAAGCACAATTTTAATCAAGCTTCAAAAATGGCTCGCCGCGATTGGTTGCATGCTTTTATGGCTAGAAATAATATTTCTATTAGAAAACCGGAAGCGACTAGCATAAATAGAATCACGGCCTTTAATAAAACAGAGGTAAGTCTGTTCTTTGAGCTTCTTGGGCAGCTGATGGAAAAATACAGATTCGTTGCAAAAAATATTTATAATTGCGATGAAACCGGTATTTCAACGGTTCAAACACCGGGTAAAATTTTAGCTGCAAAAGGACAGAAGAGAGTAGGATCTATTACCAGTTGGGAGAGAGGAAAAAACATCACCTTGTTGTGTGCTATGAGCAGTGCTGGGGGGTACATTCCACCTATGTTTATCTTCCCTAGGAAAAGGATGACTCCTCTACTTGAGAAGGATGGTCCAGCAGGGGCGCTTTACAAATGTTCAGACAACGGTTGGATCAACGAGCATCTCTTTCTTGAATGGTTGGCGCATTTTAAACAGCATGCCAAACCGTCTACAGATGAACCTATCCTTTTAATACTAGACAACCATGCTAGTCACATTTCTCTTTCTGTCTACGAATATTGCAAGTCCAATCATCACATTCATATGTTGTCTCTGCCACCACACACGTCTCATAGAATGCAGCCCCTTGATGTTTCTTTTTTTGGCCCACTCAAAATGGCCTACAAAAAAGAATGTGACTTGTTTTTAAAAAGCCATCTAGCAGAAAAGATAACCCCTTACGACGTAGCATCCTTGGTGAGGAAAGCATTTAATAATGTTGCTTCTATAAGTAAAGGAGAATCGGGGTTTAGATCAACTGGAATATTTCCACTAAATCCGGAGGTATTCACAGAAGAAGATTTTCTCGCTGCAGAAACTCTCCAATCTGAGACCGTTGTAATCCAAGACTGCAATGAATCTCTCGCAGCTACCTGTGTGATTCCCAGCACATCAAAAGAAGACTCACCAGTTCCGAGCACGTCAACACAAATTGTTTCACCAGATCTTATGATGTCTAACCAAGAAGTCCCACTTGATTCTGAATCAGATGTTGTACCACAAGTTCCTGGCACGCCTAAACAATATGGTATATTGCATGATTTAATAAAAATGCCAGAGAAAGCATCTGTTATTAAAACAAGACAGGGCCGAAAGAAGCAACACGCTACGATTTTAACTTCAACGCCACTCAAAGAAAATCTGCTAGAAAAGGAAATTAATAAAATGAAGAAAAAAGGAGGAAAAGGAGAAGAGAAGACATGGAAAGGCAAAGGGCAAGGAAAAAAGACTAAAGTACAGAAGAAGGGTCCTGAAAAGGCAAAGCGCCAAGTATTACAAGAACAGAACGAAACTTCTGTATCAGATGTTGGCACTGACGATTTATGCCAGGACGATGAGGATGATGACGCAGAAGATGCTGGAAACAGATGCCTAGTATGCGACGAATTCGGAAGAAACAACGAGATGTGGTACAGGTGTACCTCGTGTGGACTATGGGCTCACGCGGAGTGCACTGGATGGGAGTCAGCTAAAGGTTATGTTTGCGATGTGTGCTAGATTTTATTTGACTCCGATTGCCCCCAGGGTGATCACCATTACCCCTACGTTGGTGTAATGGGAGTCAAATCTGTTTTTTTTTTTAACTTTTATAATTTCCAAAGATGATTGCCAAAGTGTCTGAAATTGATCTCTAATGATAGTTTAATAAGTAAATTATGTTTACAGGCGGTTGCAATAAATATTTACTTTTTAATTTTTTTTTTTTTTGAGTTCTCGCTTAAGTGACCCCCATTACCCTCTTTTACCCTACATGTAATTGGTTGCTTTGAGTTTGAGTTTGAGTTTATTAACAAAAGCAGCAATCTGGTGTTTGTTTAGAATCAAATCCAGCAATTAGATGTGAGTGCTTATGAAAGGTTATTATAACCTTTCATAAGCACTCACATCTAATAATCACATTCTTTTCCGTCAAGAAGCGTCATGTGACTTTTAAGTCTATGAGGGTAAGATTGAAAGTCGCATAATTTACGTCGCTTCGTGAGATAAACGAACTTTATGAACATTATAAAACACGTTTTTAAATAGTTGATGTAGATTTACTCGCCCCCCATACTACACGGACTTAAACAAAACCATGATGAAGATGCTTGTATGTGTGTTCGAGTTATCGACATACAGACTGCTCATAATAAAAACCGGCCAAGTGCGTGTCGTACCACGCACAATGAAGGGTTCTGTACCTGGGATGAACTTATCCCAAGAACAAACTTAACATTGTAGTTGAAAAACATGTTCTCCCATACAAAATGTATGGTAGAACATGTTTTTGCAACTGCAAATTTAAGTTGGTCGATAATTACTCGTTAACTAGTAGAGCCTACTTAGCTGTGATAGTTTTCCTTTTAATTTCGTTATATATACTACTACTGTGAATTTTTCTACATATCCAGAACTTACCGTTTAGCTGGCAGGGGGGGACGACGACACTTGACTCTGACAAAAATTAGCACTTTAAAGACGGATCCTTCAATCCAAAAATGGTTTTAACAAGCTCACAATATTTGAACGAGCTTTCTAACGATACCCCACACCATGGTATAGACGAAAAAAAAAAGATATCCCCACTTTACATGTAGGGGAGGTACCCTAAAAAAAAATATTTTTCATGATTTTATTTTACCACTTTGTCGGTTTCATTAGTATGTATACTCATACAAAATTACAGCTTTCTAGTACTAACAGTCTCTGCGCTAAGCGGGGGACAGACAGGCAGACAGACAGATGTATCATTTATTCTCTCTTCACAATAAGTGGTCCTAAAAATAATGCGAACTTACACTGTAAAACTTATCCCACCTTTGTGAGAGACTGGTGCCTGAAGTAGGTTTTAGCAATAAAAACCTGTGTTACAGGTCACCAGGACCCTCACCTCGGTAAGGTTTTATGGCAATATAAAACTGACCAAGTGATAACAATAACAGAGAAATCGAAAAAGTACAAGTACAAAAACAACTACTAAATTAAAAATAATTATATAAAGAGCAGATTTATCCAAGTGTATTGGTTAAAATGATATGTGTGTGGGCGTATGAGGTGTATCCATGACTGTGCGAATTGAGAATGATTGTGAGTGAGGATGTGGATGTGATTGGTGAGTGTTCAGTTTTGTGTGACTGTGTTGCGAGATATGGGTAGGTAACAGCTATGAGTGGTCATTAGGGCTTTGATCCTATTTGGGTACTATCAATAAGTCCTCGGTTTTTTGGTAATCAAGCGATTTAAGATATTTTTTTAAGATTTTATTGCAACTAGATTTTGTTTTGGGATAGATATTTAGTAATTTATTTATTTTGTTCTATAGGTGTTGTCCGAGAAAGCAGAAGAATTTGTGGGAAAGTGATGAATGCAATCGATATGTAGGACATATTCTATCTCTGCGGCGACTACTTACGGGTAGGTTTGGGTCATACGGTAACTGGGAGTGTTTTTTAAGAACTGTGCGCAAAATGAAAGTTTGTCTGACCGTCAGAACATCCCACTCTTTATAAAGATCTACTGTTGGGAAACGGTAGGGTAGGCCGGCACTAACCTTAAGAATAGCACGCTGTGTTCGTTCTAGCACCAATATGTGGGTTTTTGCTGCACCTCCCCAAGATGTGATGCAGTATTCAATTTGCGAGTGGCATAAGGCATAGTAAACCATACTGATAGTTTTACGATCAGCCACATGCTTGAGATTTTTAAATATGTATATTAACTTCCTAAGTCTAGTCACTAGAAGATCTATGTGTATTTTAAATGTCAAATGTTGGTCAATATTTATACCAAGATATTTGATATTGTCAGTTCTTTCGAGGGAAGGACATTGACAATCTGAAGCTGAATAGGCAGAACCACATGTGTGAGCTGTAATGGTGAAAGAAGGCGGTGGCAAGAGATTACTTCTGTGTGCGAAAGTTATAAATTTAGTTTTAGAAACGTTTTGTTATTCTGGAGTCAATTACAAACAATGTTTAAACCCGATTATGCAGCGTCAAAGGCCTCGTTCCAACTATCACCAGTGAAAAATAAGGCGGTGTCATCAGCAAAAGAAATAATTTTACCGTTATGGAGAGAGAGTTGGCAAAGGTCATTGATGTACACAAGAAAAAGAGTGGGGAGATATACTTCCCTGAGGAACATCATAATTAATAGGTAGCGTGTCACTCAGACTATTGTTTACTTTCACCCGTTGCATTCTGCCAGTAAGGTAGTCCTCCAACAATTTAAACGGAATTCCTCTTATCCCGAGACAATTTAGTTTGTTTAAAAGGTGCGGAACAGACACTGTATCAAATGCCTTCGCAAGGTCAAGGAACACTGTATGCACTTTTTACCATCATCAAGATTGGCAACAGTAGAGTGTAGCAGTTCGTGGACTGCATCATCCGTACTCCTACCGGCTCGAAAACCAAATTGTGCGGGAGATAGCAATTGGTTTGTCTTGAGAAATTTTGTGAGACGCCGAATTAAGAGGGTGCCCAACCAGCAAAGTAGTCCTGGAATGTAATTTTATAATGCTATGTGGACTTATATAGCTCCGATGATGGTTTTAGTATTTGCTACTGCGCTTTTAACAGCATTAATGAATGCCGTTTTTACTTCAGTATGATTAATCCTATAATTTGAACTTATATCGGTATATAGGATCATATTTCGTGGCCACTACTGGATTAAGACTCCTATAAAAGCTAGGAACAATACTAATTGCACTCGGGAGTAATTAATCTGGTAACTCAGACTTATATGCGCCTATAAGATAACATCTTAGGAGCATTTAAATCTTAAGACTCCTCGAGGAGCATCTACCAGGAATATATACACTGAGGCGCAATCAATCTTGTTATTTATACTTATAACCTCATATAAGCTATTTTTAATGGCCAATATAAGTAAATTCAAGTTAAACTACTGAAAAGCATTTATATTTCTTGTCTGGTTTTACATTACCTTAGAAGTGTATTTTATATCTGCGTTTCAAAGATAATAAAATCACTAAGATTATAACAGCACGCAGTAGGATAAAATGTTCTCTATATAGATTTATCGCATGCCATTATAAGCTTAGATACACTTATATAGGATTCCATAGTAGTGTTATAGTCTAAGTAATCTCAAATAATCCTGGTCAAAACTCTTATAAGGTCACTTTTGCTTGAAATGACCAATATAGGCTAAAACACGCTTTATATAGTTTCGCAAATTCTATTATAGGATTTGACATCAGCCTAATAGCTGATGTCAAATAAGATTGCAACTGTTTTTGTCTACGATATTGATAATGGATTTAAATAAGTGGAAGCGGTTAAAAAAAAGTGGTTCTTATAAAAGAAAAGTTAAAAAGAACTACCAAGATATGTTAACCGCAGTGAGCACTGATGTATTAAATTTAACTGGTGAAGAGCGCATCGCGAATTCTGGTGAGGGTTCCGGACAAGATAACTGTAGTACTACTTTAGATGAAAGAGGTTCGGACTACGAAAGTTATAATGAAAAATCATTGAGCGATTCTGAAAGCGATAATGAGGCAGAACTTTCAGATTACAACAAAAATTTAGAACTGCGTTATTCTATTAAAAACTGGGCTTTAAACTTCAATATTTCTCATGCTGCATTAAACTCTTTACTTGAAGTTATAAATGTGAGAATAAACGATGTTTTGCCTAAAGATGCACGAACACTACTAGATACAAATACAGAAAACCTACACATTACTATTTCGCCCCCAGGGCACTATTGGCACAATGGTCTGATCAAATGTTTGAAAAGAATTTTTGAAAATGTTTCCTGTATACCAAATGAGGTTTCTCTGAATATTAATATTGATGGATTACCAGTTTTCGGCAGTTCGCGATACCAGTTTTGGCCTATATTATGTACCATCTTCGAAATACCAAATTTGGCACCGTTTGTTGTGGGTAAGTAAAAATAAATTAAACATTAATAATATACCTAAAGTTACCAGCTTCATGACCAAGTAGTATAATATGTATGTCTTTTTTACTGTTTACCTATTTGAATTTTGTGCCAGTTAAGTAAATACACTGGCTTATAACCTTAACTTTTTTGTGACAATAAAATATGATTTTTCTTTTCAACAGGAATCTATGGTGGAGATGGCAAACCATCAGATCTTGATGCTTTTTTAGGGCCTTTTGTGACAGAAATGAAGCAACTTGAAGAGGGATTAATACTAAATAATGCTACATTTAAATGATGAAAAAGTAGTGCACGTAAAACTAAGAGCTTTCATTTGTGATTCACCAGCCAGGGCAATGATAAAAGGTAGATGATTTATTTTTGAGTTCATGGGTACTTTTTATTGCTTGGCCCTCTCCTCCCCCATATCAGAATGGTGTTATATTACAAATATTTTGCCTGTGTAACTAACAACAATTACTTCAGATTACGGAATGTTAACGACGCATAGGTAACATTTCGTACGTTATAAGTTGTCGTACCTATCTTAGGTTCGGTCGTTCCCAGGCAGGCATTCAGATTTAAGCATTACATTACACATACATCAAAATAAGTTAATACCTAACTGATACTGGTATATTTCAGGTGTTTCCAATTTTAATAGCAAACATGGATGTCTAAAATGCACTGTCGTCGGTGAATATTCCCATAAATCGAATACAGTGACGTTTATTGGATCTCACTATCTTAAAAGAAACAATGACGAGTTTCGTTCAAAGAAGTATGGACTACATCACAAGAAAGATTCACCGTTATTAAAGTTAAACATTGATATGATTGAAGATTTTCCTGTTTCGGACTCACTGCATTTAATAGATCTTGGCTTAATGAAGAGGCTTCTAATTGGTTGGAGAGACGGAAATTTTGGAACATATATTACGAAATGGAATGCTCAGAATATAGAGAAGGTTAACAATTTTTTGAGAAATTGTAAAATGCCTAAAGAGATACACAGATCAGTAAGATCGGTCGATGTTCTAGCTCATTGGAAGGGATCTGAGTATCGTTGTTTTTTTTACTATCTCAGTTTTATAATACTTAAAGAAGTCCAAAGGACTGAATCTTATAATCATTTCATGCACTTATATTGTGCTATCACAATTTGTTCCAATGAGAATTATTTCCAGTTACTTCGTGTCGCTGAAGAAATGTTAACATATTTTGTTGAAAATTTTAAGTCCATTTATGGAAAAGACTATATTACTAGTAATATACATAACCTCTTACATTTGGTTGAAGAGGTAAGAAAATTTGGAATTCTCCAAAATTTTAATGCATATTGCTTTGAGAATAAACTCTGCTCCATCAAAAAAATGGTTAGGCAAGGAAACAAAGCACTTCAACAAGTCGCTAGAAGAATAAATGAAATGTCTTCAGTGGATATAGAGAGACTTAAAGAAAACAAGAAATGTCCGATAATAAAGAAAGGAAAATGCGGCAAATCTGGTTTGGTTTTAGAATTGGGGACGTTTATATTGTCAGCAAAGAAACAAGATAAATGGTTTCTAACTAAATCAAATCACGTGGTGGAGTTTATATCGGTAAATTATGACAAACAAGAGCAAGAAATAGAAATACATGGCTATCATGTCAGAAACACCCAAAATGCCTTTGAAGAACCAATAAGGTCATCATTTTTAAACATTTGTAAATGTGATTGCCAGGAACTTAATAAGTTCAAAAATGTGTATAAAGTTGCAGACATTAAGTGTAAACTTGTCAGTGTGTTGTTAAATACAAATTTATATTTGGTGCCATTATTACATACTTTATAGTTTATAATAATGCCAACTTTAGTATAAATAAAAAAGACTAACATTTAAATTTTACATTTATTTTTATTAATCATTCAATCAATAACAGTGTTCGGTACAATAACATTTTAAAAGTAGGCGGAAGTAATTTGTACTTTAGCTTACATCAATATTTTTATCAGTCTCGGTAAACGAGGTATCTATTACCTTACACTATAACTACACAACAACTATAATTATAGAAATTAACTCTTTAACTCCGTCTATATAGTTGGTCTTTAAGATTGTCAATTTTTAAGTATACTACTGTAATTAGAGGTAACCATAATACCTAATAAAGATTTCAAAAATATATTAGGGTGCGTTCTCACATAACCGGAGTGGATTTTCATAACAACAATCGAGCCACGTTACATCTATAAAATGTATGGAAACGCTGCGTTACTCCGCTTTTGTGAAAACGCGCTCTAAAAACAAGTAAACATTTAAAATAGATAATAACATAAAGTAACACAAATGGTAATCAAATTAACGACGACGTGACAACAACATAAAAATTGCTTAAACTAGTTATCATTTCAAAAGTATTTTAGCACTTTAAAGCCCATGGTCAAAGAAACCATAAACAAGGACCCGATCCCAAAGGAGGGTTATGGGTAAGATCAAAAACTAATAAAAAAACAAATGACAGAAAGGTAATTAATTATTCGGCTGCACAGCAACAGAATCACGTAATTGGTTAATCACCTCCGCATTCGCAACCCCTCTCTGATGTTGTTCCGATGAGGATTCAGGTAATGGAAGTGCATAATTTGCTGGACCTGGCTGTTCTGCAGTTATGGTGGGTACAGAAGATGTTGCAATGGTATCTTTCTTTATTTTGCTCTTAATCCTTTGTCTTGAAGCAGACGTCCTCTTATTGCTCTCACAGCGTTGGCGAGCATTTTTTAATACAATTTTAAAAAATTTTTCGCTATCTGCTTTTGTAAATGTTTCGTCTGATTCCTTAACAACATCAAAGAAAAAATTAATAGTTTTTTGGAAAGCTTTGAAACAAATTTTGACGGTGTCACTGTCCTTTGACGATCCTGTCCATGAACAACCTTTCAAAAACTCTCTGTCAAATAAATGATCAATCAGGTAGTATGCATTCGAAGTGCCCTTTCCAGATCCTCTGTTACATAACCCACGCATTTTTTTTCGATATTCCTGTTTTAATATTCGATCTGAAAGATTTTTTTCAAAAGTATCGAAATCTTCTAAACTTTTTATTATTTTTATTGCGTCGTCATCCTGTCTTTGAATCGGCGATTTTGAAGACAATCTTATGAACTCTTCAAATTGCGTCTGCAACTCAGAATGTTTTAATATTAATTTGTTTTGAAGTTCAAACTGAGCACTTTGATTATTAAGAATTGTTTTAACATCCTGTTTAATAGTCTGCAAATCCGCTTGTATTTGCTGTATTTGTATATCTTGATTCAAGATCAAAATGCTTTGATTATCTATGTTTTCAGTGCCTAGGTTGATTTCTTCTGGGAAAGAGTTTGGTTCCTGATTTTGAACTATATTTAGGGCTGCAACATAACTTTCGTCTAGGGTTACGGTTTCTTGTTGAGACATAGTAGCAGCACTGGCTTCTTGGTTATTATTCTGAAAAATTATGTAAATTCTGCATTAACGACAAATGTGCAGTAAGTCAAATTCAACGGAGGTCGTCGAGGTCCCAGAGTTTAAAATATTAGTATACAGATACCTCATCCCATACAAAGAAACCGTGCCGACCTAACTAGCGTTTTTCATCTGATTAAACTAACTATTTTTATAAGTACACTGATCGCGTTTGGTTTCGTTGTACGATGATAGATGGTGTTAGCAGCCACTTGCATGTAAAAATGGTTTACTCGTTTCATGAATACTTTTTTCTTTAAATATAGTGACGATTTGTTTTATAGTATTTTTTTGCACGTTTTTACAGTTTTATTGTACCAATAAACAATACAAATTTAAAAAATCGAGTTGAATGCTTGAGAAACTTAAAACCACGTCATCTATTGGAATCTATTTTAAATGATCCGTTTAATTAATCATTGAAATGTGAAATAAGAGCCCAATATCTCATTATTTTGTGCTTAGGAGAGTTGATTAAGCTAGAATATACAAAATTTATGATCAATTCTAGAAAATGTTAATTTTACAGACAATTCAATGACAAATGCATATCGCGCCATCTAGTGATGTATATTTGAACTAAATAACTTTTGTAAGCAATAGGACCTCGTGTCGAGATTTAGTGCCGGCAAAGGCTCGGGGCGGAAAGCTAGTACTTTCCTGAATAAACTGTAAATAATTTACTACTGTAAAACTTACCTCTACCGACTCCTGCGCCATCTGATTAAAATACTCGATAGTTGGAGATAGCTGTTTTGCTCGAAAACGCTCATTATCCGTCTCGGTGTCGGACCTATCACACATGGCGTCTATTTCAGATTCTGCGTCTTTAAAAGTTCTTAAATTTCTCCGTTTTACTATACAATTGATAGGCGTCCAAGTTGGGTCTGGATTACAGTTTTCTTGCCTTCTCAGTTTTTCTTGTTTATTTTTGGGCCAGAACAAATTACCATTATTTTCCCATTGATCGGGTACAGACGTTAATCTCAGTCTACCTCTTTCCATTGTCTGCACTACTTTAAACGGCATTTTGATCGTAAAAATCTGAAAGTGAACATGGTGTTAGATTAACGCGCTTTCATTTGACACCCACACAATAACCTAAAAAAAACTTTTATTAGCTTCTCGACTTGACTTTCTATAACAAACTCCCAAAGAAAAAAAATACAATTTTAAAGTTAGATTCCGATTTTGGGTTACCATTTACTACAACAAACAACAACTATTCCAAATTTCATTTGTCAACGCCAAATACCTATCCGCTGAGAAAAACGGCTGTGACAGACGGGACGGACAGACACCGAGGTGATCACAGTATTCCGTTTTTCCCTTTTGGTACTGAACACTAATAACAAAACTTGAATTGAAACTACTGAAATAAATAAAACTTAATACTGGTACCTATAATTAAAAAAAATTCACTAAAATTTCAACTAAGCACGAGACTACGTCCTCACTGTTCAACAGATTCATTCATACTGCTCGCTCGCTCTCCCTAACCTAACATAACACCAAATTAAAAGCGTGAGCGCGGTAATTCCCCGTATTGTGTCGTAGATAGATATTTTTTATTATTGCTCAGATGTCAGATACTTGAAATCTTTTCAACTTAATATTATGCTAGTTTCTAATAAATAAATATAAATATCTAAGTATAGGTACTTTCACTTTTACTCACATAAAACTAGGTAATAATAAATATTGTGTTAGTAGTACATATTCAGTTAGGTACTAGTTACAAATTTCACACTCGTCTCTCGGGTAGTGATCATAAACTGCGTAGGTAGAACAATTATCACACCAAAACCAATCTTGATTCAGCAATGATTTGATGTCGTCTCGATTCTTGGTAAAATGAAAATCTTTAGTGTTAGTAGAAACCATGCCTTGACAACCGGGACATTTCTCCGATAACAAGAAATGTGTAACACTCCAAGGCCATTTTAAGTTCTTTAGAGATCGGAAATCACTTTTTGATAAAAATCGATCGATATCCAGGAATATCACCATATTTTTATTTCGATTGAACCTGAATATAATAATTGGATATTAATTATAACATAACCATTAAATTAAATAAAAACAATGTTTAAACTAATGTTTAACCTAGTACGCACAACCTTACAATATTCCTATAACATGCTAATCTATGAATATCAATAAAGTTTGTTTTTATCTGGGCAATGTGGAACCCTAATTGGTAACAATATGGCGAATCTTTTTCGGTTTTAACACTCGCCAATATAGAACAAATATTACTTATATTGGCGCTAAGTCACACTTGGCAATGCTCACCGAAAAAATGGTAACTGTTCATGATATTTTCATAATAAAATATTAAATATGAAAATGTAAATAAGTAAATTACAAGAAGCGCTTTAAAATTTTAATTAAAACCATGATAGAATTATCAGAAAATTCACATTCCCCTACGAATATACACCAGACTAAAAACTATAAGCTTTTGATTTTCTACTATGGTTGACATTTATTATTAACTAGCTGCTGCCCGCGGCTTCGCCCGCGTGAGTGTCGGAAATTACCCCATACATCCCCATGGGTTTTAAGTATAAATATTGAGTTTCGAGTTAATCGGACAGCGCGTTAAAATTCTTCCATACAAACACTGACACCCCCCAATCCCCCTTTAGGGGGTAATTTAGACGAAGGAGGAGGCGGAGCGCGTGAGG
Organism: Eupsilia transversa; assembly: GCA_914767815.1. NCBI lineage: Eukaryota > Metazoa > Arthropoda > Insecta > Lepidoptera > Noctuidae > Eupsilia > Eupsilia transversa. Next base: position 17,216,586 of record OU611873.1, on the reverse strand, counting down.
GAGAGGCAAAGTTCGCGCCCTCACGCGCCTAGCCGCCGTAGGAGACGCCCTGGGCGTCGGGACTCCTTGGAGGATTCCCGGCCACCGTAGGCGCGGGCTTGCGGGCGGTGAGCAATGGGTAGCTCGCCCCCGATATGGACCAGGGGTCGACGGCGCGTCGTGTTCCACGCGCGCCTCAAAGAGATGTCAGCAAAACTGACGGGGTCCGCTAGGACCGTTGCCCGCCGGGGTTGCGGGTAGTCCTAAGGGGAAACCGTGGGCCCTGGCATGGCAAGGGAAGGAACACGGGTGGGTTTTAGTCAGTAAAAGTCTGACACGCCCTCCCGCTCCTCCCAGAGCGGGAGAAGTCATTGGATGATTTCCCACCCAAAAAAAAAAAAAAGAAAAAAAAAAAAAAAAAAAAAAAAAAGGGGGTAATTTAGAAAAACAAAAAACTACAAACTTTATAATTTATTTAGATAACTATTCGTGCGAAGTTTCGTGTTTATTACCTCAAGGAATAAGATTTTTCATACAAACTGTCATCCCTTATTTTACCCCCTTAGGGGTTGAATTTCGAAAAATCCTGATACACGTTATTCTTAATTTTTGGGTTTAAGTATAAATATTGAGTTTCGAGTTAATCGGACAGCGCGTTAAAATTCTTCCATACAAACTTTGACACCCCCCAACCGTAGGATAGGATACTTTTCCGGGATAAAAAGTACCCAGTGTGGTGCCCAGGATATTAAAGAATAATTATACCAAGTTTCATCGTAATCGAACCGGTAGTTTTTGCGTGATACTTGAACAAACAGACAGACAGACAGACAGACAGACAGACAGACAGACAGACAGACAGACAGACAAAAAAAATTTTAATCACACTTTTGGGTTCGGTGTCGGTCTAGTAACACCCCCTGCCATTTATTTTTTTGATATTTTCAATGTACAGAATTTTCACTTCTACAGATTTATTATAAGTATAGATAGATAACTTAAACTTAAGTAATATTCACATAAATACTATACTTACCCTTATTCAAACAGTTTAAACAATTCCTGGACCGACAGAACACAATACGACTGTTCACTAAATGTGAGCTTAAAGAAGCATTGCGGGGCGCGTATTCATCTCAAATTTTCCTATAATTTACTTATATTGGCATTTGCAGGACTAATTGCATTGACGTAATTCTATTACAGGAACAATATAGGCGTAAACGGCATTGAGGCGGTCTATTATAAATACGATATAAGTAAAAGTTTACTTATAAAGTGGGCCCTTTTCCGGACTTATATGCGGATATAAGTCTCATATAGTCCTAGGGAAATGATCTCCTGGAGATAGTTTAAAAACCACTTTTTGCTGGTTGGGTGCATCCTAAAAGTTGGCAACGTCGTAAATAGCTGTCAAATATTTACCTGTTTCGTTAATTTGGAAATAATACTGTATGGAAATAAGAAATGTGGCTAACCAATTGACTAGAATATTAATAATGAATTGCAATTATAAATTGAATTTGATGTTGTACCCGTTTTAGGTGAAAAAAAAGGCATTTGGAAAGTTATCAAATACTTTTTTTACATCTAAAACTAACTATTCGGTGTTACGATATTAATTATTGCATTTCATAATCAATATTCTAGTTCGCTAGTTAGCCACATTTTTTATTTCCATACAGAAATATTATCAAATTAATCAAAACAGCGAAATATTTGACATCTATTTGCGACGTTACCAACTTTCAGAATAAACCCTCTTAACAAGCGCTCCAAGACCTTGGAAAGCGCTGGCAAAATTGAAATGGGGCGGTAATTATTTACACAGTCTTTTTTCCCGGTTTTATATATCGGTTTGATGAGTGCTGTTTTAAATGACTTAGGAAAGATCCCCGATGAGATAGCTAGGTTACATAATATGCGTAACAGGAGGCGTGAGGAGATTTGCGTATCTCTTAACCATTTTACTGCTGATCAGATCAACTCCTACAGCACAATTTTCTTTTAAATTATTAATTAGAAGGTGAATCTCGTCCTCGTCGATTGGCAGAAATACGAGGGAATTTGAAGGGTTGGATGCGGTACAGTCGTGATCTCGACCAGAAACAATTGTATTTTGGGAAATCTTTTCAGCAAGATTAGCACCAATATTCACAAAGAAGCTATTCAATTCAATTCATTTATTCAATAACAATTTTCACATCGTGTTTGAATTTCTATAACTAAACATATTACATGCATGCAATCAATATTTAAATCATTATAATTATACAAAATCATATAAAAATAAAAATAAAATAACAAAATTAAAAAAAAAAAAAAAGTAAATGTCATAATTCATACCTAAGTCAATTCATAAAAATTCATTATTCATTTCAAATCAATAAAATTATGTTACTTCAACCTTTGCATTAATTTATAAGTCATCAATAGAATATAGACACTTATCTAACAAGAACCGCTTAAGCTTAGTCTGAAACCCACTTGTATAAACTAGACTTTTTAACTCTGTCGGCAGTTTATTGAACATTTTTAATGACTTGTGGTAGGCGCTATGCTTTACCACGTTCAGGTGAGACACTTGCTTCATCTGGAGATCTTTTCTTCTTGTACTCTCCCTGTTTTGCCTTTCATCTTCAGTCTCATATTCAAAGATATATTTTGATAAGTGAGTAAGTAGGACCAAAATGTACAAGCTTGGGACTGTCAATATATTTAAGTCATTAAAATGTGGCTTGCATGATTCTAGCTGTTGAATTCTAGCTATGGTTCTGACTGCTCTTTTCTGAATTACAAAAGCTTTTTGAGTGTTGTAACCATAACTTCCTCCCCAGAAAAGTATGCTGTATCTCAGTTTCGACTCAACCAATGCGTAATAGGCCATTTTTTAATGTTTTATGGTTACCTCGTTTCTTAGACTTCTTAGTACGTAGCACGCAGAGCTGATTGTTTTATCTAGGTGTGTTAGCTCTTGTTTCCACTTTAACTGGCTATCAATGTGAACTCCCAGAAATTTAACCACTGGGACCACGTTCACTGTTTCTCCATAATCTAAACAGGACAAAGACTTTCTAAAACCAATATTGAGTGGTGATAATATTTTTCCTCTCTCCGTGTACCATTCTAGACGTCTTACTAACATTAAGTGAAAGATTTTGCATAAACATGAAATTAAAGATATGGGCCTTAGTTTAGGATCGGTAGATGTATTATTCGCTTTAGGAATTGGTATTATCTGGATATTACGCCACTGAACAGGTACAATACCTGAATTAAAGATTTTGTTATATATATATAGTAAATAAGTTCTTGCTAAACTGGGAAGATTATAAATCATCGAATATGAAATAAGGTCATCTCCAGGTGCAGAATCCTTTTTTTTTAAACAATTTTCTAATTCCTGGATACTAAAATCACATTCCAAAGTTTCATTTTTAGATACAAATACAGGTGTTTTGTTTGTTACATAGTCAGGAGTCAGTGACCTTAATAACTCATTTTGTTTATCGATAGGAGGATAGTTGGTAGACTGTTTATAACCCTTTATCCACCTCATACGTCGCCACATGTCATTAACTGATACTACATGGTCAATGGAATCACAAAATCTTTGCCAACCCAATGATATCGCTTTTTGACTTGCTACTTGGAATTCCTTAATTTTTTCTTCTAATTTGGACAAGTTATCAGGGGTTGGATTACGGCGAAACTTTGCTAGAGACAACCTTCGTTGTGCAACAATGTGGGATAATTCAGGCGTCCAATAATTTTTTGGTTTAAATTCTTTTGTGGGCTTTGAACAACATTTAATGAACGGAATATATTTTTCAGCGGCTAAGTTTATTTTATTTATAAAAAGGTCGTACATTTCTTGAACATTGGTGTTACAACACCACACAGCAAAGCTTTTAGATAGAGAATCCCTATATCCTTTCCAATCTGCCTTTTTGTAATTCCTTTTTCTATTTATAGTGAAATCATCAGTTATTGTGATTGTCATTTTAATTATTAGGTGATCACTACCAAGGTTTTCATTTAGTACTTTCCAATCAAATTGGATTGCGATATCAGACGTAGCAAATGATATATCCGGTGAAGTTTTTTGCAAAGTCCCACTAACTAATTTAATTCTTGTTGGCGAACAATTATTAAGGGAAATTAAGGAATTTTCAAGCGACGAATCCATTATTTTAGTGCCTCTTGAATTGGTTTTGATAGACCAGTTAGAGTGATGGCCGTTGAAATCGCCGGCTATCAAAGTTTTATTTGAGAAATGAGAAAAAATCTGGTCCCAGTCTGATGGTTGTGTAACGACTGAAGATGGACAATAAAGTGCAACTACGTTTTCTATATCTTTACAATTAATTAATTTAGCACTTACTACTTCTATACCTGGATTTATAACCTGAAAAGAATTAAAATGTGACCGGATGGATTTATGCACAAAAATAGCAACCCCACCGTAGGAATCATATCTGTCTTTTCGATAAATGTTATAGCCACTTACATTTAAGTCCACTTCATTATCCAACCATGTTTCGCTCACGATCTCTACATGAATTTTTTCTTTATTTAACAATTCTCTAAATGATATCATTTTGGGCCGTAGACTTTGTGAGTTCCATTGAATAATGTTGATTCCAATATGTTTGTCTGTATTATCCATTTATAAATTTAATAATTTTATGTAACCAATTTCCTTTTAGCAGACAACTTAAGGCGGGCATAGCCCGAGCGCAGTAGGCATTCAACGCTTACCCCAGCCCCCGCAACGAGTAGCGATACGTAACAAATCCCGATGCGCGGGAGACGCGCGCGCCAAGCGCATCGCTCATGAGTTCATGAACTCGAGCTAGTACAGTTGGGTCACAGAATAGACCAATGCAGTAGATCAACTTGTATTGTATAAGTTTACTTTCTTTTATTTTTCTATTAAATATTTTTTAAGGATAGATATAGATTAGACAGTTATTATATAAACTTGAACCTAATGAATAATAGTTAAAGATAGGTATATCGTACTTATAATTTTTTGTGAATAAGGTGGATTTAAAATCTGAATTTCGACTTTCCATAAGGATGCGAAATCTTCGTGCTAAAGTATAAAAAATCAAGTAGGTACATTTAGGAGAAATGTATTACAATTCTTGAATTACAATATCAATATTGTAATTCAAGAAGACTTAATGTGAAGGCTGGGCACTCAATGAAAAAAATATAATCATATAAATATTTTTTAATCAAATAGTTATGCAAATAAAAGTAAACACTTTTTTCTCCAATAAGTTTTAGGGGTATGACGAACAGGGTGTGATGGTCACTCATCCTCTATAAAAAAGGGACGATACTCCGACCAGATAGGTGTCGTGTCTGGCGGGCAACTGCCCAACAATTGATGGCGGGGAAGTTATATACAGGGTGGCTTATTTGTAATTTTTGAATTGTTTTTATTTTTATGTACGGACGCTTTTTTTATGCAAGTCTTTCTACATTGTTCTCACATGTATAAGTAATTTCAACATGAATGATGTAACCAATTTTTGTAACAATTTATTTGATTTAAAAGAGTGTCCGTGGAGTTTCTTGCCCGTTCTTCTCCATAGGTACCTACTACGCTTTGGAATGGGCATCTAGCTTCATATTTTCTGACTGACTGACTCCTTGACAATTCAAAAGTGCCTGTAATTGGTTTAATTGAAATAAATGCTTTGAGTTTGAGTTTGAGTTTGAGTTTGAGTTTGAGTTTGGTGTCAGGGACATCGACGCGAAAACTGATACCATGGATTCAGTACATGATTCTGAACCCCCCTGCGTTGAAATTTTTCGTCGGTTATTAAAAAAGAATCTGCTGTTTCATAGAAAAGTGAAATTTCTGTAATAAATTGAATGCAGAAATCATATCATCATCGATCATCGGCACTCTATCCCTATCGGATAAAGTGCCGCTACCGGCACTTTATTAACACCGCCTCGGCCCGGCTAAAGTGCTGTAAGCATTGCATTGTCATTGCACTGTCACTAATTCACGGCACTTGGTATTTTGTTTGATTGTTGAGGTTAGATCGTTCCCAAAACATTACATTCTCTTGTGCCTAAACGGAACCTGGCGGTTGTGTGGTCACCGTTCTAACCTAACCTAGCATACCTTTGAGCCTTTTTCATTTGCTAAGCCAAGGGATTATGGCACTTAAGTTGAGCCGGCTATAGATGAAAGAAACTAACCTCAACAATCGTACAAAATAACAAGTGACAGTGACCATGCAATGCTTACGGAACTTTAGCCAGGCGGCCGAGGCAGTGCCACTAGAGTGCCGCAAGAATTCTTACGACACTTGTATGTCTATATGTGGGGCGTGTATTTAATTACTTTATGTATTTTTTATGGTGTTACAATAACGAGTGAGATCTATTTAATTCAAATAGAGATTGTCTAAAGGAGTTTGAAGATTTTTGTATGGAGGGTGGCCCTTATAAAGTGAGGCCGCCATTTTTTTTTTTTCAGAATCCCGGTTAAAAACGAAAGTTATATATTATTTAGATAGAGGACACTTATACAAACAAAAAATGTTATGTAACATAATATCCTAAAGTGTCAGGTTTCGGAGTTATTCACCGAAATATAAGTCGAAAACTGAACCTGTTACCATGGATTCAGGACATGATTCTGAAACCCCCTGCGTTGAAATTTTTCGTTGGTTATTTAAAAAAAAAAACAGCTGTTCCATACATTTTGACCACGTAGGTATTGCACTATTCTATGAAACAGCTGATTTAAAAAAAAATACCGACGAAATATTTCAACGCAGGGGGGTTCAGAATCATGTACTGAATCCATGGTTACAGGCTTTGCGTCGATGTCCCTGACACCCTGTATATGAAATTTAGGAGATTTGATACACAGATATGATATTTCAGGAGATAACAGATATCTACACCAGTCATTATTTTGTGTGAAAGTACAACAACATCAACAACCTTGCATTATTATTATTATTTGTACAATAGATACCTACAGTAGGCGCGCGAGTTGAATTGATGCAGTAGGTACACTAGGTACATGTCTGACGCTCACGTAGTAGAACCTACCTATTGCGCCTGAGCGAGAAGCAAATACTGCGGTCGCGTCATCGCCATTCTAAATCCCATTCAAAAAATCGAGTTGTAGGGGATGTAGAACCTAAAACTATTTATTATACAGACTGATTTTAAAAACTAACACACACAGAAAATAACAATAATTTATCGTCTATTTTGCGGGGAACGCAGCGAGGTAGCAACAGCGACACAGGTCCTACCTCAAAGAAGCCTGGCCGGCTACTGAAACGAAGCGCGCGGGCCGCCTTGTTATATAATATCTTGTTAAAACAATAAAAAACTGTTTTGAAAAAAATGAACCATAGAATATTCTTCGTAATTTCATTGCCTATTTTTTGACATGTTTTTCGGGAGTAAAAGTTGGGTCTACTTCAAGTACGACTTAAAAAACGATAAAAAAATCGCGAAAAAAGGGAGTTTTCGCGATTTTTTTTGATCGAGTGGAGTTGTAAGTATCGTGTTTTGAACCATAGAATAATCAAGAATATTTATTAAACTACAACATGTATTTTTATCAGATCAAAACAAATAATATTTGATTGTTTAATGTTGAATCAAAAATAGGTCGATTCTGGGAGTCCTCGCCTTAATACAATCTTCTTTAATTCTTCGTATATATTTTTAAACAACAACAGAATCTTTTCTTGAAGTGTTCCTTCCGATGTGATTATTCTCTTAATTTTAATTAGAAATTTCTTAAATTAAAATCTATCAAGTAATTGTTCATCTTTTTGGGCCTCTTTTTCTTCAGTTTGTGATGAAAACCTCTCATAATTATCCATTTCAGTCGATCTATCTGCCACAAGTTGGCTTTTCTTTCCTTGCTTATTTTTCGTAATCTTTTCTTCAGGTGCCTTTTTTGTGGTGTTTTGTTTCCATTGTACGCTATTTCCTTCCTTCTCCTGAACAATGTGTGTAAATGTCTCCGGTCCATGATTTTGTAAGGAATTGATTAGCACGCTACTATATGTTTGGGATTCATTTGGTGAGCTTGTAGTAAGCGAAGATTTTTGCAGAATACTTTGAGAAATAGTGTCTTCTTGTTGTTTTCCAAGGAACAGTTGAAGTGCTTTTCATGATATTTCTTATATCTTTTTCTTTTAAAAATAGGGGACATTTTTTGTCTAGTACAAAGTGATTTCCTCTACAATTTAAGCATGAGATATTACTTACATCACAATTTACATGGTCCCCACCACATTTGGAACATATTTTTTTTTTCGTTGGACAGTATTTTAATACGTGTCCGAATTACCAACATCCAGAGCACTGTGTCACGGGGAACACATAGGGCTCAACTTTTAAACGGCAATCATACGCATAAATATGGGATGGGAGTTTATTACTTTTAAAACATACTCTTATAGATTCACAGTCAACCCATTTGTTCTCCGAATTGACGCGTCTCAGCTGCTTGGCGGATACTATCTCTGTAGTGCACTCCAAAATATCCATTATATCTTTTTCTTCTAAATCTAGATCAACCCCTTTCACCACTCCGTAGGATAGGGACATCTCATTTATTAATTGGCATCTCCAACCAATATCTTTAAATTTTTGGCATTCCATTAACTTAGCGGCATCGTCTTTTTCTTGAAATTGAATTAGAACTTTGTTAAAACTTTTATATTTAATTCTTGTAACATTCTTAATACTTTCACATCTCAATAATCGTGCAAATGCCATTTGCTTAGGTATGCTGTCTACGGAAGTTACACATACTTCGTGATTTGCGTTATTTGTTTCATCATCTTTTTTTTTCAAATCTACCCTCAATTGATTTTGTGACTCACCAGAGTTACTTCTAATCAATCTTTTAGCCTTTCTCCTACTCACAGTAATAAATTCCTCATCATCGTTACAATCATCTTCTCTCTCCTTTCTCTTCTCAGGTAATTTCTTTTCACTTTCTTTATGTATTTCAACTCGCACAATTTTTGGTTCCCAAGATTTGTCACAGTCTTTTTCACAATTAAGTAAAATATCCATATCACTTCCATCTTCGTCTTCTCCACTCTCCATTTTAGATTGTAAAAGATTGATTATACAATAACACTATTCGCGCAACTAACAAACACGGCAGCGGATCTGTAAACTCAACCGTACGCTGCGGGTCCGCGACGAAGTGTCTTTGTAGTTAAAACTTTAATATCACGAAGACAGTCCAAGTAAAATTCAAACGCAACATGATGTTCTCTGCGTGCGATACCAACCCACATGTATGACAGGTCATTTTTTTTTTTTTTCAAGCTACTTAGATCGTTATTGAGAAATCATATTTACCAAAATAATCCAAATCACATATTATTCAAACGATCCAACTTACATGGATCGTTTTCGTTTAATTCAATAGCTTTATTAAAAGTAACTAATCTTAAATATCGAAAACGATCCATCCTTTTATTGTAGTTCATTGTGTGACTAGATTAAAATATTAAATCGTAACAAGGCGCTCGAATCCTTTTCAATTAATAGATTTAGATAGATTTCATAGAATATTTCGAGTTTTTATTCTATTTGGAAAGTTTGGATCCTTTTGGCTAAATATGGTTATTACCCGGGTGTATAGAAATAGTAATAAAACGAAAAAGATCCATCATCATTATTTTTGCTAAGATCTTGAGAAATAAGTCATGATGTCGGACTAGAGATAAATAAAATTAAAATTTATGTGTCTAACCTTTAAATAAAACCAACCCCAGAAAGTTAAAGTGGAGAATCCAAGAAGAAATACGATCTGAACTTAAAACTTAAATATCTCAAAACTAGGTTTGTGTGGGTTGGTTCCTTTTCGTTTAAGTGCGTCCAATTATGTTTAACAAAATATTTTTTCTTGTCTTTATTTCAGGTCTGACTCTGGGTATGAATATGTATACAAAATATTGAATTATTTAGTGTTAAAACAGTTTTACTCGATGAATTATTTCAGTATTAATGAATTATTTACATTTCTTATCTTGCAAACTGTGTTTTAGTTTACAACCGTTGAATCATGCACATATATATTTTTATTTGTGTGTCTCTCGCCACAGTGACTGTGTTTACATCGGCTCCGTGTTTCGTAATTGTTTAAAAATGTTTAAAGTGGATATTTTTGCGCTAAATTACTACTAAAGTGAAGATACAATCAAGAAAAGTGTTTAATAAAATAGATGGGACTAACGAACAAGTGGAATAAGTGAAACTAAAGTGGAACTCAAATGCAAAACTGACAGTTAAAATACAAACTGTGTAACTACGATATTGATTGAACGGAATTAAATGTAAATGAAAGTGTACTGTGTGTTGTGAAAAGAACTCGAAAGGAAATAAAACCGCATAGTTAAAATTGCATCAGTGGAAATAAATTGAGTCCTATAGAATCAAAAGCGGATATCTGCATTTTGACTAAATAGTGGCAATGAAAGAACAACGTTTGTACTTAATTATTTGATATTTAATAAATAATTATTATTTGTTTAGGTATCTTTAATTATTGATGCTATTAGAAAACACACAAAAAACGAGGTGAAGTTAATATCAAAGAAATAGGTGACGAATCTTTATTTCAGATTGCCGGTTTTGATTCTAAACATTGAAGATAGCCGTATTTGATGTTAAGCCTATTGCAGAATATTTGATCCCAACTAAATGTCAGATTGCCATATTTGATTCTAACAAAACTGAGGTAAACCAAGGGTTGTCAATAACATACAAATGTAAATTATTATACTTTAATTCAAAATATTACGTAAATCAGTTTCGCACATAAAATTAAAGTTTTTTAATAAAGTCCACGCGCGTATAATTTAAATTTTCATGTTACCGAAATATTGTTTATTTTTCATTTCAATTGATATAAAATGACATTATGATAAAAAATAATAATAAGAAAATGAAACATGTCAAAAGATAATATTCAACTTACCTGAAGCAATAGTTAAAAAAAGCGATACAATTTTAAGTTAAACGAAAATAATTAAACGACGCGTGTACAAAAGTAAAAAGAAAGTAACTAAAAGTATTATAATAACCAAAATTAATCACATCAGTTTATAATTGAACATTAAAAAAAATCTTTCTTTTTCGTTTTTCTAAATCCGTAAGTCGTGACCATCTTCCAATGGTTCCTCACAAAAATCTTGTACTACAGGTGAAACTGTAAGTGTTTCTTGTGAGCTGAGTAACTCTTTATAAAATGTTAAAATTTGCAGCTCCATCCACCCGGCCCCAAAATGCTTGCACAGCAACTTATTAACGTCTGCAAGTTTATTTTTGTTTATCGCCACAACTGAGGGCAAAACTTGCGCCTCAATCATATCAATATTTTTTTGCCGTTTGCAAATGTTTACTGGTTTTGCCACGTCACTTTTGTAAAATAGTTCACCTCTAACAAGTACATTGCCAATTTTTTTAGATCGTTTCAAGATAAACCGTTTACATTCCTTGAACTGTATTGACCAAGATGTTGTCGGCTTTATTACGTTTTTAACTGAATCCCTCCAATCTAAAATTCGTACGTTGTCGCGAGCGGACATGTTTTTGTGTGCTCCGGAATTTTAATCAAAAATAATACTAAACAGTGTAGTTTCCAATATAAAAGTCGAATATATTTGTGACCAACTATTACTCGAGTTATTGTCAAAAACATTTTAAACATTTGAAACGGTTGCCAGTGTCGTGCAAAGTGAATGACCTCTATAAACAAAGGACACGGTCAAAAGTCACGTTCAATTCTAGTACTTGTAAAAATCGATCATCAATTTGAACACCTTTGATAACAGACCAGTTGGCGTCGAGGCATACGCATCGACATTGTACACCATCGGATCCGAGAAGCCTTGAGTTCGATTCCTGCGACTGGTGATTCTTTTTGTATTTGAAATTAATTTTTATTTTCCATATAATAGTGTCAACGAAACTTTTTGATACTATTTTACATTTGAAAAGCGTTTTACAACAAAAGGACGGCTTTAAATATGTATAAAACGCCGCCGAAATCATCTGTGGAGCTTGCTACTCCATCTCGCTCTGAGTCTGATTTACCTAAACTATGCGGGGAAGAAACAAACAAGGAAATTGAAAAATCAATGACAGCTATATGATCCGAATTAACTTTTTTGGAGCAAAATCGCTAACCTTGAATTAGACCGTAACGCTATGGCGAAGAGGCTAGTTTACATTGAAGAAAAACTAGATAATATTGATCGCAGCTGTATTCAAACTTGCATTGAGATACGTAACGTACCTAAGCGTCCGAAAGAAACGAAGAACTCTTTGTTCACCTTGGTTCAACATCTGTCCAAAGCAATGGATACTAACACTCAACCCTCAGACATTCGCGACGTTTCAAGGTTGCCTTCCAAAAAGGAAAACAAAACCTCCAGCATTAGCATCGAGTTTTCAAACACCCTTCATAAAAGTAATTTTTTAATGGCCGCCAAGCAGTTTAACATCAAAAATTCCAATAACAAAATTAATTCAACTCACTTAGGCATTGAAGGACCTAGAGGCCCTATCTATATTGCTGAACAGCTTACCACTCTATCCAAAAAACTCTTCTACATCGCTAGAAACTTCGCTAAGCAGAATGGATATGCCTATTGCTGGACGTCAAATGGACGTGTAATGTTGAAGAAAAACGCTGATAGTCAATACATTCTGGTAAAAAATGAGCAACAAGTACTGCAAATGTCTCAGCCGAGTAACGAGCAACAACTACTGCAAACGTCTCAGCCTAATGATGCATGACTAATAATCACTCTGGCATGTATTATATTTAACTTATTTTTCTCATCTTATATAATTTTCTTAGAATATCGTAATCTTAGTTATGTTTGCTTACACTTTTCATGTTAAATACTATAAACTCACACTATCATACTCAAACATTCATATGCAATACCTTCTACACATGTCAATCCAGACCACACACAACACGCTCACATTCCAACCAACATATCTCATACGTGCTTTCAAACTTGCTTTCCAGGCCTTACATACAAAACCCGGTCATAACCTTAGTCAACCATTTAACCCTTACTCAAAAACAAATATAACGACCGATAGCGTTTTAACATTACTGAACAATGTCGATGAAACTTCAGTTTCTGAAGCTCATACCTGCACACCACAACAAGTAAACCAACTTTTGGGTAACTCAAACGACTACCTAAAAACGTTTTGCCAAAACATTAGGTATATTAATTGAAACTTTTTAAGCTTGCAAGCATTTTTAAATCTCCTTTCTTTTGACAGTGAAGTTTTAGTTCTAACAGAATGCTGGTTACCGTGCCTAAGAAATCATCAAATCCCTGAAATAGATAGTTACACCAGTCATAAAACTACGAAACATATTAACCAGAGCGACGGTGTGGTAGTTTATACAAAATCATTTCTGAATCCCACGGTAGAAGAACCAGATTTTAATAATTCAGCATCTGGGTTAATAATCAAGACCAAAATCGGTACAGCAGTCCTAAGCGTCCACCGCTCACCGTCTACTGATAATATAGACAGCTTTTTACGAGCGCTAAATGATATACTTCCAACACTACGCGAATTTAAATCTGTTGTTTTCACTGGTGACATTAATATTGACATTGGGTCACCCTTAGATACTCGCTCCCAAAACTACTTAAATTGTCTCGCATTTCATGGTTTTCTCCCTGCTCACACTCTACCGACCAGAGGCAACACCTGCCTCGACCACATTTTTATAAGAACAAACAGTCCTGCAACCACTCTAATTTTTGAGTCCACCATAACTGACCACTACTCCACTTTAGCATGCATCAAAACTAAGAAAGCGCGCACAAAGAACAAATACACTATAACTAAAATCAATTTTGAAAGCCTAGATAAATCTTACGAGCAGCTGGATTTCAACCCTATTCTATCTACAAAGGACGTAAACGCTGCCACGGATAACCTAGTTAACCTACTGTCTAAAGCTATAATGGAGAACTCAACCACATCGATACAGTCAGCGAGGAAAAGGATACTCAAACCTTGGATAACTCCAGGTTTGTTGAGATGTATTCGCAACAGAGATAGACTTAATAAAAAACTTAAATTATCACCAAACAACGAAATCCTCCTCATGACGTACAAACGCTACAGAAACTTCTGTACAAAACTCCTCAAGAAAGTCAAAAGGCAATACGACAGGGAACAATTAAAAAATGCAGGACATAATACAAAAGCGCTCTGGACCGCTATAAAAAACATAACTTACTCTACCAAATCAAAGCACTCTTCTACTCAACTATTACTTAATTCACATTCTCCAACTGATTCTTGCAATAAAGTAAATAATTTTTTCGTTAGCATCGGTAAAGAGCTCGCTGATAAAATTATCGGCAGTACTGTGCAACCATTCCAAACGACCCGTCAAAGATCCCTATCAGCATGTCTTCGTTTGTCCCCGAAGAAACTGACGATGATGAGATTCTGAAAACTATACATTCTTTAAAATCTAGTGCAGCGACCGGCTGGGACGGGATCTCAGCCACCATTCTGAAAAGGTACTCAGCTACTCTGGCACCTATTGTATGCCATATTTTCAATCTCTCTTTTCAAACTTCTGTTTTTCCCACTTCATTTAAAAGGGCACTTATTCACCCCATCTTCAAGGGTGGCAATGGGAACTTATCTAACAACTATCGACCAATTGCAGTGTTAAGTGCTCTGTCCAAAGTAATGGAACGCCTCATTAATAAAAGGTTGAGAAATTACTTAGAGCACTTTAATCTTATTTCACCACAGCAATTTGGGTTTCGCGTAAAAAAATCCACCTCTGACGCTGTACATGATTTGACTACTTTTATCGTTTCAAAGCTTAATAAGAATAAAAAAGTACTAACAGTGTTTTTAGACCTCGCGAAAGCGTTTGATACCGTTCCCATTAAAACCCTTTTACAAAAACTCGAAAATATAGGTGTCAGAGGTCCACAACTCCAGTTTTTCCATAGTTACCTCACAGATCGCACGCAAGTCGTTAAAATAGGAAACCACGTAAGTGACGAGCTTCCTATTGAATATGGTGTGCCACAGGGGAGTATTCTTGGCCCTACATTGTTTCTGGTTTTTATCAATGACCTCTGCAATCTCACTATCCCAAATTCTAAGATTGTAACTTACGCAGATGATACTGCAATAACTTTTTTCGCGGACTCCTGGTCAGAACTTCAAGTTAAAGCTCAATCGGGTCTTGACTGCACCCTTGACTGGCTTCTGGCTCACACCCTTACACTCAACACAAGCAAAACCAAATTTATCACATTTTCTATTAGCTCAACATCCCAGCCAAAAAATCAGTTATCACTCACTGCCCACACATGTCTCACAAAAACTACCCAAAATTGTAACTGCACTCAAATTGAGATTGTCAATAAAATTAAATACTTGGGCGTAATTTTAGATAATACTCTGAACTTTAAAGCCCACGTGGAAGCACTGATGAGCAGAGTGCGCAAATTGATATTTATCTTTAAAACACTTAGACTTGTAGCTAACCAATTTATTATCCGCAATGCCTACTATGCACTTTGTCAGTCGATATTATCTTACTGCATTTCCTGCTGGGGCGGGGCGTCTAAAACCACGCTACTTCCATTGGAGATTGCACACAGGGCAATATTAAAGATTGCAACTTTTCGACCAATTTTATTTTCAATGTTCTTAACGTACAACAGTTGTTCATTTTTCATGCAATCTTGTTACAACATCACTTAACTCCCTTTGTTAAACTTACAAAACGTCGTAAAGATTTAATTTGTTCCCTTCCACAAACCCGCTACTCCTTTACGAAAAAAATTTTCATCTATCTTGGCCCTTTCTTGTATAACAAAATTAATGCAAATATTTCAGTTTATTGTTTATCTGAACAAGAATGTAAATCAGCAGTCCGCTCCTACCTACTAGAAAAAACGTATGACGAAACCGAATCCTTTCTTACTACACTATCATAAGTATACGCGCAACACACACATTATCAAAACACACACACTGTAACTCACAAACCCACCCCCCTCCCCTACACACACTCCCATACACATATATTACCACACACCCACACAACACAATTACTCAATAAGATATAGACTAATACTTACAGGCATATTTCATATTAATATTTGTTTTTTGTTTTTTAATTTTGTTTTGTGTTACTAAAACTAAATATTGAATTGTACAAAGAGTTTTGTCTAAGAGGACAGTACCCCAACCATTTTTGTAGCATATCATTTGTAAAGTGTAACTGTTTTTTTTTTAAATTGTATTTACTGCAACACCTTTTGTGCAATAAAGTTTTTTTCTTTTTTTTTTTTTTTTCATTTTTCAAAATCGAACAATCTGTTCCAAGTTCCACCAAAGTCGCCGTTTCTGCTATAATTTCTTTTATCTCCTTTGGGTGTAATATGACTTCAAGTCTCTTCAATTTTTTTTCAATTACTCCAAAAACCCTGTCCGCGGGCATAAAAGAAAGCCCAGTAACTGGGAACACTATTTCAATTGTTTTGATACTGGGATTTCTCAGTAACCATTTAGAGCAGGCACCAACAACAATGCAGTTTTTGTTTTGGCCGCCACAACCGTCGGCGACCAATCGAATTGTTGTGATATTAGTTTTATCCGTTTCAGTTAAACGGTGGTACACCGCGGACGCAACAAGATTTGAGTCTTTGATTACTTTTGTATATATTCCCAATAGCCACTACATCCACATTCCATTTTGTAATATAGGAGCTAGGATTTTGACAATAAAGATTCCCGTTTTGAATCTCAATCGTTTGTTTTATTACGCTCAAAAACACCGTAGCTAAAGTGTGGAAGTACCCCACATTGGTGACCCCGACGTGATATAATGTCGCAAGAGAAGGCCACAAGTGAAGGAAGCAATCCCATGAAGATGGACTCCGACTTAGCCGCCATATCGGTTCAGTCCAGATTATTACCATTTTGGCGGGAGATTCCACGAGCCTGGTTTATCCAGTTTGAAGCTGTCGTGGACCCCTTGAAGACTTCGGACGACCAGAAGTTCCGCTACGTGTTACAACAACTGCAAACCACCGATCTTCAACAACTGACCGACATTTTATACAATCCACCCACCACGGATAAATATAATGCTGTGAAGAATAGACTGCTCACCGTGTACGACAAGTCTGACGTCAAGAACTTCCAGAAGCTAATCAGCGGCCTAGAGTTGGGTGATCAAAAACCCACACAACTGCTACGCAAGATGAGAGAACTAGGAAGCGGCATGATCACAGATGAACGATTGAAAATCGAGTGGCTCAATCACCTACCCACACAGATGCGCGTTGTGCTGTCGGTCAACATGGAAGCATCCTTAGATACCCTCGCTGCAATGGCCGACAAGATGGCAGAATACACCGAACCAGCGACGGTTGCCGCAGTGTCCACAACCACGCAAGATGCCGTGACGTCAACACAGCTAGAAATACTTTCGAAGCAAATGGAGAAACTATGTCTAGAAGTGGCAGAGCTACGCGGACGGTCAAGGGAGCGCCATACACCCCGTTACACACCGTTCAAATCACGGTCAAGATCACAGTCTCGCCGGAATAGCAACAAGGCGTCAGTCAAACCCGGCGATCCAACGTGGGAGTGTAGATACCATTTTCGTTTCGGTGATAAGGCAAAACGTTGCGAGTCACCGTGTTGTAGGAGAAACAAGAATCACACGACGTTAAACTAGCTACGACATAGACTGTGGCGGACGTCGATGTTCCCAACACCTCCAACCGCCTATGTGTCTTCGATCGCGACACTCGACAGCGTTTCCTCGTAGACACCGGCGCCGAAATTTCCGTATTACCCGCAATAAACAAAAGAAAAATGAAAACAACAAGCGCCTACACATTATACGCTGCAAACAATACACCGATCAACACTTACGGTGAAAAAACCCTAAGGCTAAATCTTGGCTTACGACGCAGTTTTCTATGGACATTCATAATAGCAGACGTGAAAACCGCGATCATAGGGGCTGATTTCCTACGTCACTTCAAGCTCCTGGTCGACCTCCATAAAAAGAAGCTCGTCGATAAGGTTACCGACATATCAATCGACGCCATTGAAGTTGCAACAAATGAACAAACTATATATGTCATTAGCACCGACCAAGCGTATTATGACATTTTGAAGTTATTCCCGGAGGTGCTGCGACCTATGTCCTTGAAGGAGCCAGCCAAACATGATGTAGTGCACCATATTGAGACGACGGGCGCTCCAGTCTTCGCACGAGCCCGTCCCTTGCCCCCCGACAAATTTAAGGCTGCTAAGGAGGAGTTCGACCACATGCTGGAACTCGGCATATGCAGGCCATCAAAGAGCCCGTGGGCAAGCCCGCTGCATAATTATTGTCAAGAAGAAGGATGGAGGCCTAAGAGTATGCGGCGACTACCGACGATTAAATTCAGTGACACTACCAGACCGCTATCCTATACCACGAATACAAGACTTCACGTACCAGCTACACGATATGAAGATATTCTCGAAGCTTGACCTCAAAATGGCCTACTACTGGATTCCAATTGCAGAAGAAGACGCCCAGAAAACAGCAATTATCACACCATTCGGGCTATTTGAATTTACATGCATGACGTTTGACTTACGCAACGCTAGTCAGACGTTCCAAAGGTTTATGCATCAAATACTGCGTGGCATAGACAGCTGCTTCTGTTACGTCGACGACATACTGCTGTTTTCAAAGAACGAAGAGAGCCACAGACAACTTCTTCGGCAAGTTCTAGAGCGCCTAAAGAATTACGGCGTCATGCTAAAGGTAGAGAAATGTGAATTCGGCAAGGACAAGATTGATTTTCTCGGTTACGAGGTATCAGGCAACGGGATCAGGCCCACTGAAGAAAGAACCCAAGCAATATCAAGTTACCCCAAACCCAAGACGATAGCTGATTTACGACGTTTTCTGGGCATGATAAATTTTTATCGCAACTGCTTACCCCGTCAAGCCGAACAACAGAATGCATTAAATAAATATTTACACAATCAAAAACGCAATGATAAAACGCCCATCGCGTGGACACCACAGGCAGAGTTGGCGACTAGAGTAACTCCAACTTCTGCTACTTGTATCGATAATGTCTTCTGCGATTGTGATTATTTAGCTAAAGCTATCGTAAATTATTTGCCGTCAGATCATAGTGGACAAACGGTAACTTTTAAGTTTAAAATACCTTTGCAAAAAGTGCAAATACAATTTAGACCAATAACAACTGGCAAATTAAATAGATTCAATAGTAACCTAAATAGTAAGTTAAATGTTCGAGACCATAATTTGCACGATGCAAATAAATTGTATGAGGATTTCTTTTCAGTAGTGCACACTGAATTCAATAAAACTTTTGAAAAGAAAACCAAAAATATTTGCCCTAATTTTGTATTTAGTGATTGGGCAACTAGAGGTATTAGGATAAGTAGGGAAAGACTGTTCGAGCTGTATGGCCTTAAGCCTTACATTAACACTGTAACTTTGAACAAGTATGTTGCTACATATTCCAAAAATTTTAGAAACACCTGCAAGGTAGCTAAGCTAAAGCCCTGTACATTGGCAACAAGATTAAATCAGCAGAAAATAAAATAAAAACAGTTTGGAAAGTCATAAATAATGAAACTAATAGGAAAAAAATACGAAACACTGATTACACATTGGAGACTTCACGTGGTGCCATCAGCTCTAACTTAGAAGTAGCTCAATAATTTGTAATTTTTTTCTCTAATATTCCATCTAAAACGACGGAAGCTCTAAATTCTTCACCCGATGTCTCAATTGATTTATTAAGAGCGAACGTTCCAGGCTGTCCGGTTGAATTTCAATTTAAACATATAAACCCTATGATAGTTATAAAAGCTTTCCGGCAAATCAAAATAAAATTGACCGAAGATCTATGGGGATTATCTATCAAAGTTTGTACATCAATAATCGAGACTATAGCACCATACTTAGCTTTAATATTTAATTTGTGTGTGGATCAAGGGGTCTTCCCAGATATAATGAAATACAGTAAAGTTATACCACTCTTTAAATCTGGGGACAGTAAAGACACCAACAATTATAGACCAGTATCCGTGCTGCCAGTATTCAGCAAGGTATTCGAAAAGGTAATGCTCAATCAAATGCTTAATCATTTTAACACCAACCAAATCTTACACGATCAGCAATATGGTTTCACCAAAGGATGTTGTACGACTGACGCAGGTGTCACCTTATTAAAACACATATTTACAGCGTGGGAGGAGGCCCAAGATGCCATAGGAATCTTTTGTGACCTCTCCAAAGCATTTGATTGCGTAAATCATGAAACCTTACTATTGAAACTTCAGCATTACGGACTAGGTGAACTTGCACTCAGTTTAGTAAAATCTTATTTAAATGATAGACAGCAGCAAGTTCAAATAAATGGTATAAATTCACTCGGTCTAAAAGTAAAAATGGGTGTTCCACAAGGCTCGATATTAGGTCCTTTCCTCTTTTTAGTATATATTAATGATCTACCCCATTTATTAAAAAAACAACCACACGTGGTGTTATTTGCATACGATACTTCTTTAATTTTTAAGATAAATAGACGTGCATCAAATCTTGACGACGTAAATAACGCCCTACTGCAGGTCCAAAATTGGTTCACTGCCAATAATTTAGTATTAAATGGCAAAAAAAACGAAATGCATAAGATTTGCTTTACCAAATGTGAAAAGTAATGATTGTGATATAGTATTGAATAAGGAGAAACTAGAATTCGTAGATAAAACAGTTTTCCTGGGGATCACGCTCGACTCAAGGCTACAATGGGGTCCTCATTTAACATCTCTTGCGGGACGGCTAAGTTCAGCAGCTTATGCTGTAAGAAAAATCCGTCAATATACTGATGTAGATACCGCGAGGCTGGTCTATTTCAGTTACTTTCATAGTATCATGTCTTACGGTATTTTACTGTGGGGACGGGCTGCAGATATCGAGTCTATTTTTATTCTGCAGAAAAGAGCCATCAGAGCATTATATGGCCTCCGCAGGCGCGATTATCTAAGGGAACTGTTTAAAAGTATTAACATCATGACGGTACCCTGTCAATATATCGCACACCTAGATCTAAACTGAGACAACTCAAAAAAGTTCATTTTTCAGGAGACGATAAAAACGTATATCTGCCTTTTTTGTTAGGGAAGTTATACAATTTAATTTTATTCTAGGTAATAAATAGCTTGTAAAATGTTACTGTATATAAACTGGGGCTAAAATTCAATCCTTTCTATCGATAATCACTGTTTTTCGAGTTGTTACACTTTAGGGTGGTGACTATGTATAAAAAATAAACACCATTTAGACTTGAAACAGTTTTATTGAATCATTTTGAGTTGTACCTATGTGAGTATAAAAATTATGTAAATAATTATTCAAACAAAAGTGCACTAAACGAGTAAATTAATAATGAAACATTAATAAAAACCATACACTAAAAGTTATACATTAATGTAAAGTTACTACCAATGAGAAAAGGAATCTCCAAAGTTAAAAGGGAACAAAAAATTGAGATATTTTTCTCTCATAATCAAAAAAGGCTTTAATCTTAAACAGATAAATAAAAAATAAAACTTTCATGTAATGCGATGCTAATATAAATCACAAAAATCAGTCTCAAAATCTTAAAATGTAAATTTTAAGAATTTAGCCTAATATTAATTAAAAATAGAAACGTCTTACAAATTATTTAATGGTAATAAGAATTAAATTCTTGTACAAAATTCTTACAATACTAATAGGCATTGTTTGGTATGGCACCTTAGAGATCAATAATTAAAAATAGGAGATTATCACTTTTCCTATTCAAGAAAAAACATGTCTCATATTACCTAACTAAATAACAGACAAAAATAAAAAGGTTATAAATTCATAGATATAGGAAGGCTGTACTCACGTATAAGGCACATTAGTTTATTTTATAATAAACACAAAGTTTTCAAAAGCAATCAGATATTATCACCAATTACGTTTTTAAAATAAGAATCTACATAACGCTGTGGGATAGCGTGTTTTGTTACAAGATCCTTAATGTCTTTTATCTTTGCTTCAGAGAGAGGTATTTTTTGATTGTAAGCTTTTTTAAGCCCCGTAAAAACAATCTGATCATCTTTGGTTCGGCGTTTGCGCACAGACACCTTTTTATAATTTTCATCTGAAAATGAGGTTTTGTAAAAGAATGCTCCTGGATTCTCCTTTTCCACTCTTAGGACTTTTATATCGTGCCATTTCACTTGGCTACGATCTTCATCTAAATTGAAATTCGTTCCCCACTCTTCTTGCAAGATTTTAGTGTCATAAAAATTTTCATGTGTCATTTCTTCTACACGGTAAGGACTGCCGGTTTTTTTTGCCGTTCGGATCAATGTACAATACTGTTGCGGTGTAAATATTGGGCCAGATTTTACGTGCCTTTTGATTTGTTTCTCAATAACGCTGTGAACATTGTCACCCTCGTTTTGAGAATGACCGCGTATTAGGAATTTATGCGTTATTGATTTAACTTTTTTTGTGACAACAGCATAAGCATAAGCAGATAGTAAATATTTATTTTTTTGTTGTCCACAGCAATTATCAGAATAGAAAATAATCTCAATATCTTCATCTGGATGTTTTTGTAACAAAGTGTCAATGTATTGCAGAACACAGGAGCCTATTTCAACAGCACCCCTTTTACCTTCTGTCTCGTCCCAAAAATAACAAATTACATCTTTTGCCCTCAGATCGCTTATTGTAAAATTTAAACAATTAATTCGAGATTTATAGAAAAACAGTGAAACTTGACCCTTTGGAACTTGCATAACTGCTTGTAGATCGTAGACAGCTACGATTACTCCGTCATTTCTATTCTTATCTTTTTCTTTGTGGTCCCTTGCTAATGTTTTTTCTAAAAGATGTTGTTCATAATTCTCTTGTAATTTTTTTTTTTTCGTCTTCATTGGCGTTTTTAAAGCCCTCGCAAAGATCGCAAAGATCTTTTTTTGGAATATGAAATGCAATATTAAATTCCGTATTGAATATTCTGTTAAAGGTTGACTTCGTGGTGAAAGGTAACTGTTTATGTTCACAATCTTCTTTGTAATCGCGATATAAGTCGGCAAGAGATTTGTCACTGCAAATAAATTCCCTTGATGTTTGAGCCCTCAAGTAATGGGACTCAATCCTCGGGATGCTGTTAATGAACTCTACAACACTTTCTTTAATTCCCGCATCAATTTTTGGTTGATTACCGTGTTTGCCTCTAAAATCATTGGCTACAATACCAGCATCATTTTTTTTACAGAGTGCAGTCGTAATACTTGTGTTACTCAAGTCAAGTGTGGCCTTAAAAAAAGCCTTATACACTCGAATTTTATTGATTGATGATTATAGGTACACGCACGCGTTGAGTTTACGCGTGTCCCACAGCACAATCAGAATAATTGCGCACGAACCATTTTAATGCTAAAAATAACGCTAAGAGTTCAAGATAATTAATGTGAAACTTTAATTCTGAATTTTTCCAAGCGCCGTTAATGCGTTCGTTATTGCAACAAGCGCCCCAGCCAGTCCTGGACGCATCAGTGAATATTTCTAATGTGAATGCTTGAGCCCTTATAGAATTGGAAGTTGTGGAAATATTATTTGACCACCAATTCAGATCATTCAAAATTATATTAGATAATTTTATTTTTGTATCAAAATTATTATTTATTTTTAAGGCCAAGTATTTTTGTCGTTCTAAAATTTTGGTGTAAATCCATCCATATTTTACTGCGGGACATGCAGCAGTTAGAACCCCAATTAATTGTGCAAATTCTCTTATTTTACAGCGTGGTAAACGTAAAAATTTATATATTAAACTAGCTATGTGAGTGCGTTTTTCGTCTGGTAAGAACATTATCAATTTTTTTGAATCATACATAAAACCTAAATAATTATTTACAAATCTGTTTTGGTTCTAATGAACTCTTATTTAAATTAATAACGAAACCAAGGGATTCTAATAATTTCAAAGTTTCTGTTAAGTTATCACGACATTCAGAATAGGTATCACCGATACATAATACGTCATCAAGGTATTGAACAGATTTATAACCCCGGTTCCTAAGATGGGACATTACCTCTTTCATTATCTTGGTAATCTAGGTGCTATAGATAAGCCATATGGCATAGCATTAAACTCATACAAAAGGTTTTGTGCTTTATCATCCTCGAAATGAAAGCGTAAGTATTTCCGGTGATGTTTAGCAATAGGAATTAAAAGATATGCTTCTTTCAAGTCTATGTTAGCCATGTAACCGTTTTGAGGTATTAATTTAGTAACGGTCCTATAATCTTCCATTTTAAAATGAAACTTAGAGATAAACTTGTTTAGTGGCTTTAAATTCAAAATAAACCGCTTGTCGCCGTTTGGTTTAGAAGTAAGGAATATCTTTGATATGAATTGATTCTCGGTTGGTGAACATGTTGATTTTGCACCCAACTCAAGTAATTTTTTGATGGCTAAATTCATATCCTCTTTATTTGACGTTGAAAGACAATTACGAGGTGAAAAGGTTTGCACCGGAGTTTCAGAAAATGGTATGGAAAAACCCTGACGAATCCATTCGAGAACAATGTCATTGG
This sequence comes from Eupsilia transversa, assembly GCA_914767815.1. Taxonomy (NCBI): domain Eukaryota; kingdom Metazoa; phylum Arthropoda; class Insecta; order Lepidoptera; family Noctuidae; genus Eupsilia; species Eupsilia transversa. The sequence goes on along the minus strand of OU611873.1, from coordinate 17,191,856 downwards.
AAGTTATGTCAAGCCAATGAGAATAAAAATGACGTATTCGTCCAGAATGTACCTGTTCTATTGTTGAGGTTGAGCACGCGTTTTGTTCGTGTTCGAGTACCTCGGTTGCGCCGCTGTCTGCGCCTTGCATGCTGCAGGGGCTTGTCTCCTCTGGCCTCCGCGCCCCCCCTGTTCGACAGGTAACGCGAAGGACCTGGCCAATTTTCCTGGTACCGAGTTCGTGCGACTGCCGATTGAACGGCCAGTGGAGGTTTTTGGGGCACCGAGGCCTGTTTTATTTGCAGGCCCTGCCTTTCAATAGCTTTTGAAGCTTTGATTTTTTCGGATAGTTTTATTCCGAATAAAGTGCTATCCCTTTCGTTATCCTTGATAACATTTAGGAATAATTTTTCCAAACCGGGTGTCACCAATTTGATTCGTGCTTCAGTATCCATATGATGAAGATGGGTCAAAATGCGACAGCTGTACTGCACTTGCACTTAACATTTTTATGGCTTGGATTTTTTCTTCGCCAGTAATGAGAAGAGTCATGGCCCTATTCACGGCTGTGATCCCAGCACCAAGAAATTGTTGCGATAACTCCATCTTCTTATCGCGGTTTCTAGCCATATCTGTAATAGCTGCCGAAATTTCAACATTCAGTTTTGGTGCTTGTAAAAGAGCACAGTTGGAGGGGACAAGATATTCTTTTAATAATTTGTCCTTGGCTTCCTTGGGAAGTCCTTTTTTTAATATGGGCTGCCATCTTTGTGCCAAATTTTCATGTATGCTTTCCCCAAACTCGGGAGTGTCGTCAGATTGCTCCCCTAATGCTGACAGAATTTCTGGGTCAAGTTCATGTGCAACCGAAGGTGCTTCGGTTTCTGGTATTCCTGGATCGGGAATCGGTATCTCGGGAATATCGGTAACCTCTACGGCTGGTAAATTTGCAGGTCCGTTTTGGTCCACTTCGGCATCTAATAATAAAATTATTTATTTTATTTATGTAGGTACTTTGACAATAATACCTTCGTTCTATCTCTCGGATAGACCCCAGGCTTTGTCTAATTTCGCAAAATTGTTAAGCTACCTCATGTAAGATATCGTCGCTCGGCATCCAATACCGCGAATGCGATGTTCATCAAATTTTGAGACAAAAAAAACTTTATAACATGTACTGCATACATACTATTATTTTGAAATAATATATTTTAAACTAATTTAATGTGTTTTGATTGTATTAAACACTTTTTTTCCACTTTAAGTTAATATTGGTAAAGGTAAGTCACATTCGCGGTTTTTACTTATTATTATTGGTCACATTTCATCACATTGGCGGTTATGCTCTAGAAATTGGAACAATTTTTTTTTGTTTGCAATTTTTATTGAAAAAATTTAATGGAGGAGCTCGTGGCTAAGTAATAATAGCCGCACGGGTCGATCCATCAGGTTAAGCTGCGCTTGCCAGGGTAGGTCCGTGGATGGGTGACTATCTTTACATACCGAGACTCCTCCGTGCTTCGGAAAGCACGTTAAGCCGTTGGTCCCGGCTGTCATTCGTGGATCTTTGACAGTCGTTACGAGTTACGAGTCGTCAGAAGCCCGAAAGTCTGACAACCAGTCTTACCAAGGGGTTTTGGTTTTTATTGCACGTATTTCGCATATTTCAGTCAATATCAGTTTCCTTCACGGGCACTCCTTCTTCTACCTGTCACTCCGGACCACCTTGAAAAAGAGCCTCAGTCACAACTTACAGACTTGGAAATCTCGCCTTATCCTTCCTATACAAATTTATTTTATCAGTCTCAGCCAAATTTCGTTGAAACCCAAATACGTATGACCCAGTTACTGGGTTGTGGAGGTCAGATAGGCAGTCGCTCCATGTAAAACACTGGTATTCAGCTGCATCCGGTTAGACTGGAAGCCGACCCCAACATGATTGGGAAAAGGCTAGGCAGAATGAATGAAATTATTTTGAAACCAGGTAGGTAATTAAAAATATATTTGGTTTTGCCGCGCGTTTGCCTTTTACCTTCATCAAGTGGTATTTTCTAGTCACACATTTTCTTGAACTTGTGGATAAATTACCCATTAGTCTACGTTTTGGTGGCATATCATCACCCATGGATTTGACAAAGAATTTTTTGGAGTCCCAATCCATTTCAGTCCAGAAGCATTCAAAATTTTCTTTCTGATCTTCTTCTGACATATATCCCGGCAATTAAATACTCCTTTTAAGCATACATCTTATGTATATGTACCTACACCGCGGTCCTATTTCTCTTTTACTTCTTGCAATATCCTGTATCCACTTATTCTGCTTTCGAACTCCTAAAAAAGATTCGCCATTTATTCTTTTTACTTTTTCAATGTCTCTTTTTCGGCCACGACGAATCCCAGATCTAGATGCTTCTAATAAACCTGTTACATTTCCAGAAGAAGAAGGCTGTGACAGGGTCATTATTTGCACATCAGATGCTACATCTCGAGTTTGAATGACTAAATCGTTAGGCTGAGGCGAGACTGGGTTAGCCGGGTCAACAGGCTGCAACTGAGGCTCTATTTCAGGAAAATCTGGAGTAGTTCGCAGATGTTGGTCTGCCCAAGAAGTGTTCTGAGATAGCAACTCTATTTGAGTTTCAACGAAATTTGACTGAGACTGATAAAATAAATCCTAATAGGAAGGATAAGGCGAGATTTCCAAGTCTGTAAGTTGTGACTGAGGCTCTTTTTAAAGGTGGTCCGGAGTGATAGGTAAAGGAAGGAGTGCCCGTGAAGGAAACTGATATTGACTGAAATATGTGAAATACGTGCAATAAAATCCAAAACTTACCCAGAAACCCTGCGGGACCGTGTCGCGCTTGCGATGCGTATGGCGGCACTGAGGAACTAACGCATATTCGCGGATTTGATGGCGGAATATTACGTTCGCGGTTTTGGATGACTCTAATAACAACATGACTGGATAACTTTCTGGCAATTTTAAAATGTAGGATGACGTATTTGAACGAGTAGAATGAAATAAAACAAAAATCTGATTTTCGTCAAAAATGTCATATTCGCGGTATTGGATGCCGAGCGACGATATGCTTATTTTTTGCTTTTATGCCCTCGTGTTGACTCACGGCCAACCCTCAGGCTTGCCACATTCGATTTCGAATCAAGGCAACAAATAATTTTTTGAGGTTAAAATACCACATTGAAGCACTTGTTCACCAAAGTTGGTTAATATAAATAGGTACTTACCGTTACTGGCGTCGTTGTCAAAGCTCACATCAGATTCCGAAGATTCTAAAACTCGCACTACTCGACGACGATTTTGTCGTTCCTTTTCTTCGAGCTTACGAATCTTTTTATTGTAACGATAAATTTTATCTTTAGCACTACGCTTAGGCATTATTTCTACCTATTACTGACAAACAACTAAATTAAATATTAAAACCGTTAGTTTTTTAAATCGGGGACTGTGACCGCAGAACTCGTGTCGTCGTTGCCTCGCACGGAAAAAGAATGAGATTTGATCCAGTGATCGTAGGTAACAGAACAAAAAAAAAAAAAAGGGGTATTTAAAGAAAATTTAAAGTGCGAAGTTGCCTTGTAGGTTAGTGGAACTACGTTGTGATTGTTATATCTGAAGAATGAAGCGATGCAATATAATTGTAAATAATATCTAACACTAATCAGAATAAACTATGGCTGATGAATACCTACGCATCAAAGTAACACTTAAGGGGAGGCTCCCTAAATTTGATGTTAATTTGCATTAATATTCTGAAACAGTCACACATACAATCAAAATGGAACTTTAGCATATGATTCATTGGATCTTTTTCTTTCCATGTACAAGACAGTTACGTAATTGTAACATTTTCGCTCGATTCATTTTTTATTCAAAAATCATGTCTTTTTTAAAGATTATTACTTTTTTTTTCAAGATTGCTTGGCTTTTATGTCTAAAATAAATGTTAACAGTAAGAAAATATAGTTTACTATCCAGCCACAAGATATTTTTTCTCTAGATCAATTATTACTTTTGTTATAAACAAAATAAGAATTGAGACTTACGACATTTAGTTTCGAGCTCGAACGCGATCAAAGAGCGCACGCGGTATTCAACCTTATTACGGCTATGTTAGCGTCTATGTTAGCGTCTAACACCATAGCGGTCTAACCGGTCTCTCAGTGGCGGAGCTTGCGTAGAAATGATTTTAGAGTGCCTGGTCTTAAATGAATAGTTATCGCTCTAATGCATATTATAAATTGCATTTATAAATGCTCTTAAACAAATCAAAAATATTACAAACTTAAAAACAGCTCTCATGACCTATCATGCATTATGTAGAATCGGTACTACGTTACGGGCTCATAATATGGGGAAATAGTACCGATCTAAACCGAGCATTTGTTGCTCAAAAAAAGTGTATTAGGGCAATTTACGGGATGCACTCGGAGGAATCTTGTAAACCCATATTTAAGAAACTAGGTTTGTTACCGCTGCCGTCGCTTTATATATTTGAAATATGTATGTTCGTTAATAAACATAAAGACCTGTTTATATTAGCCAATGATATTAATCCAAGGAGCCGGCGTGATCCACAGAGACTCGTTCTGCATGATCTTCCCAAGCTTGCTAAATATAATAAAAGCTGCTTATATAATTGTGTTAGTATATATAATAATATACCGAGCAGCATAAAAAACTTAAACTCCAGATTATTTAAGGGAAAATTGTTTGACTGGTTAAACTCGAAAAATTTCTATAGTATTAAAGAATTTATGGATAACAAATTCTCATGTTAGTATTAAGTGAACATATGCATGCTAAGTACAATTCTGGCAAAACATGTAAGATCTTTATTGTAAATTATTGTAACACCATGTATACCATGTTTTATGCAAATAAATACTTACTTACTTACTTACTTACTTACTTGCAACAATACAAATTATTTAAATGAAGTACTAATTCCTTCTATACTTAAAAATATTATATAATAACAATTGTCGCTGATTGTAGGCGTAGCATACAAAAATAACGAAACCATTCAAAATGCAAAAAGGTACCTACTCAATGAACATAATTTATATTGATACAAGTTAAAAATGCACTAACCTTTAGTAACTTATAATTAAAGTTTAATACAACCTATACGAGTGTTGGGTGACGATATTATCCAATATTAAACTTAACACCGTGAAACAATATTTTCTCAATCCAAATTCCACGCTGGCGGCACCGGCGTATAACCTCTTAAGTCCAGGTTAATTAATTCCGTCGTTAAAATATAGCTAATATAGATTTCATTAATCTTCGAATCAACTTGATGAATACCACAATCCGGCTCGATAATGGACCATGTACAGAAACAACCAGGACTCGGGTAAAATAAAACGAGGAGAATTTGGAATTACTTAAAAAATGTGTACTAACTAGGTAAAAAGACACGAGCAGTAATGACTGCGCAATTATTACATAAAAAACTTAAAACAATAAAAGAGGACGCATCGTCGCTCGCTGCTTTGACGAATTCATCAGGCGCTCCAACAATTTGTCTATAAGTTTTTAACCGACTTTCTAAAAAGAAGGAGGTTATCAATTCGGTTGTTTTTTTATGTTTGTTACCTCACTATTCCGTCATTTATGAACCGATTTGGAAAATTATTTTTTTGTTTGAAAGGTCCCATTGTCAACAAGTCAGGATATGATTATGGGATCCTGGAGAAATCGAGGGAACTCTTCAAATATTATAGCCACACCTATAGCGATTTGGATATTTTTTGTAGTAACTTGTGCATTTGCTCTCGAAAAGCACGATTTGGTGAAGTGGAACTGATGATGAAGACCACAGATAGCCACCGGAACTACTCAATAATAAGTATTTCACGCGTTGCGATTCGATTACTTTAATATAGTTGCCAAGCAATTTATGCTAGTCACAATGCATATTATTATCGTGAAGTGGTGCTGATGGTGAAGTACTAGGAGAACTCCTCAACAATTAACGTCCCTGCATCGAAAAAGGCAATATTTTGTAAAAGGTGATGAGCAGTTGCCATAGGCTATTGTAACTTAGATAAATTACAAACCGACCCACTAAAAAGCGATAAATAAAAACTTTTTACAAAAAAAAAAAACAACCGACTTCAAAAAAGACAATACAAAGTTTAAAATAACTTTAATTTCGGAAGTCGGTGGCAAATAACGAAAATACAAAACCAAAGACCGAAACCGAAAAACCGAAATTAAAGTTATTTTAAACTTTGTAAGACACTACAAAGTTTAAAATAACTTTTAAAGTCGGTTGTTTTTTTTATTTGTAAAAAGTTTTTTTAGTATTATTTCCTTGTTTATTATATCGTAATCACCGCACGCACGGGTCGATCCATCAGGTTAAGCTACGCTTGCCGGGGTTAGCCGTGGATGGGTGACCATCTTTACATACCGAGACTCCTCCGTGCTTCGGAAAGCACGTTAAGCCGTTGGTCCCGGTTGTCATTCGTGGATCTTTGACACGACTGTCAAAGATCCACGAATGACAACCGGGACCAGACGAGTTACGAGTCTTCAAAAGCTCGAAAGTCTGACAACCAGTCTTACCAAGGGGTATCGTATTTCGTTACTGGGTTGTGGAGGTCAGATATGCAGTCGCTCCAAGTAAAATACTGGTATTCAGCTGCTGCTGCTGCTGTTAGACTGGAAGCCGACCCCAACATGATTGGGAAAAGGCTAGGCAGAATGAATGAATTATTGTAATCTAAGTATTTTATTATTCATATCCTGTTTCCACTGACTGAAAAACACACTGACTTTTATGACACATATTATTAATTTTACTGGTTATCCACAACTCTTTATTCCTTTTGCTGTTGGTATTAATTATTTTATCTACACCTGTGGCGGCATCTTCACCGCCACATACGAACTAAGCATCAAAGACCTGACGTCACAAGTCCTACATCGCGGTATAAGAGTTTACCGTGCGATTAACATATATAAGACTATCCGACATCAATCAACAACAACCACCGTCTGGTCGGAGGATCCTCCCTTTTCTATAGAGGATGAGTGAACTTTACACACTGTTCCACATACCCCTAAATTGGTGATCCCGAATATGAACGTCAGCGCAGCCTTCGTGCAACTACTTCAGCGTGACGTCATCATCATCACTCCCGCAAGCTTTCGTGAGGCGAGTCACACAGCCAGCCAGCACCCACGTCTTCAACGGGTATCCTGACCACCAGCATGCAGCGAACGTGCATTCCTGGTCACCACCCTCAGCCTCATCAGCAACCCGGCGCTGTACCACATCCGTCGCACTGGATCACAACGCAGCGCCACCCCGACTCACTGGGGAATCAAACTCAAAGCACCACCAATCACCGCAGACAGTTCCGACCCACTGTGAACTATGCGGCACCCGGTTCCAACTCACTGGAACCTCAACTGGCACTGGCAAGCATCGCAAGATACAAGACTCAGCCCACTATCGACCTCCGGTCTCCGGAGGGGAGTGATGTGGCGGCATCTACACAGCCACATACGAACTAAGCATCAAAGACCTGACGTCACAAGTCCTACAACGCGGTATAAGAGTTTACCGAGCGATTAACATATATAAGACTATCCGACATCAATCCTTGGGCAATTACCTGCCCGACACAACACCCGTCTGGTCGGAGGATCGTCCCTTTTCTATAGAGGATGAGTGAACTTTACACCCTGTTCCTCATACCCCTAAACACTCATGCTATAAATCCTCTATTAAAGTTTCGGAACGAGTTAGCTTATTGCCAACGTTAAAACGACCAGTGTCATAGTAACCATTATATCATCCAAACGAGTGTTATAATTTTGTACTAAATTTCATAATAAAAAAAAATAAAATAAAAAAAAACGTTTATTTTCAGGCATCAAGGGCCCATAGCATGTTAGTAATACCAAACAAAAACTTAAAAAATATGTTAGTAGTGACAACAACAACAACACATCTTCCAAATTTGAGGAAGATTTATCAAGCCCCATGTCTGACATGTAGCTTGATAAACCTATCCATAGTAGGCCCATCCAACCTATCTGAAAAAACCTTCAGGATGCTATTGCTGCTCCCCCTCACTCTGCGCATCACTGATGCCACTTTCTTGCGCATGATCGCGAAATAGTCATCAGTGTGTGCATCAGCGAACATCCCTGACGCACTGCAGAAACGCGGAAGCCTCAACAGCGCCCTGAAGGCATTATTGTATTGAATGCGCAGTGTGTTGTCTGCTTTTTGGGTATGATTGGCCCACAGACTGCTGGTGTAAAATATTTGACAAAACGCTTTGAAAAGTGTTATTTTCACCGGAACTGAACAACCAGCAAACCTGTGAGCCAGCATGTTTCCCCTCACAGCCATCGCCCTGCGCTCTCTTTCCATATCTAAGTCATCTTTAAGATCCTCCGTAACAATATGGCCCAAATATTTGAACTGTGTTACCCTCTGCAAAGGAGCACCGTTTAGTTCAACGGGAGGGACATTTGAGGGACTTTTGTTTCTTCCTCTAAATACCAACAGCTCACTTTTAGTGGGATTATATTTTAGCCCATGCTGCTCGGCGTATCTTTCACATATGGTGAGCAATTTCCTCAATCCACCGATTGTGGGGCTCAGCAGCACCATATCGTCTGCGTAGCTTAAGTTATTTAAACTAACTCCGTCTATATGGCATCCGACATGCGTGCTGCTGAGCTCCTCAAGCAAGTTGTTAACATAAATATTAAACAATCTCGGGGAAGTAAGACCTCCCTGCCTAACACCACATTTGAGTTTATATGGGTCCGACAATGCATTGGCCCATTTTACAAAGTTCCTCTGTTTGTCATACCAGATAGATAACATTGACACCAATGCTGCAGGCACTCCCGCGTCCCGAAGCTTCTCCCATAAAACCTTATATGAAACCAGGTCGAAAGCTTTGGAAAGGTCCAGGAAACAAGCATACACTGGTGTTTTTCTGTCCGTATAATATTTGACAGTGTGCTTCAACGCAAGTATTGCACTCTCAGTAGACAGCCCAGCACGAAAACCAAACTGTGTGTCGTGCAGTTTTGTATATCTACTGAGGTGCGCGTCCAGCACACTGTCAAACACTTTGGCGATCACAGTTGCCAGTGAGATTGGCCTATAATTCCCTTTGTCTGCTATGTCTCCTGTCCGATTCTTTACAATCGGTACAACTAATGTATCCAGCATCTCCTGCGGTAGGTAAGAATGCCCTACAAAACAATTTAAAAACATAGTCAATACTCTTGGCAAGTGCCACCCAGCATTTTGAAGATGCTCAATGCTGAGTCCATCATGACCAGGCGATTTTCCACGCTTCATACATTTAATTACGGTTTTTATTTCCGTACACGTAACGCGAAGGGGTATTCCTGATCGATGATAGGTCTCAGCATCGTTCACCCTCACCACAGACTCAAGAGGTGAGCTCACTATAAACTGTTCCTTAAATATATTAGCTATTTCAGTGTGGTCACTCTGACCCTCCACACTAACTGGTAAGCTTGGAAAGATATTAAGCTTTTTAGTGCCTTTCCAGAAAGATGAAAAACATTTCTTCGAATGGAGCGTGGCCAATATATCCATTTCGATTTTCTCCTGGTTCTTAATGACCCATTTCAGTTTTGATTTAAATAACTTACGACTTAAAATCATATCTTCATATATATGCCCACTACTGGGTTCCCCAAACCAAATCCACAGTTTAAATTTAGACCTTGCTTGAGTATGAAATTCTTTGACATGCTTGTTCCAGCCTTTTATACCTTTCCTTCTACTAAAGTCTAATAATGCAACTCGTTTGCTCCTTCGATTCCTTGCGGTCAGCGGGTGCAGACCCCCACGCCGGCACATCTGACACATTTGCCAAAATGGTCGGTTTAATGTTGGCAATAGCTAACCGTTTCAGAAACTTTTACAGAGGATTCATATCATGGGTGTAGATAAAGTCTTGTATTTTATTTTATTTTTATTTTTATTTTATTTAGGAAAAACAAACAGTAACATATTACATGTTTACAACAAGACATAAATACAAAATATGATAAATATGCTACCCACTACGTTTTCCACAGATTACTTAAAAAATATATTTATACAAAAACTAGAGAGACATACAGCGGTAAACTAAAATAAAATAATAATAGTAAAAGTTACATAAGCCGGGCACACAGATATACATCAATGCATTATGCTAGCTTCTCCTGAGTAACAGAGAAAATAAATACATCTCGAGAACGTACCTTTCAATGGTGAAAGACATTTTATGACATTGTCAACTGCCTATCCATAAGAATTGCTCGGATTTGCTTCCTGAATATATTTTTGCTAAGGAAAAGTATGTCGATTAGGCTAAATTCATCGTTATAAGTCTCAACCAAGCGATGAAGAGGTGATCGCGAGCCTCAAACTCAACTCAAACTCAAAGCATTTATTTCAATTAAACCATTTACAGGCACTTTTGAATTGTCAAGGAGTCGGTCAGTCAGAAAATATGAAGCTAGTTGCCCATTCCAAAGCGTAGTAGGTACCTATGGAGAAGAACGGGCAAGAAACTCCACGGACACTCTTTTAAATCAAAAAATTGTTACAAAAATTGGTTACATCATTCATGTTGAAATTACTTATACATGTGAGAACAATGTAGAAAGACGTGCATGATAAAAGCCTCCGTTGATATAAATTATAAAAATAAAAATAAACAATTCAAAAATTAAAAATAAGCCATGGCAGCCAAGACATGACCAGCCTCAACTGACGGCGCCCGTTCACGAACATGACGCATGGATTAGCACCATTCAGCTCAACCATTTTGAAGGGAGCTAAATGATACAACACACACGCCACCATCAGCGAGACATCTCAGTGAGCATGACATGCTCACAGCCGCCAGGGCACATTCAAGTCAATGAAAGACATAATTTTACCCGGTAAATGGTAGCTCTATAGTACATAGTACTCACATATGTGCTATGCAATTATATAATGCAAAAGAAATTGAGTTTATACAATGCAAAGATGTTCTTACAATCTTCAGCAGCTCCAACAGACTTTTCGAATGTTAATCAATTAGTTGTGGTTGTGGAGCAGGACCAGCATTGGCCCAAGCATTTTTATCAGTGATGTAATCCCCCAACTTATAATATGCCTGCCTGCATAGTGTGCGTTTTATACATGTTTTGAATTTCGTCTCATTCAGTTGAAGTATGTGGGGAGGAATTTTATTATAACATTTTAAACAGTACCCCATGAAAGATGAGTCTACTTTAGCCAGTCTGAAACCTGGTTGAACTAATAGGTCCCTATTTCTTGTACTATAATTATGTCTATCACCTCTTTTACTAAAAAGATGTAAATTTTTTCTAACATACATGATGTTTTCATAGATATATTGGCAAGGTACCGTCATGATGTTAATATCTTTAAACAGTTCCCTTAGAGAATCGCGCCTGCGGAGATGATATATGGCTCTGATAGCTTTTTTCTGCAGAATAAAAATAGACTCGATGTCTGCAGCCCGTTCCCACAGTAAAATACCGTAAGACATGATACTATGAAAGTAACTAAAATAGACCAGTCTCGCGGTATCTACATCAGTAAATTGACGGATTTTTCTGACAGCATATGCTGCTGAACTTAGCCGTCCTGCAAGAGATGTTAAATGAGGACCTCATTGTAGCCTAGAGTCGAGCGTGATCCCCAGGAAAACGGTTTTATCGACGAAATCTAGTTTCTCTTGATTCAATACTATCTCGCAATCATTACTTTTTACATTTGGTAAAGAAAATTTTATGCACTTAGTTTTTTTTCCATTTAATACTAAATTATTAGCAGTGAACCAATTATGGACCTACAGTAAGGCATTATTTACGTCGTCAAAATTTGTCGCACGTCTATCGACCTTAAAAATTAAGGAAGTATCGTCAGCAAATAACACCATTTGTGGTTGATTTTTTAGTAAATGGAGGAGATCATTAATGTATACTAAGAAGAGGAAAGGACCCAAAATCGAGCCTTGTGGAACACCCATTTTAACTTTTAAACCTAGTGAATTGATACCGTTTATTTAAACTTGCTATTCTCTATCATTTAAATAAGATTATACTAAAGTAAGCGCAAGTTTTCCAAGTCCGTAATGCTCTAGTTTCAAAAATAAGGTTTCGTGATCGACGCAATCAAATGCCTTGGAGAGGTCACAAAAGATTCCTATGGCGTCTTGGGCCTCTTCCCACGCGTTAAAAATAGTCTTAATAAGGTAACACCGGCGTCGGTCGTACAACGTCCTTTGGTGAAACCATACTGTTGATCGTGAAGGATTTTATTTGTGTTAAAATGATTGAGCATTTGATTAAACATTACCTTTTCAAACACCTTACTGAAAGCTGGCAACACGGATACGGGTCTATAATTATTGGTGTCTTTACTGTCCCCGGATTTGAAAAGTGGTATAACCTTACTGTATTTCATTAAATCCGGGAAGACTCCTTGATCCACACATAAATTAAATATTAAGGCTAAGTAAGGCGCTATATTCAATTATGGAGGTACAGACTTTAATGGACATTCCCCAAAGATCTTCGGTAAATTTTATCTTGATTTGCTTAAAAGCTTTTATTACAGTTACCGGGTTAATATGTTTAAAGTTACGCCTTTACTAAATCAAAAGAAAGCGAGGGCGAGGAATTTAAGGTTTCAGTAGTTTTAACTGGGATTCTAGTAAAGAAATTTACAAATTCTTGTGCAACTTTTTTGTTATCGCTAATGAGACCACCACATGACGTCTCCAGTATGTAATCAGAATTATGCTTTTTGGTCCTGTTCGTTTCATTATTGATAATTTTCCAAACCGTCTGTATTTTATTGTCTGCTGATTTAACCTTGTTGCTAATGTGTACGGCTTTAGCTGCCTTACAAGTGTTCTTAAAAGTTCTAGAATAAGTAGCAACATATTTATTAAAAGTTTCCTCGTTAATATAGGGCTTAAGGCCATACAACTCGAAAAGTCTTTCCCTACTTTTCCTGAGTCCTTTAGTTGCCCAGTCACTAAATAAAAACTTAGGGCTGATAGTTTTATTATTTTATTTTTATTTTATTTTATTTATTTATGGGACAATAAACAGCTACAATATAAATATTTACAAACAAAAATAATGAAGGCTCCTAAGTAGTGTTAACAATATTGCAGCCCACTACATTATCCGCATGTTAACAAAATTAGGATAACGTAATAAGTGCCACTAGATAAGCATTACTCAGATAAATAACAAGAAAAATACTAATTATTATTAAAGTACAATACAGTAAATTAATTATTAAAAAAAAAAAAACTAAGTAAAAAATAAAAATGAGATAAATAGTCATTTTGAATAAAATTAATAACTTGCGATTGTTCCTTATTATCACAAAAAAAATAATTAAGATTAATAAATAAAAAATAAAAAAAGGAATTGACAGTAAAATACAATTCAATAATAAAAATAAATAAAAAGGTTGAAACGGTTGAAATTGTTGAAATAAATTAAATTTTGAATTAAGGACTCACACTCACTATTTCTTATTATCATTAGATAAGATTTTAAAAATATTGGACTTAAATTTCGATTTGGAACATACAAAAATATCAATGTCAATGAAGTTGCGATTATAAGATTCCACCATACGACGAACAGGGCAACGCAATCCTGAATTAGTCCGACAGGTATTTACAGCAAACAATGTACCTGCACGGACACTACGCTTATTCACAGTGCGAGGGACCACATAACATAACTTACTCGTGAGATCAATGGAATCGAAGTGATTATGAACAATACCATGCAGTACGTTGGCTTCTAGAAACTTAAGTCTAGATTCTAATGTTAACATATTATATTTACTAAGTAATTGTGAATACGACAAACACCTTTTATAGCACCTATAGTACATGGCGCGCAGAAAGAGAAATGCCCATTTTTGGCCATGAAACGCCCAACAATTTGCTTTTGTTAAAAAAAACGATCTTATTTTATGTTTATTAATCGCGGTATTCATATAATCAAACAAGACCGCAACATTTTTGCAAAAAAAAAAAATACCGAAAAAATAAAATGAAATTAGGTAAATCCGGAATTCAGTGGATAACATAAAAAGTGTTGCCAATGACTAATTTCATTCAAAATATCTAAATACTCTTTTCTTCAATAGATTTTTTATGATGTAGTTATTATATTTAGTCATTATATGCCAATATTAATCGTTTTTTTCGATTATTATTAAGATGTTATGATAAATAAACAAGCGAATTGCTAGTTGATATACCATAAATTCTTTAGATCATAATAAAAACGCTACTGCACAATTTAACTGTCATTCTTATCTTTTCTTCAAAATATGACACATTATGACAGCACGGTTATCTGTCATACGTGTATGTATAACTAAATAATCACAACTCAACTTCGTTACGTTTGTATTATTTTGTTTGTTTTCTTGCGGATTTGTTATCTAACCGACGAATAAGCTTTCTAAATGGACTCCGACAATTCTTCTTACCCTACTGACCACGGCCTGAACATGGATCCTGACTCGATATCCACTGATAATGATGACCCCAGCTTTAACACCGGCCAGAGTACCTCCCAGCTCTCAGTGACTCATTCAAGAGAACACTTACGATGTGTCAATTGTGGTTTAAATGTCACGAAAATACGAAGACATTTATTGGAAATTGCGGCAGTACGAAATCTTATACAACAACGGGTTCGACCACAGCAGGTAAATAATTAATCCATGTCACCATGTGCCACAGTCATGTCTTCCTCTGAGAAATGCTTTTTTACTGAGTTGACTTAAAGTAATAATAATATCTAATTATTATGGCTTCTTTATTTAGGTGCAAGTTTCAAGAGGCAGTGTAGTGTGCCATTCGTGTTGGACTGCAGCCTGGAATCAAATACGACATCCAACTAGTGAACAGCAAAATGCACCGATAATTGGTCATGGACATGTGTGCATAAGCTGTGGCAGGTCACTTTTGAGAATAAGATCACACACATTGAGGTCCGATTCTCCACATTTGGAACTCATAAGGAATTTGATTGCCCATCAGATTGCACCACGTGAAGTAAGTATTCAACAATTTTTTATTTATACAGTAAATGTGTTTTACATATTTTTTATTCTGTTTGCATATCTGAAAAAAGGCAACAGTCTGCCTTTGTGCAGTTTTTTTTTTACTTATGCATAAAGTCTGAAATAAATAAGATAATCTTGAATTTAAACTAACAAATCTTTTTTATTTTTGTTCTCTGAGTCTTCATTTTTGGTTTTTACAATTGTTTCAGCTGCCACCATCATCTCATGTGTGTCATAATTGCTGGCGAAGGACTGATAGAGTGGCATCACGTTCAACTGCAGAACGGGAACCATCTGAACCAGCAAATCTGTCCTCGTTGCAATCTGAAGAAGCTAGCATTGTATTGCATCCTGAACAATTGCATCCTGAACAACAGCATCCCGAACAACAGCCTCCTGAACAACAGCATCCCGAACAACAGCATCCCGAACAACAGAACTTAAATATACCTAACAGTATACAGCTGCCTAATTATGTAAGAGCACCAATAACTCAAAATCAATGTTTTTTTCCTGGCTGTAACAATTTGAATCGACGCACTGTTCCATCAGCATTGCGTGTACGTCTTTTTTGTGAATACAACTATTATGTACCTCCAGAATGTAGAATCTGTAACTACCATTTAACTAGTAACTCTTGGGATTTACTTTTAGAATCAATATATAATCCTATTAAAACATTTAGTGCAGCACAAATTGAAGATTTTGCTACATTATTGAAAGATAATATGCACAATCATATAGACTTCGAAAATATTCAGAGTCCGAGTATGCCTGAGCATACTGTACATTATTATCTAGGCTTGACAAAGGCACAATATCAACAAATTCTGTTTGAAGTTCCGAGATTGGCAAGTAAACATAGGGGTTCGTTTGCACTTGCTGCATATTTGATGAAGTTAAGAACAGGTGATAGTGACGAACGCATGTCGGCATTATTGCAAGTGCCAAGAAGCACATTAGAGCGGCTCATGAATATGGCCCGTGAAATATTAAATCAGGATTTTGTGCCTAGATATGTGGGCATAAATCATATATCCCGAGCAGAAATAGCTCAAAGAAATCTATTTATTCCAAATGGACTTTTTGGGGGAGAAGATAGGAGGCCCATTATAATTGCTGATGGTACATATGTATATATAGAAAAAAGTTCTAATTACTTATATCAGAAAAAAACATACTCACTACACAAACATCGAAATCTTACAAAACCTTTCCTTTTTGTTTGTAGTGATGGTTATATTATAGATATTCTGGGCCCTTATCCTGCAACAACCTCAGATGCGGATATAATAAATAATGAATTTGGTGATGAGTTGAGTCCATTAAGGCAATATTTTGAACCTGGAGATGTGTTCATCCTAGATAGAGGCTTTAGAGACTCATTGCCACTTTTAGAACGTTGTGGATTTCAAGTTCATGTACCTTTGTCTCCAGAAGATGGTGAATCTCAATTAACAACAAGAGATGCTAATAAAACCAGAGCTGTGACTATGTGTCGATGGGTAGTAGAGGTGGTGAATGGCATTTTTAAAACTGCATTTAAAATATTTCGCCAAAATTATTTTAACAGAGCGTCTGCTCATTTGATGACAGACTTTACTGTGGCTGCTGCACTAATTAATAAATTCCACACAAAGATAAGGGACCGGGATGATGCGGCTCAAATACTTGAAATAGTTAATCAAAATATGGAAACAAATAATGATTTATCTGAATATGTTAGGGAACGGAATCTAAATAGAGCTAGGGCAGACTTTAGAAATATAAACGTAGACTCTGAAAATGTTAGGGAATTTCCTGTTTTAAATTACAGCGACTTAATATTAATTGCCTGTGGCACATACCAATTAAAACAAGCTCGCTCCTATTATGGTGAGCATAGAAGATTTAATGGTTGCTACCGTATAGAATTATGCAATGACCATAGGAGCAACATTATGGAAGGAATAAACTTAAGTCCTAACTGCTCTTTAATTAGGGCTAGAATCGCAAGTCGACACATCAGTCGTAAAGTATATTTCATATATATTTTGATTAAAGGCAATGACGCTGGTAGAAATGCAATTAAAAAGTATTGTTGCAATTGTATTGTCGGCCGTCGAACGGTAGGATGCTGTGCCCATATTATGACAGTAATATGGTATTTGGGTTGGGCACGGCATCAGACTAATGTTTTCCCTCCTGCTCAATTTTTGGATGATGTACTGATTATTTATGATGCAAATGATGAATAAAATCATTAAATACATTACTGATCTAAAAAAACTGGTTAATATTATAGTAAAATGATTGTTAGAAAACTGTATTTATGAAATAAAAAACCATTCAATATCTTAACAACCCGGACTTTTTTCTAAACCAATTGCTTTACCATTTCATTCCTTAAATAGCATACTATGATTTCCATATGCTTTTATATGTGGGCACCCAGGGCCAAAATGTCTATGGACTGTGGGCATTCCCCTTTACGCTGAACTTTCTCGATCATATCTATATATTTTTTATAAAATGGGTTCCAGATTGGGACCGCATATTCGAGCTGCGAGCGTACAAGCGTCTTGTACAAGTAGAGATAGGTGGAGGGCCGTTTGAACTCAGTAGATGATCTCATGACAAAACCATACATCTTAAATGAATTATTAACAATTTTTTCTACGTGTTGATTAAGCGATAACTTATTATCCAGTAGAACACCAAGATCTCTAACAATAGAAGTGTTTGTTAGCAAGGCATGATTTAGTCTATACTTAAAATTTGTGATACATTTATTTTTAGTGAAATTTATAAAATGACATTTGGAGACGCTCAAGTGTAGTTTGTTGTCAAGACAGTATGCTGAGAGTCTATCTAAGTCTTCTTGAAACTTTAAACAGTCTTCTATAGTAGTAATAGTTTTAAAGGCTTTCAAATCATCAGCATACATAAGTAGTACTTAAGAAGCATTTCCCTATGTCATTTATATATATATTAAATAGAAGTGGTCCCAGGATTGAGCCCTGTGGAACACCAGAAGTTATATACACTGTCTCAGATTGATGGCCACTCACTACAACCTTCTGCGTTCTATTTTTAATGTAGGATGAAAACCAACGGAGCAAGTTTCCCCGTATGCCATTAAATGCAATTTTATTAAGTAAAATTTCGTGATCGACCTTGTCAAAGGCCTTTTTGAAATCTGTGTAAACAGCGTCCACTTGCAAACGTCTATCCATGTTTTCAAAAAGATAGTTGGTAAAGATTAATAAATTGGAAACGGTGGATCGGTGTTTAACAAAACCATGTTGTTCAGGAATTCATACGTTGTGCAGGATTGGGTAGATTTCGTTATGTACGAATCTTTTAAATAGCTTTGACAAGGTCGATAGAATTGAAATGGGTCGATATTGCTCAATATCATGTTTCGAGCCTCCCTTGTGTACAGGCGTAATATTGGCCCGTTTCCATATTTCAGGAAACACCCCTTCACACAGGCATTTATTGTAAATTATATAAAGCGGTCTATAGATGCTATTAGCAGTAGCCTTAAAAAACAGAGCTGGGTATCCATCAGGGCCAGCCCCTTTGGACGGGTCGAGGTTTTTTAACTCTCGAAGTAGTTTAGATTCCTCGATACATAGGTTGTCGAATAAGATGTTAGCGTCACAGTGAGTTGGCGGTTTTAGTTCTCTTCTTAAAAGAATTATTGAACTCAGATTGGACTACCGAAAAGAATTCTTTATATAGAATATTGACATTGTCTATTGTAAGGTCCTGATTACTTAACTTACAAACTAAAGTGTTATTAAATTTATTTAAATTTCCGGCAGTTATTGGTTTGAATTGTATCTGTACTTTTTGTAATGGTATATTGGACTCAAAAGTTACGGTTTGACCACTGTGATCTGAAGGGAGATAATTAATGATGGCTTTATCTAAATAATCGCAGCAACAAAACACATTATCAATACATGTAGCTGTAGACGTAGTTATTCTGGTTGGTTCTACAAACACATTTGACAAATTAAATGATTTAAACAAATTTAAGAATCTACTGGTATTTGAATTATTTTCTAAAATATTAATATTAAAGTCACCACAGATAATAACTGATTTACTACCAGATGAAAGTTTTGCCAAAACATGTTCCATTACCGACTCAAATATAGAGTAGTTTTGATAATTTGGGGGACTGTAAACGCGCACTATGACATGCTTATCTAGCTCAACACAAGACAGTTCAATACTATGTTCAACCGATAGTTCAACTATATCTTTACGGGATTTTGATTTAATACAATTTTTAATTAATATTAGTGAACCACCACGCAGCATTGATTTTCGGTTAAAGTAACTGGCCACACTATAATTATCATAGTTAATTAACATTTCACAATCTTTTAACCAACGCTCAGTAAAACAAATAATGTCAAACTTTGTTTTTTCTAAAAACAATTCAATTTCCAATTGTTTGGAAGAAAAACCTTGAATATTTTGATGAAATAATTTCAAGGATTTCTGCTTGGCCGCTTTTGTACAGTTAATTATGTTAGTGCTAGAAAATACCTTTTTGTTATTAAGCGTATCTATACTGTTAGTGGTACCTTCTGTTGTCTTACAAACTAGTTTAAAGTATTATTAGAGCTAACCACCTTAACATTAGTACTATTACTAATTGTGGTGCTAATTACACATGACTTCGACATACTAATTATGTCTGGGTTAATATTAAAAGCTAATAGCCTAGCTATTTGACGTCTAAAACTAATGGGCAGATACACAGTATCCCTAGTCGACCTTAGCTTATCAACAAAAATGTTGGTGTCAAAAAATATAAACTTGTCACTATGGTGACTAACTAAGAAATGAATGTAATTATTTAACATGTGAATGTAGTTGTTTTGTCTGTTAGACAAGTGCTCAAAGTATGGAAAAGCACACAAAATTATTTTCTTACATTTTAACTTCAATAGTTCGGTGACACTATCAGCGATATCATCTTTTTTAACATTAAAACTATTACCTATAAGAACAGTAATAATGGCATTAGGATCATATTCATTCCTAGTTATTGAAGCCATTATTTGTTTGTAGGAAGTTTGAGGCATGCAATAGTTTTGAGAAGAATGACTCAGGTTGTTGCTAAGTAGTTTTCCTAACCCTTTTCCAAAACTATCAGAAAACATAATGGAACAGTAACAAACTTTACTACTACAAGGAAGAGAACTAGTGTCTGTCTGAACTACCTGCAATGGACCTTGTTCAATATCTGGTATATTTTTAATGAGACTAGAGACCTGACTACTTTCTGACTGGTGCTGATCCTCCGTTGCCTCAGGTTGGAGGGTGCCACGATTTGATTTCGTTTGCAATAAAGATTGATGGCTGACAGCCCTGCTACGCGCCTGATACGGATAAAGGTTCACTACGAATATCAGCTGCCACACGTTGCTAACAGTTTTTAATTAGGAACATTAAGTAGAAATTTATATTTATTCTTTGCTGTAACCTCTATCTTCCGCTACCTTTTTAATTACACTGTAGCTATGCCTAAATGCAACCGCACACCCCCGCCTACACCAACTGTAGTGGTACATCGTGCATCATCTAACCCCAACATCACCGAAACCCCTAAGGATTCTGAGTTCGTCAATCTCATGCAACGATCCAAACGCCCTCGATCTGAGTCTAGCCCTCTGAATGAACTCAATAACTTTAAAGAAGAAATTAGGGCAATGCTTAAGATAAGATGACGCCGTTAAGACACTTGACAGGAAGTCTAAATGCCTGGGCATATTTTTAGACTTATCTAAGGCGTTTGACACTGTCTCTGTCCCTGTCTTATTATCCAAGTTGGAAAGAATCGGAGTGAGGGGCACGGCGTTAGCGTTATTTCAAAGCTACCTATCAGAACGAACACAATGTGTCAAAATTGGTTCTGTAATAAGTGATGAACACTCTATATCCTTCGGAGTTCCACAGGGCTCAATTTTAGGCCCTACATTGTTCCTTATTTATGTAAACGGTCTATGCAGCTTCTCCCTACCTCACTGTAATATATATACTTACGCAGACGATACGGCTCTTCTTGTACATGGACGAGACTGGGCAGAAGTGCGCGAGCGTGCAGATTTCGCGTTATACATAGTCTTGGCGTGGCTTTCTCACAACCTTTTAACACTTAATGTGGACAAAACAACTTATTTGACGTTTTCACATAAATTATCCTCTCAACCAGATAACCAGTTTACGATTAGAGCACATACCTGCAACGGTCATTTCGACACTTGTGTTTGCCGCCCCTTGGCAAAGTCAAGCAACGTCAAATACCTGAGTATCATTATAGATAGCTTCATCTCGTGGAACGTCCAGTTGAGAACGCTGGCTGGCAGGGTGAGGAAACTTATCGCGGTGTTTAGAAGTCTCCGTCATAGTGCAGATTTTCATACACTGCGTATGGTCTACTACTCGCTCTGCCAGTCGGTGCTGTCTTTTGGTATAACGGTCTGGGGTGGAGCTCCTAAGTCAAACTTACTGCAATTAGAGAGAGCGCAGAGAGCTGTTCTTAAGGTCATGACTTTCAAACACTTTCGGTACAGTACTACACAATTATACAAAGACTGCCAAGTTCTGACCGTGAGAAAGCTCTTCGTGCTCAACACAGTACTGCGCAAACATAGGTATCTGTCTTATGACCCACTCCTTACATTAAGACGTCGTAATACAAACGTTTGTACGGTTGAAAGCCGCAAAACAAAAATGGCGGAAAGACATTTCCTCTTTTTGGGTAGCAAATTATATAATTTAGCAAACAAATTTTGCAAAATATATGGAACCAATCTCCATCTTTGTAAAAGAAATCTGATTGACTGGCTTATGACCCTTACATATGACTACGTTAAAAATTTCTTCTCAAACTCTTTAAGTTAATATTTCCAGTCACAGTTCACCACCTCACACACATTCAAATACACCCTCACTCACCCTCACACACCCTCTCACACACCCTTACACACACACTTATAAGCATAGAGGCTTTATTGTAATATTAATTAGTTTATATGTAAAAATCTTGTATTAATTTATAAATATGTCGTGGATTGATGGCGCAAGTTTAGCGTATAGCGCCATCTAACAAGGTGAAACGTAAACAAATCATCACGTGATCGGAAACGCAAGCGAGCCCTACCGCTTGGACGCGATCGTTGGTAGAGGGGATGCAGCGCGGACTGGAGGAGAGACCGAATATTGCGACAGTCTAGAGTGGACAGTCGAGCTCGGACAGTCTTGGCAAACGCTCAGTACCAACGCACGTGTTTGTTTCCGACGGACGTGTTTGTTTCGTTCGGTAGTTTATTAAAGTTATTTTAAAGTGGAATTATCTTTTCGTTCGAATACCCACTACAGTGCCCACACCTACCTAAATTATGTCGGATCGTGAAGAAGACCCGATGTTTCGCATCTCGGCCACCCATGATGCGACATCAGAAGTGGGATACACTCGAACTGAAGAAAATAATTATGGAGAATGGAGTGATGACGTCACGGTGTGACTAGATTATACTTCGTACGCCTATTGGCTCGAAATCAGAATATGATATCCCTGATAGAAGCCATTAAGGGTGCGGCAGGTACCGAGCATATTTCCTTGCCTGTATTGTACCGTGACGCGCGTGGTGTACTTCAGCGGACCTGTACTTATTGGAAGTGCTGCTTCAAGGAAGCGCACTGATCATAACCTCAAGCAAGGCTCTGAGAGGAAGTGCTTCACGTTGGTTTGCACAAGTATCGTTTGCGGGTATGACATTGGTCTGACTTCAAACGCCTGTTTTTATCCCGTTACGATTTCGTTGACACATCAGCAGTTACTCTTGTTAAAATGCTGAGTAGCAAGCCAGGTGCAAGCAAGGAAGGTGAATGCTATGCTGCTTACGCCGCCCGATTGATGTCTACGCTCACATCACGCTGGAAAAACATGAGCTTTGAGCAGATTGCCATATCCACTGTGCTTGCTAATATGGCACAATTTGATGGGCGTATACACAGATTGGCTTTGACTACAGAAGTCAACAATAACAAGCTGCAGAGTGAACTTCAAGCGTTCTCGTTTTTGAAAAGGAAAGCTTCGATTGGTAACTCGACCAACGCCGCTACGGAGTGCAAGCAATATAAGTTTCAGTTGTCAAATACACTGGAATGTCACAACTGCAGTAAAGCAGGTCACCGAGCGTCTGACTGCCGATCAAGTGAGGTTAAAGGTAATGCATTCAATGCTACCATTTCGGCGGGACCGAATCAGCGTTTGGACAGCAGCTGTTTTTCGATGTGGCAACACCGGACATTTTGCGTCGAGATGTCCACAAAGAAATGATGAAGGCGCCAGCACAACAAGGGCCCCAGGCAATTCCGAGCCAGCGCCTGCAGCAGTGGCGAGTAGCGAGCGACGCGTGTGAGTTTGCTATGTCAGCAATCTGAGCAGATGAATACTGGGTGAGTCATGTCCATTTTACTACGATTCTGGAGTCGAATCTGACCAAATGTTGTGGTGCGGCAAGTGTTCAAATGATATTGTAAACTTAACGCGGATCAGTTATGTGATGTCGAGGTTCTCCTCTAACATTTCTGGATAGTAGTGTGAAAAGTAGGTACCCTACAAGTTTTATCCGAGATTATGTTTAACAATCAGCGTTTAGAGATCTCATTTCATGTTGTACTGGATAATTGTCTTAAAAATGATGTTTTAACTGGCCGTAAGATTTTAGATCAGAGATTTAACGGTAGTATGACATCTGATAGTGTTGTTTTGTGTCGCCTTATCACGACAGTTTTGGTTGTTAAAAGTGATTCTTGTTTTCAAGTTGATTTTGATAAAGTGAATACTGACGTTCCGGCAGAGTTCGTTCCAAGTGAATTGATGCCATGATGATTTGTCAGAATACTCGTCTTCTTTTTCAACGAGGAGCTCGTGGCTAAGTAATAACAGCCGCACGGGTCGATCCATCGGGTTGATCTGCGCTTGCCGGGGTTGGTCCGTGGATGGGTGACCATCTTTACATACCGAGACTCCTCCGTGCTTCGGAAAGCACGTTAAGCCGTTGGTTCCGGCTGTCATTCGTGGATATTTGACAGTCGTTGCGAGTCGTCAGAGGCCCGAAGGTCTGACAGCCAGTCTTACCAAGGGGTATCGTGTTGCCCAGTTGCTGGGTTGTGGAGGTCAGATAGGCAGTCGCTCCATGTCAAATACTGGTATTCGGCTGCATACGGTTGGACTGGAGGCCGACCCCAACATGATTGGGAAAAGGTTAGGCAGAATGACTCTTTTTCTAGTGGTGATCGCGTGTTGAAATAGGACAGTTACAAATTCGGCTTGTAGATCCTAGTCTTACTTTTAATCGTCGCCTTTCTAAGGTTAGTTTATTGACAGCTGATAGTATTGTGACTGATAGTATTGTGACTGACAGTAATTTTGACTCTTAAATGTTTTTTTTATTTTTTTTTAATAGAAATTGAGGAAAGTAAAGGAATAGAAAGAAATAAGTGCAAAAAAACACACAAAAACTTCATTACAAATCAGTTAAAATTCGAATTCTTATATGCAGTGCTCACGGCAAACAAAGGATTGGACTTTGAACTCGTTAGCACTACAACTTGTCAACAACGTAACCGGATTAATACTTACCATATAACTACTTTTTTAAGCACTTCGCCTAGTAGCACTTGTGGCTCTGGCAGAAACGGTGAGGCTGGCAAGGTACACGTCTCGAGTTCAAACCCAAGTGAAGAAATCACTTTTTGTATTTTTTTATATTTTTTTTTTCTGTTTTCTGTTGATGTTTACATTTCTATCGGAAAACAATGTCTCGAAATAGTGACACCTCTTCAAAAATGAACACTAGTATAAATTTTAGTCATGCTCAGTCCGAACCTGACATGCAAAAAGTACTGTCTGACTCGCCTGGTATTGCCAACGTTTCAATTCGACAGAAACGTCCACGCACAGACACCTGCCCGAACATCGAGCATGCAGGTAAACCATTGGCTGAGGAATTTCTGCAGACCATTCGCCAAGAAATAAAAGATGTGATGTCCACTGAGATTTCAAAATCAATAAAATGTTCTATTGCTGAGGAACTGGGGGACTTAAAGGAGGCTATGTCTCTTATCCGCAAACTCGAAGCCTCGGTTCAATTCATGAGTGACGATTTCGATCAGGTGAAAAACGAACTTCAAGACTATAAGGAAGCCAACCAACGTATCTTAAAAGAAAATGAGCTTCTTAAGGATACTGTTTCAGACTTGTCTATTAGAGTCAACCTCTTGGAACAAAATACTCGGCAGCAGAACATTGAAATTAATGGGGTGCCTGAAAATAAATCCGAAAATTTAATCAGTACTGTAGTGCAGCTGGGAAAGGTCGTCTCAAGCGCACTAAAAGAGAACTGCATTATATCCGCCGTTCGTGTCAGAAAATTAGACCCGCAAAGCACCACTCCGCGAGCAATAATTGTCAAGATGAATAGTACATCGACTCGTGACGAAATCCTAGCTTCCGTTATGAAATACAACAAAAAACATCCTGACAACAAGCTGAACTCTCATCTCTTAGGATACGGTGGTGCTAAAAAACCAGTTTTCGTGTCCGAACACCTCTCTCCACTGAACAAGCAGATTCACGCAGCCACTAGGAAAGCTGCCCGTGTCAAAGAATACAAGTATGTGTGGGTCCGTGACGGTCGCATCCTTGTTAGAAAAGCTGATGGGATACAAGCTAAACACGTGCGGAGCCTCGAAGCTGTTGAACTGCTCTAATGAACACTCGTCCACGGCCGTATAAAAAAACCAAATAATACAATACATCTGATATCAAGATTCCCATTCAAGATCTACTACCAAAATTTTAGAGGAATAAGAACCAAATTGAGAAACATTATGCTCGCAACACAACACCATCAATATGACGTTATTATTGCTACAGAAACTTGGCTGGACGATGCTATAAATGACGGCGAGATACTGGACTCTAGATACACAATATTTCGTAGAGACAGATCCTCAACTCTCCTGGGACAAAAAAAGGGTGGAGGCGTGCTAATCGCTGTACTGAAAACAATTGGTAGTATTCGCATGGCAAAATGGGAAACTGACGCGGAAAACTTGTGGCTGAAACTAATGATTGCGGAAGAAAAGAGGACGCAATACTTGAACATCTGTGCTGTATACTTGCCCCCTCCTGTACAACTGCAAACACTGAACACGTTCCTGGACAAGGTTACCTCTGTAATTGATGCAACGGGTAGCCATACACTCATAGCTGGTGACTTTAACCTGGGATTCATCAAGTGGGAACTAGATAACACCAACCCACAGTCTGCAAGTTTGTCTGCAAGTAATTATAGTAACTCACTGGGTTACTCCCTCGTAGATTGTTTGTCTCTTAATAACTTCCAATAGCTAAATCATGTGAAAAATCACCAAAGCAAATCTCTAGACCTAATATTGTCCAACTTTCATGGCGTATCTGTTCATGAATGTATGGAACCATTGTCAACAATTGATCCTTACCATCCCCCCCTGTGTATTGAGATTACTAATGTATCACCTACATTTCTAAAAAGCAAGCTCGCTGCAAAGTTTAACTTCCGCAAAGCAAATTACCAGATAATAAACGAGCAAATAAATCAGGTAAATTGGATTTAAAACCTTGCCCAATGTCAGGATGTCAACGCTATGGTAGAAGAGCTCTATAAGATACTGGATAATGTCATACGTTCATTTGTGCCAAAATCCAAAGTAAAATGTAATAAATACCCCGTATGGTTCCCTAAAAGTCTTATAAGCATTTTAACCGAAAAGGAAAAACTTAGAAGACGTTACAAAAATTATAAAAATCCCCGTGACGAATACGAATATAAGTTGTTAGGCCAAAGAGCTAATCAAGCTATGAAAAGTAGCTATGATAATTACGCTAGGAAGATGGAGGAGGGCATAACCCACAATCCCAAGTTCTTCTGGTCTTTCGTCAAAACAAAAAAATCAGGTTCTAGTGAAATGCCGTCTGAACTGAAGTTGGGCACTGAGGTGGCCACTTCTGGGGATGACATTGCCAACCTTTTTGCGCGTCATTTTTCGTCATCATTTAATCAACCGGGAGCCTTACAGTCGGAACATCGCTCTGTAGATACCCAGATCTACTCTTACAATACGTTGGGCAGCGTTGTTATCTCAGAGAAAGACGTGATCAGAGCATTGAGAAAGTTAAATATATGCAAAGGCGCAGGTCCAGATGGTCTACCACCTATATTTGTCAAAAAATGTGCAGTCAGTCTATCTCTCCCACTGAAAGTAATATTCAACCATTCACTTAAAACTTCTCAATTTCCTGACGAGTGGAAGCTCGCACACGTAGTGCCCATCTTTAAAAAAGGTGAGGCTGATGACGTAAAGAATTACCGACCTATCTCTATTCTGTCTGTATTTTCGAAAGTTTTCGAGTCTCTCTTGTGCCCTATCTTAACCGCCCATTCCAAAATAGAGGTAGCTCCACAACAACATGGTTTTTGCGCTCAAAAATCTACTACAACCAACTTAGTTCTTTATGTAGACAACCTTTGCAAATTAGTGGACTCACGCAAGCAAGTCGACTCGATTTACACCGATTTTAGCAGTGCGTTCGACAAAGTCGATCACAATATTTTGCTGCATAAGCTGTCAGCCTCGGCATATTTGGCCAACTATGGCTGTGGTTTAAATCCTATCTGACCGACAGAAAACAGAGAGTTGTTGTGAAGGGTCATCGGTCTTTGCCTTACTACTCAATATCCGGAGTCCCCCAAGGTTCTCATTTGGGCCCAGTACTGTTTGTTATATTCGTTAACGATATAGCAAACAGTATCAAACACAGTACCTGTTCCATCTTCGCGGACGACTTGAAAATATATCGGGTCATTGACACCAGTGCAGACATTGCCCTACTCCAGGAAGATTTAGACTCTGTACATAATTGGTGTACTAAAAATTGCATGCTTCTTAATGCTGATAAGTGTTACCATGTAACATTTACAAGAAAACACCTTAAGCTTGCTTCTTCATATTCGCTCAACGGTAAGGTACTTCAAAAAGTCGACAAAATCCGCGACTTAGGTGTTCTCCTTGACAGTAAGCTTACATTCGTACCCCATTTTGACTCTATTGTATCTAGGGCTGCTAAAACACTGGGATTCATAAAAAGAATCTGTTATGATTTCAAAACCGTCCAACCCTTAACAGTACTCTATAATTCATTTGTGCGAACTGTTTTGGAATATGCGTCACCGGTTTGGAATCCTATCTATGGCACACACGTTAATCGTATAGAACGGGTCCAAAAAAGCTTTACACGCTATATGCGGTATAAATCTCATAGCTGCCCTCCGGACGCAGATTACTCGCAAAGGCTAAGTTATTTCAAAATGATAACCTTAAAACAGCGTAGACATAACAATGACTTGACTTTGCTCCATAAAATCATTAACGGATCTATACAAGTTCCGAAGCTTCTCGCCGAAATAAATATATCTGTCCCTCGCCATAGTACACCCAGATCTGAACGAGTTCTAGATGTGTTCACTCCATGCCCTACAAGAACTAATCTCGGACACTCGGCACCAATGAACAGGTTGATGAGGACGTACAATGAGCTCCATAACCGTTCTAATAGCATTGACATCTTCGCCAACAAGCTTTCTCAATTTCGCAAGAAATTGTTATCGACCCACAGTGACCACATTTAATGCATGTATTATTACTTTTGTTACTTATAGTTTTATATTATTTATTATCAATTATGCTATTTGAATTTTTTATTGTTGTTTTTTTTTTTTTAAGTAACTAATTATATTTGTGTGTTCTTTTGCTCTTATGTTACAAATCTCGCCGTCCCCGAAGAATAAAATGATAACTGCCATTATCTTAGTTTTAGTGTTATGTCATTTTTGGGATCTGTGGGTGCTAATACATGTTCTCAATTTTTTTCGTTATTTTTATACAGTTATTTACGAAGTTACAATATATTACAATAGTATTCAAAGATTTAAAACAGGTCATAAATTACGAGAATAAACTGTTATTATAATATTATCAAAATGTGTCCCCACTTGTTAGTATGACAAACAGTTATAGAATTATGTTCTCGTGAAAAAATATTCGACTAGATAATGATAAATGCAATTATCATTTTATTCTCTTTCAAAACCATCCAGTCGTCCCGTCCCGACCCGTAGAATAAAATGATAAGTGAAGAGTGCAATATTTGATTCTGGTCAGGCTGTACGGAGAATAAAATGATAATCGACATTATACAATTTAGACGATAATTAATTTTGGCTAACTTCTTATTTTTTAAATAATATCTGTATTTTGATACTTAGGCGTATTTCACAAAAACATTTGGAACAAACAAAAAATAAGCTTTTTTAAAAGCTGACAATCATCTGTCTACATCCAGTATTTAAGGAGCAATCGATGAAAACATGTTTTTTATTTTTCCTGAAAAGTTGCGTTTTTGTAGTTATCATTTTATTCTCTGGGGACGGCGATCTGTTTTCATGTATGTTTTTTTGTTTTTTTTTATATATATATGTCGGAGAAGCATTGTTCTCGTTAACACCATCATCAGTGGTTGCGGGCTTAGTGGGCGTCATTAGGGTAAAATGCGAGCACAAAACACAATTATCACTGCTTCGTACTATTTTATTTTAGATTTAAATAATATTCACTTTACAATAACGTCGAGACAATAATTTAACCGTTAATACCGAGCAGCGGGTTCAGGGCACCGACCTTACTTTAAGTCTACTTTTTACCACTCAACTCAACGATCCAACTCGATCTGACGCTATCACCCAAAAAGAATGCGTGGCAAAAACTGTCCACCTCCCTAAAGCAAAAGATGGCGCCTCGACCCCGCTCGAGGCACGTGCTCTGCTCTGATTGGTCGTTACGTGAATTGCAATATTCATAACTTTTATTTGATTAATAAGGTTTTTAAATCATAGAAACATTTAACAAATCAAATTAAATTAAATTACGAATTCTAAAAGTAATTACAATGTAATTGTGCATTATACATGCAAACAATAATCAACCCGACTTAAGGCTTCCTCCGACACGGCCGTCCTGACGTATTACACGCCCTCGTGTGATGTTGAAGGCCGTGCATCATCGTTATCTGCAGAAAAGAAAGGTGTATTATTGTTCGGCCACTCCTGACCAAGGAGATCGTGTACGTTTTATCTTCTGCACAACAACTTTATTTAAGATATTTTCATGAAATAGGTGCCCTATAATAATAATAAGCCTTTCGTTATCGAATCTAAATCCTAATAGACTTCATGCTGCATACTAAATTAAGTCAGTACTATCGAAACAGCCACCTCGCCGTTTATCGCGTTACACATTTAGGATTATTAACAATATCTTAATGGCCACCTCGCCTCTCATTCTACCGATTTCACTTTTCAATGGCCACCTCGCCTCTTATTCTACTGATTTCACTTTTTCAATGGCCACCTCGCCTCACAAAGCTTGATTAAACCTTAACAACTACTATGCTGTTCGGATATCTTCTATAGAGACTTTATTCGCCACACACACGAACAAACACTCACACTCTGATAACTAATAATTTTAAACAAAATAAATTTAGTATGAAGATCTTACCCTCATTGTCATCCGACAGACACGGATCCAGCTCAGTTGGGACATAGGATTGGGGGAGAGCACGTAAGCGGTCTCGCCCATACTTGTATGCACGATTACAATTTAAACTCTTGAGATGATACCTGTCACCGTCTAGTATTTCAATGACCTCGTAAGGTCCTTTATATTTAGGATCTAATTTTGTTTGATTCCGTTCGTGATTTTCAATTAAAACGTAATCCCCTACAGAAAACGAAGTGACTTTTGCCTTACTTTTGTCGAACCGTGCTTTATCAAGACATGCGCTATTTTTCATTAACCTATTAGCTTGTTCTCTAATATCTTCTATATCTACCTCAACCTCGTGATCATCTATGGTTAATAAATTTAAAGGTCTGGCTACTCTACCTATCAACAATTCTAGGGGGCTTGCTTTGGTTACTCTATGAATTGTGCTATTTATGGAAAGTTGGACATCATCTAATGCATCCTGCCAGGACCTGCTTGGGCTTGTCTCCACGACAGTTAACATGTTTTTGAGTGTACTCATTATACGCTCTACTTGACCATTAGCACGACAAGAGCCGGTTGCTATCAAATGTAGCTGAATATTGTGACTGACACAAAAATCTTTAAAATCTTTGTTCGCAAAACATCTACCCTGATCTGCGATAACGCGCGCAGGGGTCCCAAAAAGAGAAATGGATGCTTTGAGAGCGCCGATCGCACTATCAGTATTAATTCTTGTGGAGTGCCTGAGTAACACATATTTAGTAAAAGCGTCTACAAGAACAAAAACGTATTCCTTTTGATCATTTTTGCCACTGAGCTTACCTGTGGCGTCAATGTGAATTGTATGCCAAGGAATATTACCTTTCGGTATGGGGTGTAACTCTATCTGTTGTTTACCACTTCGCGACTTAGCTACTCTACATGTTATGCAATTTTCAACGAATTTTCGGACGTATTTCGACATATTGGGAAACCAATAATGTTGATATGCCTTTTCTAAGGTTTTATCCCATCCCAAATGGAGAATTGACTCATGAATATGATTTATTATCGACCAACGAAAAGCTCTAGGTACAACTGGTAGCCAAATGTTGCGATTGTTCCTTTGAATTTTTCTGTAGAGCACTTTAGACCGCAATTCATAGATTCCGCAACTCTCTAAGTCCAGATCATCGCTTTCGAGTTTATTAATAATTTCATTGTATTCGGGGTCTCGTTGTTGTTCCGCTTGTAACCAATTCGAAGATAACTCAGCAAGATTGACGCGTTTTTCTCGTACATAATTTTCTCTACCTAAACTATGAGTATCGCTAACGGTGGAGCTGTTCGCCTCCGGTAAGTGATTTCTCGAGAAAAAGTCAACGTGGGCCATTCTCTTACCCTCCCTGTACTGTACATCAAAATCGAAAGCCTGGAGGAAAGCCCACCACCGGTGCACCCTAGGGGTTAAGTCTACTTTATTTCTCGAAGCTTTCAGAGAATTGCAGTCAGTAACGACTGTGAAAGTCCTGCCATACAAATAATGGCGGAAATGCTTAACCGAGTTTACAACTGCTAGTGTCTCTAACTCATAAGAGTGGTATCGAGACTCCGCGTGCGTAGTGCGTTTACTGTAGTACTCTACCGGATGTAATTTTGTACCTGCTTTTTGGAAGAGGATTGCGCCGTAACCTTCGCTACTGGCGTCCGTATGTAACTCCGTAGGTAATTCTGGGTCGAAAAGCATCAGAACGGGGGATGAAGTCAATACCGATATTATGTCTTGTCTAATTGTTTCGTACTCTGTGGTCCAAATTATTTTAGAATTATTGTTAGCTAATAGACGGTAGAGCGGTGCCATTTTAAGCGAAAAGCTATTGACAAACTGCCTAAAGTAAGACGCTAAACCCAAAAGTTCCCGACCACCACAGACCATCACTCAGCTCAGCTGAGTGATGGTCTGTGGTGGTCGGGAACTAGTCAATGCGGTTATTTTACGGGGGTTAGGCCTGATTTCACCCTCTGATATTTCATACCCCAAAAACTGAACCCGTCTCTTTAGAAAGGCGCATTTTTTAATATTAAACGAAAATCCAGCATCACTAAGAGTTTTTAGTACTACGCGTAACCTTTCCAGCCCTTGCTCTATATTTTTCGCGGGTATAATTAGATCATCCATGTAAACGATTGCGAACGAGTGCGCTAGGTCACCTAAAGCCGTATTAATAGCTCTCTGATACACAGAAGGAGCATTTCGAAGGCCAAACGGCATGACAGTAAACTCATAATGAGCATCCGGGGTAATAAATGCGGTTTTCTCTATCGAATTAGACTCTACATTTATACCAATTTGATAAAATCCACTTGCCATGTCAAGACACGTATAAAATAGGGCGCCTGATAACCTTTGAACTTGATCAACGATTAGAGGTAAGGGGTATCGGTCGGGAACTGTATTAGAGTTTAGCTCTCGGTAATCTACGCACATTCGGTCTGTACCATCGCGCTTCTTTACTAAGATTATTGGGCTAGAAAAGGGCGATTTGCTTGGTCTAATAACCCCAGCAGATAATAGTTCACTACACTTATTACGTACTATCACTCGCTCTTCAGGGCTCAAGTGATAAGGCCGCCGTTGCACAATTTTGCTAGGATCTAATAAATTGATTTCTAATTCACCTGTCTTTACTCTACTAGTAGGCGTGCCTTCAACAAATGAGTTCTTAAAGCAGCTTAGAAGTTCTATTAGTTGCGGTTTAATGTCATCAGGTAAATCGGTATCCACATCATGAAAGTCAGCCACTGCGTTACCTACGTTGCAAATATTAACTAGAGAGGGCCTCTCAACTATAGTAAGTTTATCACTCGTTATGTGTACTGACAACCCTAAGGCCAATAAATCGCGTCCAATCAAAATATCGTTATTCAGGTAGTCATCAGGCATAATGTGAAATAAAATTTGTACGTCATGACCACTAAGAGCGACCCTAGATAAAATTTGTGAGTCGCATAATACACTAGATTTTCCTACACCAGTCAAAGTAACAATTGCATGCTGCAATGTACCAACAAGCTTACGAGAGACGCTCTCTTTAATTAAGGAACAATCAGCACCGGAATCAAAACAAAATGAGAACTGCTCACCAAATTGCGTAATTATCCCGGTGACAGGTTTCATACCGCACACATCCACTCGCTTCACAACGCTGGGTGCGGCGGCGGGCTGTGTGCTGCTGCTCGCAACTGGCCCTGTTTTTGAGCACCGCGATGCCACATGACCCTCAACACTACACTTGTAGCAAGTCACAGGGCCCCGCGTAGCAACGGCCGTGTTGGGGCGCTCAGAGGTCAGAGTTGTTTGCTGCTTGTCATGCGATCGACTGAAACATTCAAAAGATTTATGACCAAGCTTTCCACAACCGTAACATTTTGTTGAAACAGAACTTAACCTAGGACGTTTATTATCTTGCGTAGTGCTTGCAACGGTCTTCGTTATCTCTTGGTAACTCCGCTTGCGATAAGAAAAAGCCATTAGTTCACGTTGCATTTTACAGCGGGTAGTAATTTCTTCAGAAAAAATATTGCGCTGTAACCGTGGCTCGATTTGCCCCATGTGTGCAAGTATTAAGGATACCACCATTTCTTCCTTGCCTATATTATTCCATCGTGACATGAGTAAAGTAAATAGACGGCTTGCATATGCAGCAAGACATTCGCCTTCTTGCGGTTTAGCAGTAAGCATCTTTAATATCGTCGCTGCACATGTTTCCAATGTATCGAAACGAGAAAGAAAAATTTCCTTAAATTCTACCCATTTCATATTAGGAAAAGCTATCTGAGATAACCACGTTGCGGCTGAGCCTTTCATAGCCTTACTAAGTATGAGAATTAATTTACTTCCCTGTATACCACGATCCGATAAGCAGATGTCCGCCGTGGCCAGCCAGGCCCGGGCGTCAGTGTCTGCATCTTCCGGTTGAAATTTAGGCAGCGTGATGCTCTTATCCTCGATATTCGGCGGGTTGGTTAGCGCGTCCACCAGTAGCCTCATGCTGGTTTGTTGTGCTTCAAATAACGCTCGCCATCCGTCACTTGCCATTGTCTGTTCACTCACGTTTTGTGCCTGCACCGATCCCACTTCTGATGTCGGAGAAGCATTGTTCTCGTTAACACCATCATCAGTGGTTGCGGGCTTAGTGGGCGTCATTAGGGTAAAATGCGAGCACAAAACACAATTATCACTGCTTCGTACTATTTTATTTTAGATTTAAATAATATTCACTTTACAATAACGTCGAGACAATAATTTAACCGTTAATACCGAGCAGCGGGTTCAGGGCACCGACCTTACTTTAAGTCTACTTTTTACCACTCAACTCAACGATCCAACTCGATCTGACGCTATCACCCAAAAAGAATGCGTGGCAAAAACTGTCCACCTCCCTAAAGCAAAAGATGGCGCCTCGACCCCGCTCGAGGCACGTGCTCTGCTCTGATTGGTCGTTACGTGAATTGCAATATTCATAACTTTTATTTGATTAATAAGGTTTTTAAATCATAGAAACATTTAACAAATCAAATTAAATTAAATTACGAATTCTAAAAGTAATTACAATGTAATTGTGCATTATACATGCAAACAATAATCAACCCGACTTAAGGCTTCCTCCGACATATATATATAGTAACATCACAAAACTTGAAAATATTGCAAGTGCTGTGCACACCTTTAAGTGGCAAATTCACTTTAGGGTTTAAGTTTGATATTGTACCCCTAAAATGTTCTAGTGAATAAGTCGTTGGAGTGCCGTAATTAAATAAATAAATAAAGGAATAACACAAAATTAATTCCTAAATTCAAAGGCCCATTTAAGACTATCGATGTGTTAAACGGTTACAGAAACCAACTAGCGGCTCTTGACTCTAAGTGAACGTGCTCGTGCTCGTGCTCGTGGCTCTTGAGTGTCTCTCCATGATCGTGTGAGGCGGATTCCCGATCACCAAGTTCCTCGAGAATTAATGTTATAGTTGGGGATAGTGGTAGTGTAACCACCTCGGATTAAGAATGGCTTGTCTACTCACACTCTAACTTCTCGACCGCACCTTATGTGTAGTAAGCACATTTGGCGATGGGTCTCCCTCGACCGCACCTTATGTGTAGTAAGCACATTTGGCGATGGGTCTCCCTCGACCGCACCTTATGTGTAGTAAGCACATTTGGCGATGGGTCTCCCTCGACCGCACCTTATGTGTAGTAAGCACATTTGGCGATGGGTCCTCCCTTGACCGCACCTCATGTGCAGTGAGCACATGTGGCGATGGGTCCTCCCTTGACCGCACCTCATGTGCAGTAAGCACATGTGGCGATGGGTCTCCCTTGACCGCACCTCATGTGCAGTAAGCACATGTGGCGATGGGTCTACAAATAATCATCAGTGAGATGAAAATTTCATGAGTTGAGTAAACATTGCTAATTAAATGAAATTTTGGTAATTTTAACTTTTAACTGATTAGTTAATTTTGTTTTTTTTATGGTTAAACTTGGTGATTGGTAAATTCCAGTCTGTGTTGAACACTGTGTTGCACAGAACGCTTCATGTGTTGAAGCACATATTGCGCTACATTTCTATGAGAATCGTTGCCATTGGTGCGATTTTGGTTTGTGTTGGTGCACAGAAACCCTCATGTGTAGTGGTTATGGGTCTCGACCGCACCTCATGTGCAGTGGGCACATGTGGCGATGGGTCTCGACCACACCCCATGTGCAGTAAGCACATGAGGCGATGGGTCTCGACCGCACTTCATGTGCAGTAAGCACGTGTGGCGATGGGTCTCGACCGCACTTCATGTGCAGTAAGCACATGTGGCGATGGGTCTCGACCGCACTTCATGTGCAGTAAGCACATGTTGCGATGGGTCTACATAGAATCGTTGATGCGATTTTGGTCTATGTTGGGGCACAGACCGTCTCCTGTGTTGTAGCATAATTATTATGTGGCAACTGGTCTGTATCTAGTCGTTGCTGCGATTCTGGCTTGTGTTGGTGCACAGATTATAATGAAAATTTCATGAGTTTCTGATGAAATTTATTTTTGTAAATAGTAACTGATTCGTTACAATTATTTTGATTTTCTTTAGTTAACTTATTGTTTGAACCTTTTCTAATAATTAGTGTTGTGTGGGGTGCACCGTACACAGTGAATAAACGAAACGAACGAAGACGGTTGATTATTGTACCTAGACGTAGAGGAATTAAAGAACCAATGAGATACAGCTACCTTAGTTATTAGGTATCGCCAGGATAGTCGAGCTACCTTAGTTGTTAGGTATTGGCAGGATAGCCGAGCTACCTTAGTAATTAGGTATCGGCAGGATAGCCGAGCTACCTTGGTTATTGGGTATGGGCAGGATAGCTGAGCTACCTTGGTTATTGGGTATGGGCAGGATAGCCGAGCTACCTTAGTTACTAGGTATCGGCAGGATAGCCGAGTCAGTTTATTCTCTGAGCATATTTTGTCCACAGGTACTACACCCGAGGACGGGTGCTAGTCAGGGATGGCCGTGTCGTGGATTGATGGCGCAAGTTTAGCGTATAGCGCCATCTAACAATGTGAAACGTAAACAAATGATCACGTGATCGGAAACGCAAGCGAGCCCTACCGCTTGGACGCGATCGTCGGTAGAGGGGATGCAGCGCGGACTGGAGGAGAGACCGAATATTGCGACAGTCTAGAGTGGACAGTCGAGCTCGGACAGTCTTGGCAAACGCTCAGTACCAACGCACGTGTTTGTTTCCGACGGACGTGTTTGTTTCGTTCGGTAGTTTATTAAAGTTATTTTAAAGTGGAATTATCTTTTCGTTCGAATACCCACTACAGTGCCCACACCTACCTAAATTATGTCGTATCGTGAAGAAGACCCGATGTTTCGCATCTCGGCCACCCATGATGCGACAAATATTAATTTCACTTCTTCTAAAAACACTCATAACAAATTGATTATTCCTAAATTCGTAGACACCTAATTAATCATAATTGTATTCATTAGGAAATTGTGTTAAGAGAGAGCCCTGGCACCCATAACACAAGTTTAATCTTAGCTTGGGTGTCAGAGGATCACAACCTGCGTAGCGTACAATTTTTATTGATTAGAAATAACCAAATGTATGGATTTAGTCTTAAGTCTTGCTGTGAAATTGTACTTTCTGGAAATAAAGTTATTATTATTATTATTATTACTATAGAGTGAATTTATTGACTCTTCTAGTACCTGAATTTCAGACTGTAACTGTTGAGTGTCATACTCATAAATGTTTTTACTGTCTGTTTTGATAGTTTTTTAATTTATTAATAAGAAAACCACGTTCTTTTCTTAGTTGAATATTATTGGAACTATGTTTTTGTTGTTTCCTATATTTATTACATTTATTTATGATTTTATTTAGCTTAGCATATTTTTAAATTTTATTTTGACTTACTTTATAACTACTATTATTATGTTTCAATATAGAATCCTCAGTAAGGTCTATTGTTATTAAGGAATGCGGGTTGCAAGTAGTGTTTAATAATTCATCATATAAGTTATTATTTTTCTTAACCTGAGTACATTCTTTTTGATTCTGTAATTTAGTAATTCGTACATTTGCATGAATTAATTCTTCTTCTAGGTCCCTAACCTTACATAAAGCCTCCTCATATATAGCACTGCAGTTGTTGAAACCATCTGTGACCACCCGCAGATTGTCCCGTTCATCAACAACATCCAGGTATTGTTGATGTAGGTCCACTAGCTCCCGTTTTAAGCAAGTGTTTTTGAAAACGACCTTCTCGACTTCCTTCTCACTTTCATCTAACTCCTGTAACAGCTGTTGACATTTGCTGTTCCAGCCTCAAGATCTTGAACAGCCGTTCTCAATTTAAGCTCCAATTCCTGAGCAGCAGCCTTACGGGTCATCACAGGCATGGTTTCAGGAATTAGTACTGAAAGTATAAGTAAAGGAACGGTGAGAACTACTTAGACAGACAAACAAAAATAAAGGAAAGCTAGAAATGAAAGGAAAAATGGGAGAAGTTAGTGTTGCTTTATAGAGGAATGTGTTAGGCGGCTCAATCTGATTGAAATACGACTAGATTAGATCAGATACAAAGTTATATATTTTATGCAAACTTGCGAAGCATACGTATAAATATGAAAAAAAAACCTAAAAAACTGGGTCAGGAGATGACAACAGAAGAACTGCAAAATGCTTTGGAACTTTGCATAAAAAGAGTACAAGAAGAAGAATTTTCTGATGAAATTAGCAGAATAAAACAAAAAGGGAATGTAAAAGCCACTAGCATTCTGAAGACACTAAACCCATTCTTAGATAATCAAAATATCCTCAGGGTGGGCGGAAGGCTGAGAAACGCAGACGCCGACGAGAACCTAAAATATCCCGTGATACTGGGCAAGAAAAGCAGCTTTGTGTCACTAGTGTTGGCTGACGCACATCTGAAAACAATGCATGGTGGAATAAAAATGATGATTACTTACCTGATGAGTAAATACTGGATTGTTGGCTGCAAACGTCTGGTGAAGAAATACACTCATGGATGTCTTACCTGTACGCGGCAACGAGCTGCTAGTAGACAACAAATAATGGGTGACTTACCTGAAGCTCGGGTGACTCCTTCGCGTCCTTTTGCTCGAAGTGGAGTGGATTTTGCTGGCCCTGTTTATGTACTAAATTTCAAAGGAAGAGGGGCCAAACCTCGCAAGGCATACATTTGCATCTTCGTTTGCATGGCGATAAAAGCTATACATTTAGAGCTAGTAAGCGATTTAACGGCTGATGCATTCCTCGCAGCTTTCAAACGTTTCGTGGCCAGAAGAGGAAGATGTAATGAGATCTGGAGCTACAACGGCACGAACTTCGTGGCATCCAACAAAGAATTATGTAGAATGTGGAAGGAAGCGGGATTACAATTACCCGGTCCTATAGCTGATCAACTGGCAAATGAAGGAACACAATGGCACTTTACGCCCCCATATAGTCCAAACTTTGGAGGGCTTTGGGAAGCTGGCGTTAAGTCCGTTAAACAGCATCTACGAAAAATTTTGACTATGAATTTAACATTTGAAGAATTCACCACAGTGCTCACACAGATAGAAGCCTGCCTCAATTCTCGCCCCTTAACGCCGATTAATACTGATGTGGATTTGATTGATGACATACAAGTACTCACACCTGGACATTTTCTTGTCGGAGAAGCACTAATTACTGTACCTGACCGGGACTATACCACGGCTAATATGAACCAGCTGTCCAGATGGCAACATATCCAAAGACTGGTTCAAGGATTTTGGAAACGTTGGCAAACGGAATACTTGTCGCGCCTAAACCAAAGAACAAGGTGGTTGAAAAGAACAAAAGAGTTCGAGGTCGGTGACATTGTATTACTAAAAAACGTAAATATGCCTCCTAGCAAGTGGTCACTGGCACGGATAGCGGAAAAACACCCTGGACAAGATGGAATAACTAGAGTATACACAGTACGTCACAATGGTAAACTGACACAGAGATCAATCTCAAACCTATGTGCGTTACCGATTAGTACTAAAGATTAAATTAATTAATTATCTTTTGTGTGTAACCTCATGTTTATTTAAATTTAATTATTATGTTTGGTTTGTTATAATTAGTATAGTCAAGTCATAAATTCTTGTTTAATGACACCTGAATTCAAATTGTAAGTTTATAGTTAATTGAATAACAATAACTTGTCATTTGTTTAGGTTCAAGTTGCATGTTTTAATAAGGTACTTGTTACAATGTAGTGTGAAGTAGAACAATGTTTTTATTATGTTAGAAAAGGCCTTTTTAGCCCTTTTGGTGGGCGGTATGTTCGGTTAAAAAACTGTCGTTTATAGCTATCTATATATTCATGTGTTCAAGCTACCCATTCGTTAGTTCATAAGCAGTGTCCAATAGAACTTAGTACAAACCACACGTTGTTTCATTCAAAAGTAAAACAAGCAAACCTCGACCTTATCACCTTAACAGGTACTATAGATCAAAATTATTTCGATTGACTACATAAGTTTCGTTATCTTATAGGTAAAAAAAAAGCGACATAGATCCTCTGCAGAGTGCCAAATCAACCACGAAAAGTGATTGCAGGAATCAATGAAGGCGTGTTACAGAGTCCAAGAGACGCCTGTGTGTTAATTAAAGGATAAAAAGGATAAAATTAACAATACTCCTCGTTTAAATCCGCAGGTCGAACATCAGCTGTTCGTGATAGGTTACCGGTAACGGACCAAACACTGTTTTACTATGAATATTTGCAGGAAAACAATAATCCTGATTAATTTTGCACTTATTTTACATTTAGTTATAATAAATCACTATAATTACACTTAAAAATAATTAAAATTAATTTTAAAATACGAAACAAAATTTTGACATGTCAGTCAGACAGTGTTGCCAGTTCAGCTCTCACGTATATGTACTGTTCGAGGAACAAGGTAACATAACTTCTTTAGTAAGTCAGGACAATCAAATTTATTGCGGCATATATTAAAGAGAGTCATTACATCCAGGAGTTTCCGACGAGACTGCAAGGTTAAGATGTCGAACTCCTTTAGAAGAAAACGGTATGAGGATTTCTTCCGAAAGCATCTGTAGTTTTAATGCACGAAGGAATTTACGTTGTACCAGCTCCAAAGCATCAGTGTATCTTTTATACAGGGGGTTCCATATAGGTACCGCAAACTCTAATTGTGGCCTAATTATTGATTTATATAAATACAAAAAGGTGGAAGGGCGACGAAATTCCCTAGACGCCCTCATTACAAAACCGAACATTTGATAAGCCTTACTAACTATTTTCTCAATATGATCATCTAGATGGAGCTTCGAGTATGCAACTGTATATAATTAGGTATTAAAACACTCATGTGATAAACCCACATTCGTGTTTTAATACCCCTTATTATACAGCAGTTGCATAAATAACTAATTGAATACTTGGATTGCTCATAACTACACTCAAAGCTATTTTTAATATAATTATATATCTCTAAAGGGCATTGCATATCATCAACTACATTCCAATCTATTGTGGTGTATAACCTAGGTTCTAAATTTACATATACCTACTATGTATGTTACTTGTGTACTTAAATACAAATACTTATTAATAAATGAGTCAGTTATCAACTAGCAGTCAGATCGTTTAATTCTCCTTCAATACCCAACCTTTACATGGCGACCCTGCCATGTTTGGTGATGGGGTGTCGGGTCGCAATGCAGGCGCACTCTGTGTGTGGTGTATAACCTATTGTTAGCGATCCCCACATTTATAAATAATTGAAGGTAGAAATAGGTTGATTTGACAGATAGTCGGAGGTGAGCAGCACCGCCGACCATTAACAATTGGAACGTTAGGCCTAACGCTTGTCGCCCGGGTGTCACCATTGTGTGGATCGCCCGGAGGACACGGTGGAGCATACGGTGGAGGTCTGCCCGGCTTGGGCAGAGCACCGCCGTGTCCTCGTGGAGGCCATCGGCGGTGGAGATCTCTCGTCCGGCCCTGGTCCAGGCCATGGTACGGAGCGAGAGGGAATGGGGAGCCGTCACCTCCTTCTGCGAAGCAGTAATGCTCGCAAAGGAGGAGGCGGAGCGCGTGAGGGAGAGGCAAAGTTCGCGCCCTTACGCCCCTAGCCGCCGTAGGAGACGCCCTGGGCGTCGGGAATTTTTGGATGATTCCCGGCCACCGTAGGCGCGGGCTTGCGGGCGGTGAGCAATGGGTAGCTCGCCCCCGATAAGGACCAGGCCCGGGTCGACGGCGCGTTGTGTTCCGCGCGCACCTCGCCAAAGAGATTTCAGCACCAATGGCGGGGCCCACCAGGGCCGATGCCTGCCGGGGTTGCGGGAAAGTCCGAAAGGGATACCGTGGCCCCTGGCAACACAGGCAACTGAAGGAACACGGGTGGGTTTTAGTCAGTAAGAGTCTGACACGCCCTCCCGCTCCGCCCAGAGCGGGAGAAGTTATTTGATGATTTCCCACCCAAAAAAAAAAAAAAAAAGGCCTAGCGCTTGTAAACATTTTTATTGTAAGAAAAAGTTGTAGTCTATTGATTAAAGCATTTCAGGAAATTGAAGACGGTGTATAATTTGACCTGACACCGCTAACAGTCAGAAGTGGTAAGAACTAAGAGTGTTGGAGAAAGTTCTCAGGTATGTTACTTGATTTATCTTTTCAAAACAACTTACGGTGGTTGACGTCATGAAACTGAATGGTTGAAAATAATGATTTGGCATGCTAATGCAGATTTCATTCAATTCAGTCTTGTTGTTTTTGCTTACTTACTTGTAAAAAGAAGTTTATTTTAACACCGAGGGTCGATAAAGTGCGTGGCGTGGGTACTTGAGTCTATAGGCAGAAATAAAAGTATGTCATGGGGTTCGCCCGGTCTGTTTATGTCTAAGGTGTTAACAATTCCTTTTGAAAAATGTAATAACTACGTCAATGTTACCACGAAAATAGTTCAAATAGGAAATGTTTGTTTATAGGGAATGTTAGTTTGTTTATAAAAATAAATTTTACTTCACGTCGATCTGAAATATAATTAATTAAACAGAGTAGTATTTCCTACACACACTTGTAACATCGCGATTTTTTAGAAACAAAATAAGTTTTTTTTTTTTTTTGAATGAGCACACTATTTCACCGTATCTTCTGTGTGTTGGCAACTCCATGTGTCACTTTTCTTTCGCGCGCTCGAAGACATCGCACGGAAAAATTCTCTCGCGTCAAATTAAATAAAATTTGCATTATAAACT
Organism: Eupsilia transversa; assembly: GCA_914767815.1. NCBI lineage: Eukaryota > Metazoa > Arthropoda > Insecta > Lepidoptera > Noctuidae > Eupsilia > Eupsilia transversa. Next base: position 17,148,248 of record OU611873.1, on the reverse strand, counting down.
GTGTTTAACGTACGCTTGAGTAAAGTTACGAAATGCCAAGTAACAAGAAACTTATAAAACGTCTCATAAGTGTATTAGATGAAAACCGGAAGAGTAAACGACGCCATCGGCGTCGAAGCCGCAAGAGCAAGTCACGTTCGCGCAGCCCTCTACAACGAGATTTATCAATGACATCAACATCTTATACACCAGAGGACCCCAAAAGCAGGACCCCCAGCGGCCCAGCCCTGATCAAAGATTAGAGGTAAACCCGGAACCTTCAATCAATCCTAATCCAGGTAAGTTCCACTTTTATGATTTAGGTTAGGAAAAAACATGGCTTCGGTTCGGTGTGCCTCTGACTTATGGAATGCTCATGGATATGAAAGCTTTGGGACGGCCTTGCTTTAACCTTGCTTATTACGTGTGTGTTTTCAAAGCCTCTTACTTTATCTGTGAATAATGTGATATCCTTAATTATGCTACTAAACGGTAGGCTACCGGAAGTACGAGATACTTTTAATAACATTAACTCAATGTTGTTAGCCGGTATGCATTTGCCCTGGCGTGAACAGATGAGCTGAGATGAGATAGAGCCCTCTAACAGATCACCGAGTACGTGATACTCACAGTGTCTTATGTAAGCACTGGGACCCCTTTTTTTCGCATAATGTTTTTTTTCATAATACTCTTTGGCATAACGATTATGGCATAAGTATTTTTGGTCTAATAATTGTTTGCCATAAAAAATTTTTGGCCTAAATATTTTTTGTCATAATTATCTTGTTGCATAATTTGTTTTGCCATAATTTTAATTCGCATAATGTTACTAGGCGTAATGTTAGTTGGTTTAGGTTAGGTTAGGTTAGAACTGTGACCTCCTACGCACGAGCCGAGCGAGCGTAGCGAGCGGTGCCGCGGCAGCGGCCGGCGAAGTGCCAGAAACTAAAAATATAAATGAAAATATATTTATGCTTTTGAATGCTATGCTTAAACACTATTATGACTGGAGAAATTATGCTTAAAATAGTTATGCGTTTGCTGATATGCGAAAGTAATATTATGCGTAAATATTGTTAGGGTAAACAAAAGTATGCCGTGTTATATTATGTCTTAAAATTTTATGCAAATGGATAGGGGTTCCCTATCCATTTGCATAAAATTACGTGGCAAAATTACGTAAGCACTACGTGGTCTAACTGTCTTGACGCAAAGTACGAGATACTTACGTTAGCATAGAGGCTGTGTGGCTACCTGTGAATATGTGGTAACCTTTCGTTGCTAAATGGTAGGCTACCAGAAGTACGAGATACTTTTAACAACATTAACTCCATGTTGTTAGCTGGTATGCATTTGCCCTGGCGTGAACATGCCTCTAACAGATCACTGAGTACGAGATACTCACAGTGTAATATGTAAGCACTAGGTGGTCTAACTTACTTACATTAACATAATGATGTTGCAATGGCTGAAACCAAATGCTTCATACGTGATTATTATCCTTTGCTTTTTAGACATAGCTGAAATGGAGACACTCAAACCATATAAAGAGGCACTAGGTATGGACTATGAGGAGCCACAGCCATACATGGGTCAAATTCACAAGGACATAAGATTCAACCATATCCTAACAAAAGGCCTAACAAAGGAAGAAAGGGAAACTATAACTAAAAAGCATGCTATGCCAGACAACTGTACATTACTTGATGCTCCCCTTCTTAAACCGGAGGTAAAAGCTGTGCTCACAGAGTCCTCTAAAATAAGGGACCATGGGATTGAGATGTCCCAAAAACAACTTGGACTGGCTACGTCCATAATAGCAAAAACTATGACTGATGTTATAGTAATGGAAGAAATAGACAAACATAAATTGTTAACAAACCTAGCTGATGAAACCAAAATTCTCACCAACATCCACTATAATCAAACTCAAACTAGAATAAAGTTAATTTATCCCATACTAGAAAAAAACTTCAGCCAAATATTGTCCAAAACAACAAGAGACACTTTCCTTTATGGAGAAAACCTACCGGACCTTCTGAGAAATGTGAAACAGATGCAAGAAGCTGCAGCACAATTAAAAATACCTCCTCCTGTGGTACCATTAAACAACAGATTGAACAATAACAACATGCAACGACCCAATCAGGGAAACAGGAACGGCCCACCACCGAAACCGAAAACGAATGCACGTGGTGGGCCACGCAAGATGACACAGCCAACCAGTCAACGACAACCCCGCTGGCAACAACGCTCCGAGAGAGCAACTCACCAACAAGGGCGATACCGGAATGGTCCAATCAAACGTTGACAAACCAGGTACATGCTGGCAACTTATTTAATTATATTAACTGCTGGAGACATATAACTGATAATCCAGTAATCCTACAGTGGGTACAAGGGTACGAAATACCCTTTGATACTACACCTTTGCAGTTTAATATTCCAACTTCTAATCTATCACAGTCAGAAACTATACAAATGGGAGAATCCATTACAGATCTACTGAAATTAGGTGCCATAACTCCATGCCAACATACTAATGGAGAATTTATCAGTAAAATCTTCCTCAGACCTAAGCAAAATGGCAAAGAAGAATGCCCATTTTTCACCTGATAATGTATAGAAATGAAATAAATATTAAAATTCAGCTAATATAATTGTACATTCATTACGCTAATCACAATTTTAAAAGAAGGCCAGGAAAACAATATTTTTTAATTTTTCTTTATGCTAACTCTACGTCTTATTACCTTATTTTGAACGCATCTCAATTACCCTGAACGCATCCAACTACCCATTTTTTACAACGTTCTGTTTTGCACACTGCTTCTTGACTTTATTCAACTCTTTTTCTGAGTTGTATACATTATTTTAAGTTTTATTTAATCAATAACTATTTTTTATTAGTCTGTGCATAATATAGATCAATTGAAAATAACATAATAATTTAATAAATAAATTATACAGAATAGAATTGAGTTCGCACGAGTGAAACGGATTTTTTTTAGATATTTTGACAGTTCTGCGATTGACAATGGCGCAGTCCTTCGTTGTTGCGCTTGCGTCTCGTTGTGTACTGTGCCATTTTGTGTGTGTAACTACTTTTTACGACCCTATTTACCGCCCCCGGACCTCGATATCTTCCTCATCTGACGACCCTATTTACCGCCCCTGGACCTCGATATCTTCCTCATCTGACGACCTTTGCCATACCGTTGTAAACAGTCCTCTCGACAATGCCGCCATCAACAAAAAGTCGACGTATACTTTGCATAAGCTGCAATATCTGCTTAAATACGTTACGACGTTATCTCGTTCATGATTTGAACACCAGAGTGATTTCGTTACTTAGCGAGTGGATATCACCAGTTATCGTAAGTACATTTATGCTTATTATTTTTTATTTATCAATATCAGTCATGTCCTAATCAAAATAACCAAACTCCTATCTTATAATGTATGAAAAAATACAAGCAATTGCCCGTATTAAACATTGATTAAAATAATTATTTTAAAACAGTTTAACAAACTGTAGTTATTTCATGTTACATTTTAAACAGTTAATCTCTACTTGCTGTTTATTGTTAATGTGGACCCATTTGTTCAACATGTGCTGCTGGTATCAAAGCTAATGTATCAGTTGAAAACAAAAGAAGTTTTTTAGTTTTTTATTCAGTTTCCTATTTCAGATTACTGAGGAGGATTACATTTGTGAACCTTGTAATGAACGCCTCTATCTATATGAACGCCCTAATCTATATGATTCAAGTAATAGTATGATTACATTTACTCCACGACAAGTAGAACACATTTTTTCATTTGTTAAGTTTGCTTTCAAGCCCTACCTTAATTTCACAAATATAGAAGCCATTCAAGAAATTGAAGATAATATTTTTTTTTTTGGACTGGAAGGTCCAAACAAGACTTTTTGACCCTCCTTAATGAAGTTCCTCGAATTCAAGAAATGCACAAAGGCATTTTAGGATTAGCTGCATTGTTAATGAAAATGAGGACTGGCGAATCAGACGTTCGCTTATCTACATTATTAGAGGTACCACGCAGCACATTAGAGCGATTAATGAATAAGTTGGTTCAAGATTTTGTACCTATGCACTTGGGCATTACTCACATATCAAGAGAAAGTCTAATGGGTCATAACCTTACAGTACCAAATGGTATATACAATCAAAACTATACAAATGCAATAATTATTTGCGACGGGACATACATATATATAAATAAAAGTTCCAATTACTCCTTCCAAAAAGATACATATTCTTTACACAAATATAAAAATCTCTTAAAGCCATTTTTATTTGTGGCATGTGATGGTTACATCTTAGATTGTTACGGTCCATACAAGGCTACCACATCCGATTCTGACATAATGAATTCCCTTTTTGATTATGAAAACTCTCCTCTTAACATATATTTTCAAGAAAATGATGTGTTTATATTGGATAGGGGTTTCAGAGATTCTATAAGAATGTTAGAAGGTTGTAATTATCGGCCATATATGCCTGAATGCCAGCAGGCCAACCGGAGCCGCTGTGTCACAATATGCCGCTGGGTAGTTGAGGCAGTAAATGGACATTTCAAAAGAGATTTTAAGCTCCTGAGGCAAGACTATTATAAATCAGTGCCAAATATGATGCAGAACTTTCAAATTGCTGCCAGTTTACTTAACCGATTTGGTGTTCGTTTTCGTGATAGAGATGATGCTAATGAAATAGTCGCAATAATTAGAGAGAGAATTATTTTGAAAATAATTTAGCCCTATTGGTTGACGAATTAAATATGAATAGAAGGTCTACGGTTTTTCAGAGTTTAACAGCTGACCGAGATAACTTATTTATGTTTCCTAGATTAAGTTATAGTGAATTAATACTATTTGCTCTAGGAACTTACCAGATCAGGCAAGCCAGATCATATTACGGGGAACATATTCGATTTCATGGATCATATAGATTAGAAGTATGTAGGGATACACAAGATTTTTCTCAATATAATCTGAGAGGAAGTGGTGACATAACTCTAATAAGAGGAAAAATTAAGTCCAGGCACATTTCAAGAAAACAATATTATGTCTATATTTTGATAGAAAATAATGTGTCTGGCAGAGCTGGTATTGTCGAATACTGTTGTAATTGTTTGGTCGGTCGACGGACCATTGGATGTTGCGCTCACGTTATGACGTTAGTGTGGTACCTTGGATGGGCTAGGTTTGAAGACAATATCTCTGCTCCAGCAGAATTTTTGGATGACGTAGTTATAAGAGATTTAGATGAAAATGACGATAATTAATAAACCATTTCAATGTAACATAGTGTTTTATTTGTTTTCCCGATTGTTCATCAGATAGGTAGGTATGTATGTACTGCGGTCAACGAAATGGGTAGGCAAGTGATCACTTTTGACAATACAATAGCAAAGTTAAGACTTTTTCTAAGTAAACAAACTGCCAACTATCGTACAGGCAAATCCTAACCTAAAAAGTAACATTAATATGTTTTGGCCTTTGTAGACTTTAAATCGTAAAAATGACTATATGGCATTATTTTCTAATCTTACAGGTACTCTTTCTACTATCTTCTATCTATATATATAAAATGGTAAACTGACTGACTGACTGGGTGATATATCAACCCACAGCCCAAACCGCTGGTCCTAAAGACATGAAACTTGGAGGGTGTGTTCTTTCTGAAGAGCAAGTATCCACTAAGAAAGGATTTTTGGGAATTCCACCCCTAAAGGGGTAAAATAGGGGATGGAAGTTTATATGAAAGTCCGCGAGTTTTGAAGATAGGATGTTCAAATTTTGGGTTTAGGCTAACGATTGAAAATTAATGTATACGTGTCTCAGCGTTTATGATAATGCCACCACCGAAGGGTTAAAAAGTGGGATGAAGTTGAAGCGAAAAATCACTAAATTTACTATCTAGGCTTATGGTTGGAAGCTAACGCAACGTGCTTTCCGAGGCACGGACGGGTCTCTGTATGTAAAGATGGTCACCCATCCACAGACCAACCGCGGCAAGTGTAGCTTAACCTGATCGATCGACCTCTGCGGCTGTTATTATTTAGCCACGCCCCCCCGGACAACCCCCCCATCCCCTTCTCCGGGAGAATAGATTAGGATAGTTAGGATACGAACAGAATGAGACACTGCTCATCCCTCATAGCAAATAGCGTGATAATAATGGGTGGTATGACGGTGTTGCTGGCAGGAGATTTTCGTCAGACTTTACCGGTAGTACCCAAAGGAACGCGCGCAGATGAGATCAAAGCATGCATCAAAAGATCTTTCTTATGGCCTTCAATTAAAGTCCTAAAACTTACTCGAAACATGAGAGTACATCTTAGAGGTGAAGTTTCTGCCAGCAGCTTTGCAGATCTTCTTCTTCAAATCGGAAACGGAAACTTTCCACAAATAGATGGGTTCATACAAATACCAAATGAATTATGTACTGTGGTATCAACAGTTGAGGGACTTATAGATAAAATTTATCCTGATGTTAAAAATGTTAAAGACAAACCGATGGAGTGGTTATGCGAGAGAGCCATTTTGACTCCCAAAAACGACCAAGCCGCTGCGATCAACGAAATGTTGATAAATACATTCGAAGGTGAAGAAATGATTTATAATTCTGTTGACACCATGGTCGATATGGACGAGTCGATTCATTATCCTGTAGAATTTTTGAACTCTCTTAATCCGCCGGGTCTTCCGTTTCACAGACTTATGTTGCGTGTAGGTGCTCATGTCATGTTGCTTCGAAATATACGGCCTCCAAAATTGTGCAATGGAACTAGACTCCAAGTAAAAGCTCTCCGCCGCAATGTTATTGAGGCCAAAATACTAACTGGATCTGCCAGAGGAGAAACAGTCTTCGTGCCACGTATACCTTTGATACCAAATGACCTTCCGTTTGAATTTAAAAGATTGCAGTTCCCAATCAAGGTTTGCTTCGCGATGACTTTATAAGTCACAGGGATAAACTCTGAAATTTGTTGGAGTTGATTTGCGGCAAGACTGTTTCTCCCACGGTAAATTTTATGTGGTTTGCTCACGTGTTGTTAGCTCTCCAACTAGCCTGGTTGTTTTAGTGCCCGCTTCCGAATTAGTGAAAAACATTGTATATAGAGAAATACTGTGAAGGATTTAGGTAGATACCGGTCTTTTACAGTAGGTATTTCTTTACAGTATTCCTCAAATCCCCCATACTGGAGGAGCCATAAACAAAGCTCTCTATTGTTATTGTTATAATAATTCTTAATATCTAGAAAAAAGAGTATAGACTCTACGCAGACGAAGTAAAACAAAATAGTAACGAAGTCAAACCTTACATTGAATATTCGAGTCTGATAACGAAAATATAGTTTTTACAATTTTAGTCTGTTTGTTTGTATGTATGTTCTGGTTCGCACAAAAATTGATGACCGGATTTGGATGATATTTGGTACACAGATAGTTCATAACCTAGATTAATCTATAGGTTATTTTTTAATTCCGGTAGTACGATCCCTTCGGATATTTTTCGACATCCACGCGGGCGAAGCCGCGGGCAAAAGCTAGTACCTTATAACTATACATTAACTTTCATTATCAGGTTTTTAAATGTATGGAAAGTGGGCATTGTTCTTTAGATTCATCCTGAATCTTAAACCACTAAATAAATTTATTTCAGCAAAACACTTCAAAATGGAAGATATCAGAACTGCTATCAGACTTGTGGATAGGGATTATCACATGGGTTCAATTGATCTTAAGGAGGCATACTTTTTAGTACCCATTAGCCAAAAATACAGAAAGTACTTACGCTTCACTTACCTTAATCAACTCTATGAGTTCACTGCTATGCCCTATGGCTTATCCACAGCTCCTGGTGTATTTACTAAATTACTTAAACCAGTAGTAGCTCACCTAAGGAAACAAGGCCTCATATCAACCATATATCTTGACGATTGCCTTTGTATTTGAATAACCTTCGCTATAGTGGGGTTAGATACCGGGGGTTGAGAATGAAAAAAGGTTTCAATTTTCACTCAATTCTTGTATATTCGTAGATGTAGTGATTACACCGTGGAAAACAAGTGGTTTAGTGGTTGGTAATATTGCGTTGGACGTCGCGACGCCCCCGTCAGGGGGCGTGGCGAGCGGGGTCAGGGCTTCGCCCCTCGCCCGCGGAGGCAATACAGTGGCCCGCCACTGCGGACCCTTCACTCGGTTGGCCTTTGCGGCCTAACGGAATTGAGACGCTTTTCAGCGTCCGTGTGATTGGTTGCTATGAATTTTTCTGTAGGCGCATCACGACGTTATCTATATATATAAAATGGTAAACTGACTGACTGACTGGGTGATATATCAACCCACAGCCCAAACCGCTGGTCCTAAAGACATGAAACTTGGAGGGTGTGTTCTTTCTGAAGAGCAAGTATCCACTAAGAAAGGATTTTTGGGAATTCCACCCCTAAAGGGGTAAAAATTAAATAGGGGATGGAAGTTTATATGAAAGTCCGCGAGTTTTGAAGATAGGATGTTCAAATTTTGGGTTTAGGCTAACGATTGAAAATTAATGTATACGTGTCTTAGCGTTTATGATAATGTCACCACCGAAGGGTTAAAAAGTGGGATGAAGTTGAAGCGAAAAATCACTAAATTTACTATCTAGGCTTATGGTTGGAAGCTAACGCAACGTGCTTTCCGAGGCACGGACGGGTCTCTGTATGTAAAGATGGTCACCCATCCACAGACCAACCGCGGCAAGTGTAGCTTAACCTGATCGATCGACCTCTGCGGCTGTTATTATTTAGCCACGCCCCCCCGGACAACCCCCCCATCCCCTTCTCCGGGAGAATAGATTAGGATAGTTAGGATACGAACAGAATGAGACACTGCTCATCCCTCATAGCAAATAGCGTGATAATAATGGGTGGTATGACGGTGTTGCTGGCAGGAGATTTTCGTCAGACTTTACCGGTAGTACCCAAAGGAACGCGCGCAGATGAGATCAAAGCATGCATCAAAAGATCTTTCTTATGGCCTTCAATTAAAGTCCTAAAACTTACTCGAAACATGAGAGTACATCTTAGAGGTGAAGTTTCTGCCAGCAGCTTTGCAGATCTTCTTCTTCAAATCGGAAACGGAAACTTTCCACAAATAGATGGGTTCATACAAATACCAAATGAATTATGTACTGTGGTATCAACAGTTGAGGGACTTATAGATAAAATTTATCCTGATGTTAAAAATGTTAAAGACAAACCGATGGAGTGGTTATGCGAGAGAGCCATTTTGACTCCCAAAAACGACCAAGCCGCTGCGATCAACGAAATGTTGATAAATACATTCGAAGGTGAAGAAATGATTTATAATTCTGTTGACACCATGGTCGATATGGACGAGTCGATTCATTATCCTGTAGAATTTTTGAACTCTCTTAATCCGCCGGGTCTTCCGTTTCACAGACTTATGTTGCGTGTAGGTGCTCATGTCATGTTGCTTCGAAATATACGGCCTCCAAAATTGTGCAATGGAACTAGACTCCAAGTAAAAGCTCTCCGCCGCAATGTTATTGAGGCCAAAATACTAACTGGATCTGCCAGAGGAGAAACAGTCTTCGTGCCACGTATACCTTTGATACCAAATGACCTTCCGTTTGAATTTAAAAGATTGCAGTTCCCAATCAAGGTTTGCTTCGCGATGACTTTATAAGTCACAGGGATAAACTCTGAAATTTGTTGGAGTTGATTTGCGGCAAGACTGTTTCTCCCACGGTAAATTTTATGTGGTTTGCTCACGTGTTGTTAGCTCTCCAACTAGCCTGGTTGTTTTAGTGCCCGCTTCCGAATTAGTGAAAAACATTGTATATAGAGAAATACTGTGAAGGATTTAGGTAGATACCGGTCTTTTACAGTAGGTATTTCTTTACAGTATTCCTCAAATCCCCCATACTGGAGGAGCCATAAACAAAGCTCTCTATTGTTATTGTTATAATAATTCTTAATATCTAGAAAAAAGAGTATAGACTCTACGCAGACGAAGTAAAACAAAATAGTAACGAAGTCAAACCTTACATTGAATATTCGAGTCTGATAACGAAAATATAGTTTTTACAATTTTAGTCTGTTTGTTTGTATGTATGTTCTGGTTCGCACAAAAATTGATGACCGGATTTGGATGATATTTGGTACACAGATAGTTCATAACCTAGATTAATCTATAGGTTATTTTTTAATTCCGGTAGTACGATCCCTTCGGATATTTTTCGACATCCACGCGGGCGAAGCCGCGGGCAAAAGCTATATCCTATAACGTCGCTTTCTTCACGACATCTAGGCGGTCTGTCCCCGCCAGGTGAGACCCCCAGTTACCTGGGGGAGGCCCGGCGAGAGAACGACCAGCGACTTAGATGTCGGCTCGACGCACCTACAGGACGAAATGTAGCCACCCCTCGCCCTGCTCACAGATCTAGCCGTTTACAGATTGAGGGATGAACTGTCGTGTGTGTGTGAACAGTTTGTACTGTAGAATTACACCGTTCAGTGTTTACGTGCAACGCGGCCCGCACCGCGCTTGCACGTGTTGAATAGGTGTCGTTCAGTAAAGGTTGTCTGTGTTTAGTTGCGTGGCATGCCTATATTAACCTAGAACACGCCGCGCAACAGATGTGTGTGTACATCTGTAGAGTCATATTATATCGAGAGTGCAGCTTACTCGAGGCGTCAATCAGGGGGGGGGGGCTCACAGTCCGCTACCAGGTCGCGGGGCAGGGGTCGTGCGTCAGGGGGGCGCGCATGCAATGGCGCTATCTGCCTGACATGGGGCCGGGCAGAGGCGTCGGCACGCGCGAACATCCCCTTCGCGAGGCGCCGCACAAACTCGTCCAGGCTCTCAATCTCGAGGTCCCGGTGGAGAACGTCGTTTCTCACAAAGCGAGGAGCGTCGACTATGGTCCGCAGCGCAAGGTTTTGTTGCGCGCGGAGCGTCTTGCGGCTCGACTCGTTTGTGAGAGCGAACCACGCTGGGGCGGCGTACGTCAAGATTGGGCGCACGTACAACTTGTACACGCCCAACTTGACGCGCGTCGGGATGCGGGATGAGAGCACAGGTCTGAGTAGGGCGCGGGCTACCCTGCCCTGCGCGGCGACATTGCGAGCATGTGGCCCCATAGTAAGCCGACGATCGATGGTCACACCCAGGTATTTAGCCCGGGGCGCCCACGCGATGTCGGCTCCGTGTAGTTTCAAGGGTGGTGGGAGCGGCGCCGACCCGGTGAGGAGCGCCTGCGTCTTACCCACGTTAACCGAAAGCCGCCACTTCGACAGCCACTCGGGGAGCGTATCGAGAACGCGCTGCATTTTGACTGCCGCGTACTTCGCATTAAGCGATGAAGTGATGTACGCGGCGTCGTCCGCATACAGCGCGAGCATAGCGTCTGAAGTGGTGGGGATGTCGTCAGTGTAACGTGAGTAACACCTGTCGTAACCCACGTCCTGTGGGAGAGAAAGCTAGACACCACTTTGACAACGCGACGGGGCGCGTCTGATGTCGAGATTTTGAATATCAGACCCTCGTGCCATACTCGGTCGAAGGCCTTCTCCATGTCGAGGAATACTGCCACCGAGGACTCCTTCTTATTTCGCGCTGTTGCGAGGTGGTGCAGTACCCTCGACAACTGGAGCGTCGTGCTGTGCTCCGCCCTGAACCCAAACTGTTCCGGTCTTGGTTCGATGTGCGGCTGTAGGTGTCGCAGCAGGAGTGCCTCGAACACCTTAGAGATAGTCGGCAGCAAAGTGATAGGCCGGTAGCTCGCCGGTTGCAAGATACTCTTTCCCGCCTTGGGCAGCATTATGACGCGCCCCTCCTTCCACGCGGCGGGGAACGCCCCGGTGCGCAGTATCGCCGTAAACAGGCGCGCCAGTGCCGCTACTGCACGGAACGGCAAATGGCGCAGCACTGTGTTGGTGATACCGTCAGCACCTGGGGCTTTTCGTGGCTTCGTCCTTAGGATGGCGCGTCTAACTGCGCCAGGCGAGAAGAAAATAGGGTTCTCCTCGGGAGCTATCGGCAGAGCGAAGTAATCCCTAAGGTGTTGCTCGACTGCTGCGACATGCTCGCTGTTGTCAGTCGGGTTGGGCTGGAACTGACGCTCCAGGTGTTCTGCGAAGACCTCCGCCCGGTCCTCCGATCCATACTTAAGCACCCCGTCGCTGTTGTATAGAGGGCGCACCGGGGCTGGGGTGTTCGTGAGCTGGCTGCAGAGTTTGTGTACCGACGGCCAACTGTCTGTCGTCGCGTCGATACGTTCCTCCCAGCCCGCGGCGGTGTGTGCCACTAACTCGGCCTTCACCTTCTCCGCGAGACGGTTGAGCTGCGTTCGCAGCGTTGGGCATCTAAGCTGTTGCCACTGCTTGCGAAGGCGCCTTTTCACGGCGATCATCGATTTAATGTGCGCCGGCAGGGGCGGCAATAGCCCTCTCCCCTGCGGCAGTGTCGTAGTCGCCGCTTCTAGGGCGCGTTGTATGCAAGCAGTGACGTCACCCGCTGTCTCGTCCACGTCCGCCGAGGTGACGATGGGCCGAGTTGGCACGGTGGTGTCTAGCTTCTCTCCGAAGGCAGTCCAGTCCGTTAATCGACGTGGCGCTATGGGCTTCAGTTGGGTCGGCTTCCTCGCTATGACGACGAGCACTGGTTGGTGGTCCGACTGTAGCTCGTCGTCGATCACTTGCTGAGTGATCTGGCAGTGTAGCCCTCGGTGGATTACGACGTCCAGCACGTCTGGTGAGTAGCGTGCCGCGTCCGGGTAGTGGGTAGGTGTTTCAGGGCCGGACACCGTATACCCGAAGGCTTCCGTGTCCGCGAAGAGCCTCCTCCCCTCGGTGTTCGTTAGCAACGAATTCCACGCCGGGTGCTTACAATTGAAGTCGCCGGCAAGGAACGTGACAGAAGTGGTGGTGAATACAAGCGCCCGCAACTCAGCTAAAACTAAGCGGGACGCGGGCGGCTTGTAGCAGGCGTATAGATTTACGTCCTTGCCGGCCACATGCAACTGAACACCCAGCGCGTAAAACGAGCTAAGTGTCGGCAAGGGGAGCTCCTGGTGTACGACTCTCCGCCTCACAAGTACCGCCAGACCACGGTAGCGGACGTTCTGAGCCGACCTTTCTTCCTTCCTGTAGACGTGATAACCCGGGAACCTAACCCTATCTTCGGGTCCCAGGTGCGTCTCACTAATTAGCGCCACGTCGATATTTTGTTCCCGAAGGAGATGGCGGAGGGGGGCGACCTTTTCCCTTAGGCCGCGGGCGTTCCAATGTATCACCCTTAACGGTCTAGCCATGATAGAGAGTTAATAAAGTGGCTAGACCGTCAAGGATGACCGTCTCAATGTCTTGACCCTGCCTGATAGCCCTAATGAGGTCCATTAGCAACTGTATGGCACAGGTCGTAAACTCGCTCTTTCTCTGCGACGTCCCTATCGCGCTAATCTTTGTTGCATCAGCGCCACCCTGCGGCGCTTTGCGCAACTTCTCCTGTTCGCTCATTGGTCGCTGCGCCTGCGAACATTTTGTGTCGATGGCGCTGATGCTCTGCGGCTGTTGGGTGAACCTTTTTAGTTCCCTCTTTGACCGCTGCGCCGTCATAGCGCTAGCGGTAGGTTCACCCTGTACTATTTTAGTGGAGTCGGTAGGGACATCCTTTACGACCTGTGTCGGGTGTTTGGCAGGGTCGGCCGTAAGGGTGACTTCCTGGGTCGCCGGGGGGGAGGTTTTCTTTCCTCTGTTACGCTTCCCCCCGCGTCTCTTCTTCCTCCGCCCGGAGGTGGAGGCCTGAGTCGTGGGCTCATTGGCCGTCGCCATCAGCGTCGCGCCTTGTGCCTCGACATGCACTAATTGCGGCCTTTCTGAGGCCGACTGTGCTCGGCGTGTGGCCGTGACGGCGACGGTCCCCGCCCGCTTGTTCCGTATCTCGTGTTGGAACACGGGGCATTTTATGTTGCTCGCGGGGTGCGGGCCACCACAGTTTGCACATGTGGCCGGCTCCTCCCGCGGGCGTGGGCAGTCGCGTGCGGCGTGCTCTTCCCCGCACCGAACGCAAGCGAGCGGGCGGTGACACAGGTGCGAGCTGTGTCTGAAGCGTTGACACCTGTGGCACTGAGCTGGTCCCTTTTTTCCACGCCAGGCCTCAATTTTGACCCCCCGCATGTACATGAACACGGAGGTGTCAAATATGGCCCGGACGTCTGGCGTCTTTTTCAGAATTGCGTGGAACACGCAGCCGGGTCTTCCTTGTGCGCCCTTAATGTGGCGCACGTACTCCGGCTGGTATCCCAGCGTCCGGAGCTCCTCCTCAATCTCCTTCGGGTCCGTGTCCGCCGGCAGGCCCCGAATTGCAACTTTTAAATTTTTGTCCGCTGGTAGTGAGTAGGCGAACCAGCTGACGCCGCTGTCCTTCTCCAGGCCAGTCAGGTACCGCTGGACCAACCTGTACTCCTCCTCGGTGTCCGGGGTAAACCTCACCCCGGTCCCGTAGGGGCGAGCACTAGGAGGCCGGCCCAGCTTCCCACTTATGGTCCGGAAATGAGCGGCCCAGTTGGGTAATTTCTCCACTACCAGCGGTGGATTTCTAGGCTTCTGCTTGGTCGATTTTGACGTCGACACGGCGCCGGGGGGGGCTGCATGGGGTGCGGCGGGCACGGTTTGGACAGGGGTAGGCAAAGAGGCACTTTTTGCACTTACCCCTGTGGTATCCTTCCTCGGTGACTGCGGCGGTGACTGGCGGACCGCGTCGGCAAAGGTAGGCGAGTCGGGTACGCCCCGACCCCGCGGCGCGCTATCGCGCATTGGCCGCGGCGGGTCTAGGCAGTACCTTTTTGCCTCCTCCGACGCAGTCTCGCCAGAGCTTCGTCTCCTCCGTTGGGGTCTGACTCCGAGCTCGAACTCGTAGTCAAAATCGAAGGATGGTGTCGGTGACGCCGGCGGCGACACAAATTTTGCGGCAGCCGCTCGTCCCACGGTGGCCCGAGGCCCGGATCGCGGTGATTTATCCGGGGACAAATCTCCGCGACCGGACTCGACCGAGCCCTCTGATGCCAGCGACATGCTCGACCCCACGCGTGAGGAGCATGCCGACAGCATAGCGGGCGAGTCGCAGGCTGAGACACGAGGGGGGGCCGGCGAAGCGGGCACTTTGGTTGTCACTTTATAAGTTTGTGCACTCACCGGTCTGGTATACGGGCCGGCGCTCACAGGTCGTTCCTGGTCGGCTACCGGCGGGCCCGCCATCGAGAGGCGGAGGCCGGAGGCAGCGGCGCGCGAGGCTGGCGCGGCTTTTGCGGCACTTGTGCTCTTCGGTGCGGGCGGCGACACGAAACGCGGCGGCGGAGCGGCGGTACGGGTCGCGGGCGCACGGGTACGTGCGGAGGGCACCGGAGAGGGCGCGGGTAGCGCGGGGTACGCGTGCGACGCAACGGAGCGTGCAGCGGGCGCGTTTGTGGTTGCGGGCGCGGGCGCGCGCGCGGGCGGTGCTTGTGCACGCACGTGTGCACGACCTGGGTTCGCGGCAGGCCCCGGGGCCTGGATGGGCACCGGGCGGAACGCGGCTGGGCGGACGGCGACCGCGTGCTGCCGGCCCGACGACGACGACGGCGCAACGCGCGCAGGCGCCGGTGGCGTCGGTGAACCGGCCGCAGCAGCGGCGCTCGTCCCTACCTTCTCCTCCTTCCTCTTGGTTTTGTGTCCGGCCGGCGGCGCACCGGACGACACAACGCCGATATTCGGCATCGAAGTCGTCCGGTCCAACACCGGACGGGCATCAGGCGACCCGGCATCGCGGCCCAGAGAGCCGCGAGTTTTGGCATTTTGACGGGGCGTGGCCTCCGCGACCGCAACGGCGTATAGACGCCGGGCAGCACGGGGCGGCTCCCCCTGTGTCCGTACAGGAACCACTAGGCCTCCTGTACACACACAGTGAGAGAACGGTTTAAAAATATGCGGTCCGCACGGGTAACGACTACTACGCGCAGGATATCAGCAGTGGGTCGGCCCCGAGCGAATCCTCCTGGTAATATTTCTTAAATTCTAAGACCCTATATTATCGGCGGAAAATCTTGACACCGCGATTCACAAATCGATCGAAATCGTACAACGCCATCTAGTGACGAGTAAGTAAACAAAATTACGAACATTCGACATTATGATCGCAGTTTAATCAGATATGGTCTCTGTGTGTCTAAACAGTATTGGTAAAACTGATCTAATTCAAAAGTTCTTAAAACTAAAAAGATGTTACATCAAATCATCAAATTATAGCAGCCTGTCCAGCTATCGCTTATGGAATGATGCATACAAAAACCCTAGAAAGACAAAAGTACTTAGCGCTCTTAGATTCTAATGATGACTATAACACCAAAATGGAATTATCAAAGGAATTACTTCCGGATTTACAATGGTGGTTAGAGAATTTTAAAAAATCTAGAAAACTACAAGAACAACCTTTTTCATTAGAAATCTTCTCAGATGCTTCTCTAACAGGATGGGGGGGGCATTGTGATGGCGAGCGTATTGGTGGATTATGGTCAGAGCAAGAACAAGGGGGGGGAACAGGGGGGTTGGGTTATCATGTAAACCAACTTGAAATAATTGCGGCATACTTTGCTTTAAAATCATTTGCTAACCAAGTGCAAAATACATCAATCATATTAAGAATCGACAATACGACCGCCATTGCATGCATCAATAAGATGGGAAGCATACAATTCCCTCACCTAAATGATGTAGCTCGTGACATATGGACATGGTGCCAGGAGAGAAATATACATGTATATGCTTCTTATGTAAAATCCAAAGAAAATTCTATAGCGGATCAAGAATCCAGAAACATTAACATTGATACAGAATGGGAATTATCACCCATTGCATTCAGTATGATCTGCTCTAAACTTGGACAACCAAAAATTGACCTATTTGCTAGCAGAATAAACTATAAATGTGAAAAATATGTCTCATGGAGGAAAGATCCGTATGCATTTAACATAAATGCTTTCACCTTAAACTGGTCCAAATCCTTCTTTTATGCTTTTCCTCCATTTGCCCTTATTACAAGGTGCATACAAAAGATAAAAAATGATAAAGCCAAAGGTATATTAGTTTACCCACTATGGACCTCACAGCCATGGTACCCCTTAGCTAAATCCCTAGAAATATCTGAGCCTGTTATGTTCTACCCCGATGATAATCTTTTACTATCACCTTTCAGAACACCACACCCGCTGAGCTCGACACTTACCCTGGCTGCAGCAATCTTCTGCGGAAAGCATTCCAACAAAGAGGACTGCCAACTAAGTCACTAAACATAATGTTAGCCTCACTCTCATCAGGTACGATTAAACAATAGTAGATGGGATTCCCCGGTTCTAGAACATGAAAAAAAAGGAGTGGGGGGCAACCGTCATCGGTCGTCAATCGGTCAACCAAACCTAAAAAAAAAAAAAAAAAAAAAAACTATACACTATACAGCATGTAACAAAAACCCTGTCCGATCCTTAAGGGTATTATTTGGTATAGTATTGTGTACCCATATACGTAACCATTTCATGATTTTGAGATTATTATTTTTCCCCAATTAAAATAATTAATTTAAAAAAATAAAAATAAACTTATCACAGGCAACACATCCTCGATAAAGTTCATGTGTGTGAGTGTTTGTTTTCATGTGTTCATGTTCTACAATTTGAAGCCGCCTGAGCGAGACGGTTTTTATGATTCTTTGAGATGAGCCGCCCGCCCGCATTGTCGCTTGCCGCCAAACAAACTTATAGCTAAATAAATCTACGTTGTGCCTACGCGTTGGTATCAGCTGATTTGAACTGATATCGTTTAGGCAGTGAACTTGATTCCTGACCTTATTTTGACTTCATTTTCTGTTCATCAATAAACAATTAATTGAATGAAATGTAGCCCCGAAAAGGGCTTTTTTTAAATGTGCTTTTATCACAGAAATGAAAACAGACACAAGGGAGCTAAGAATACGTGAAAATAAAAAGATACTTACCGAATTTAGGTATTAGTTTATTAAAACAGTTACTTGTTGTTGTTGGATACCTCGGCGATCATGCTCCACATGTCTACCTCCAACACTGATACACATTCGACACCTTTTTATTAAATTTTCACGTACTCTTTGCACTTGTGTCTGATTTAATTAAATTAAAAGCTGCCACAATCCGAGCTCTTACTTCGATTTCCGAATCACACTCTTTTTTAAAAACCATTTGTTTGACATGACCCCATAAATAGAAGTCCAGGGGTGTAAGATCGGGAGATCGTGGGCCACGAAACTGGTCCCCCCCGGCCAATCCATTGCCTCGGGAACTGAGCATCTAAATACTCGCGCACTGCGCGCGAGAAATGTGGAGGCGCGCCGTCATGTTGAAACCACATTGAGCGATGGAAATTGAGGTCTATTAAAGGATCCAACTCTTCACTCAGCTCTTCACTCAAGAAAGACAGGTAGTTTGAACCATTCATTGTGGGCCTCAAAAAGTATGGACCAATAATTTGGTCTCCGAGAATACCAGCCCACACGTTTACACGCCAACGATGTTGGAAATTACTCGGTTTCATAGCGAGCGGGTTTTCGAGCGCCCACACGTGTTCGTTGTGGCAGTTGAACACACCTGTTCTTACAAACGAACATTCATCGGAGAAAAGCACGCGATTCAAGAAACCTTCATGTTCTTCGACTTTTCTTAAGATCCAATTACAAAATTCCATTCTTGGTTCGTAATCAGCGGGCAGAAGGGATTGAACCCGCCGGTAGTGATAAGGGTGCTGACCATCTCCCTTCCGCACTCTCCAAACCAGCATGTGATTAGTCTCTAGTTGTCGGGCAACAGAGCGTGTGCTTTGCGTGGCGTCCGCGGCAAACATATCCAAGACTTGATCCTCGATTTCCAGGTTGCGCTCTCGTGGTCTTCCAGCATCAGCGCGCTGTGTCTCGTGCCCATGAGCACTGCCTGTGGTGAACACACGATTATGTAGACGTTGGAACGCACGCTCCGACGGTACTGGCACACCTGGCCTGTGAAAACGCACCTCATAGTCTCTACGCGCAGCTGCATAATTGCAATTGGCCTTGCCTAAGCACATTAACATATTAAAATATTCCTGATTGGAATACGACATTACGGAACATCCGATCGAAAGGAATCTCCACGAAAGACTGACTTTTGAGACTAGCAACAAGCGTACAGAGACGCGCCGCATCGCACGGTAGGCAACCAGTCGGCTACTGACATCAAACAAGTCGGCGACTCGCTAGAGAGCACCGACAGCGCGCCCAGTGTAGGGCGGTATCCTTTGAAATAAAAATAGGTAAAATAAAAAGATTTCCCCGGTGGGTGGAGTGTTGTCAACTTATGAAAATTTGCCATACTTAGTGTGAATGTCGCATGGTTTATAAAAATAAAATAATCATTATCTTTTGATTTTTATGAGTTACATTTTTAAATATATTTTTTATAGTACGTATGTTAACCCAGGAATACGCCCTTAATGGATCGGACAGGGTTTTTGTTACATACTGTATACACAATAAAACTACATACTTCTTTATTCGTTTCTTTTATTGCATTTAAGTGTTATATTCTAAAAATATGTATGAAACATTTCATCTATTAAAACATCATTACAGACAGTATCCCTTGTAAATATTTTTACAAAATTAAACATAAACATAGTACATCCATTAAATCTATGTAATAAATACATTAAACAGTACTCGCCACAAACTGATGTAAAGTCGTTTTGGATTCTATCTGTATTCCAGTTCCATCTTTTACAATTTCTTTTCAACAAATATTTTATAATATCCTGTAGGTGCTCGTCCATATGAATCGAAATATTGGCCAACACCATTCTCATCAATATGTATGGCTACCCAATGCGAGCCTGGTTTATCATCGGTATCCAAATTGCTTATTAAATACGTTGGTACCTGAGTATATACTGGTAATCTGTTTGCAGCATATACATTACTTTCTAAACTTGGATGAATGTGTTTTAAATGTTTCTGTATTTCTGTTGTATTCATGTTATGTCATTGATAAGAACCAATTACAGTACCAAACTATCCAGTGGATCATACAGGAATGTTGGTATGACTAAGCATGATTAAACAACATTAAAAATAATTTAACTAAAGATGGTGTCCTATCATTGAAAAACACATTAACAATAATTTTGCTAAAGATGTTGATCTATCATTTAAAAGCACTCAGTACATGGTATAAATAACCCCCTGCAATCGCTAAAACCATACAGTTGAGTCGGCGGAAGACGACAGTTTGGATTACTTACAGTGCAACAGTCAATTGTGTCTTTCAACATACAGCAATAGGAATGGAGGTAAGCGATTCATTTGCTTTTATATTTCTAACTAAATATATATGTAAATAACTGTTCACCTGATGTGTACTATACTTACGAGTCTAAAATGATCATCATGTTGTTACAGAATTCATTCAACCTCGGTGATGATAATACTTACAAACATTATTACTATCCACTCTCCCCTCGCGATGAAGAAGACAATGGAGAAATGGTGATTAAAACGAATAGTGAAACAAGGAAAAGGAAGTCTTCAGCGAGCAATTTAGAAGATTTTTTCGAAGTACAACCGAAAAACAAGAAGAAGAAAACACTTTCATCAACAGTGGCTCGAGCTGTGGCTGGAGGAGTGTCTTATATAACAACCAATACAGATGACGGAAACCAGTCAACGCACCTAATCAAAGTCGAAGTTTACGACATGAAAAAACTGGTGAAAATTCCAATAACGGAGCATTGGAAACATGCAAATTTACGTATCAAATACTATGTCAAAGAAAACGATAGCACGATATTCGACAACACCAACAAAGTAATATATAGCATTACGAAAGAAATTGCCGAGAGTGATAACGTGAAAAAGTATTTTTTTAACAATGACAAATAGGGTAACAATTCACCTAATTGGTAGCTCAATGGATAACTATTGTGTCTTGGTAACTTATTGTATTGTAAGTAATCCTAACTATATTTTCTCACCGATTCAACTGTATGGTTTAATGAAAAAAAAAATTGTTATGTGTATGATAACTATGATAATAAAATCTATGATGTAAAGTACCTGCTTATGTTTTTCATTTATTTATTTTACAATTTTCATAACATATTTAATATATACAAGGTAAATCAGAGGGTTAATGAAAAATGTAATATTTTTAAATTATTTTAAAACATTTTGTTGATACAATTTTCTCCTTATATCTAGACACACTTTCTCTTAGTCTAACTACTATAGTCAACAGTAACATTTCTGTTTTTATCTATTTCAATAATATTATCAAACTCTGCGTATACAACACAGTTAATAGTTTGTATAAGTGATGACTCAAAACGAACTTCTAATCTTACACTTCCATGTTTTATAAGGTTCCAATGAGCCGATGAGTTAGCCGATAAATCGGGGGTTAAATCAAACGCTAACAAACAATAGCCTTGAGCATATTGCTCACGAGAGATTGCATTACCTTCATTAAGAAAATGTATACCAGTTCCTGAGAATAGGGTATGGTAGGCTGATGTAAAAATGTTAGAATTAAAAGATGGCTGTAAAGCTTTGGAAGGTATTTGTTGTCCATCAATATACAAGCTAAATGTATTGATACCATAATTTTCGAAGTTGAATGGATTTTTAACAAGGCTACCATTAAATGCAGCATTACTTACAAACCCAACTATACATCTTTTAGGTACTTGACCGAGAAAAATATTATCAAGAGTTTTTCCCTGAATACCAGATGGTATTGTCAAAACTTTGACTTCGGCTCGAGTAATAGGATATTTAGCTGTCGTTGAAGCTAAAACTTTTTGATGTGCAAGTAATACTGTAGGATTAATTCGTGCCCTACGAACAATTAGAGTAGCATCCGTGATGCTTACTTTAAATTTTGTATCAGTTGATGAAGACTCTAACCTCTAACCGCCTCTGTGGTCTAGTGGTTAGACCACCTGTCTCAGACCAAGAGGTCCCGGGTTCGATTCCCAGTGGGGGCAAAATTTTCTGCTCGGTTTGGTTGGTGGTAGGGCTTGTTTTAAGTCCGCCTGGCTAGCTACCACCATCTTATCTAAGTCTGTCGCCATAACAACAATGTTAAACGAATTGTTGTGTTCCGGCAGTTAGAGATAAGATAGCCAGTTCCTCTGTGGTAGAGGATTCCGGGTGAAGCTCGCTTCCACCTTCGGCCTGATCATCACTTTCCATCAGGTGAGATTCTGGCCAAGAGCTTCCCCGTTGTGGATAAAAAAAAAAAAAAAAAAAAAAAAAAAAAAAAAAAAAAAAAGACATTAAATTAAAACTCTCTCTCGAGCGAACCAACTTTACACTCATTTCAACACCGTTAATCAAAATTTTTTCTTGATTAAATATATCACCATGAACATGTCCAATCTATTATATAAAATGGTAAACTGACTGACTGACTGGGTGATATATCAACCCACAGCCCAAACCGCTGGTCCTAAAGACATGAAACTTGGAGGGTGTGTTCTTTCTGAAGAGCAAGTATCCACTAAGAAAGGATTTTTGGGAATTCCACCCCTAAAGGGGTAAAATAGGGGATGGAAGTTTATATGAAAGTCCGCGAGTTTTGAAGATAGGATGTTCAAATTTTGGGTTTAGGCTAACGATTGAAAATTAATGTATACGTGTCTCAGCGTTTATGATAATGCCACCACCGAAGGGTTAAAAAGTGGGATGAAGTTGAAGCGAAAAATCACTAAATTTACTATCTAGGCTTATGGTTGGAAGCTAACGCAACGTGCTTTCCGAGGCACGGACGGGTCTCTGTATGTAAAGATGGTCACCCATCCACAGACCAACCGCGGCAAGTGTAGCTTAACCTGATCGATCGACCTCTGCGGCTGTTATTATTTAGCCACGCCCCCCCGGACAACCCCCCCATCCCCTTCTCCGGGAGAATAGATTAGGATAGTTAGGATACGAACAGAATGAGACACTGCTCATCCCTCATAGCAAATAGCGTGATAATAATGGGTGGTATGACGGTGTTGCTGGCAGGAGATTTTCGTCAGACTTTACCGGTAGTACCCAAAGGAACGCGCGCAGATGAGATCAAAGCATGCATCAAAAGATCTTTCTTATGGCCTTCAATTAAAGTCCTAAAACTTACTCGAAACATGAGAGTACATCTTAGAGGTGAAGTTTCTGCCAGCAGCTTTGCAGATCTTCTTCTTCAAATCGGAAACGGAAACTTTCCACAAATAGATGGGTTCATACAAATACCAAATGAATTATGTACTGTGGTATCAACAGTTGAGGGACTTATAGATAAAATTTATCCTGATGTTAAAAATGTTAAAGACAAACCGATGGAGTGGTTATGCGAGAGAGCCATTTTGACTCCCAAAAACGACCAAGCCGCTGCGATCAACGAAATGTTGATAAATACATTCGAAGGTGAAGAAATGATTTATAATTCTGTTGACACCATGGTCGATATGGACGAGTCGATTCATTATCCTGTAGAATTTTTGAACTCTCTTAATCCGCCGGGTCTTCCGTTTCACAGACTTATGTTGCGTGTAGGTGCTCATGTCATGTTGCTTCGAAATATACGGCCTCCAAAATTGTGCAATGGAACTAGACTCCAAGTAAAAGCTCTCCGCCGCAATGTTATTGAGGCCAAAATACTAACTGGATCTGCCAGAGGAGAAACAGTCTTCGTGCCACGTATACCTTTGATACCAAATGACCTTCCGTTTGAATTTAAAAGATTGCAGTTCCCAATCAAGGTTTGCTTCGCGATGACTTTATAAGTCACAGGGATAAACTCTGAAATTTGTTGGAGTTGATTTGCGGCAAGACTGTTTCTCCCACGGTAAATTTTATGTGGTTTGCTCACGTGTTGTTAGCTCTCCAACTAGCCTGGTTGTTTTAGTGCCCGCTTCCGAATTAGTGAAAAACATTGTATATAGAGAAATACTGTGAAGGATTTAGGTAGATACCGGTCTTTTACAGTAGGTATTTCTTTACAGTATTCCTCAAATCCCCCATACTGGAGGAGCCATAAACAAAGCTCTCTATTGTTATTGTTATAATAATTCTTAATATCTAGAAAAAAGAGTATAGACTCTACGCAGACGAAGTAAAACAAAATAGTAACGAAGTCAAACCTTACATTGAATATTCGAGTCTGATAACGAAAATATAGTTTTTACAATTTTAGTCTGTTTGTTTGTATGTATGTTCTGGTTCGCACAAAAATTGATGACCGGATTTGGATGATATTTGGTACACAGATAGTTCATAACCTAGATTAATCTATAGGTTATTTTTTAATTCCGGTAGTACGATCCCTTCGGATATTTTTCGACATCCACGCGGGCGAAGCCGCGGGCAAAAGCTAGTCATTTCTATTTCTTTGCTTTCAATTGCAAGTTCTTGTCTTTTAATGAATCCGTTATTTTTATCGTCCGTGGAATTCATTTTCCCTGCTGTATCTTCATACCAGAGACCACAAGTTAGATGAGATTGTTTGGCTGCAGGAGCATAGTTTAAAAGAGTCTCTATGTAAGCACGGTAGGCATACGTATTGTTCGGTGGAGACACAAGTTTTTGATTTAAATAAACATCGAGTTGACTGAAGAGTGAATGCAACCAATTATTTACTGGTGCCACAACTGAAGATGATATCAAGTTTGTTGAATCCTGATTTAATATCTTCGCTTTTATATGAAGTAAAGTGTGAGACAAATCTATATAGTCATCCCCTGTACCCGGAATATGGAACTCAATAGGTGACGGTGACTCAAGTGACGAAATTGGTTTATAATGAATCCACAATCCATTTTCAATACTTGTTTGCGTGGATGGTAAAGCAAATAAATCTAATTCTGACTTAACACACTCACAAGAATGCTGGTGAAGAAAAGACATTATTAATTTGAAAATATATCTTTGATAGTATTTGGTTTTGTCCTAGATTTTTTATTTATAGCTTTCACTTTAGCAGTTGATGGTGGAATGAATGAAGACAATCATTTTCTTTTGGTTATATACCCCGATCCAGACATGTTGAATCTATCAATTTTATCATCAGCTCTTCTTTTTAAATTTGAACCAACTTCCTTAAGGCGGGTTTTTATTGAGTATTCCATGGGTCGTGCTTGTACCATATCCGACAAAAGTCCGACTCCAGCGTTTAATGCTTCTTTACCAATAACCCGAGCACCACTTGAAATTAAGGGTAAAACTGATCCAAACAATCCACCCAAGAAGCTCCCGATGCCATGACCACGCTGGTATGCTGATCTTTTATAAATTACACCAATACCTGAACCAGCTTGATGAGTATAATAATTTTTATAAGGGCATTTAGTATGATCACGATAAGAATACATTATAATTTTCTAAAATGAAGTTTAATACACACAGTTCCAAATTGGAATGGTATTTTTTGACCTGTGCTTGATCTTATATCTATTTCTAATGTATCAAATTCCCTTCGCATAACAGGCAAGTAGTGAGGTGGTGAGAAAACATGCATTTTATTTGCACCATAAATGTATTTTGCGGGGTCTAGAGATATGATTCTCAACAAAGGAGTTATAACATCACCAACAATCTGGGGTTCGATTATATCACAGTATACAAATAATTGTGATGGCAACCCCAAATGTAAATTAGCAGGACACTTTCCAAGATTTCTTTCGACAAAATTTTTACTTGGTTCAAAACCTAGTTGCAAACACAATTTGGGAGATAACGTTAACGATATTATTGATTTATCCATTATGGCAACAGATACAAATTTCGATATTTCATCATAGCGAAATTTTATTTTCTCTTAAATATTATTTAAAGCTGTTAATATATGATCAATGTTATCATAATTCGTGGCTGGAATATGTTTTTTATAGTATACTGTGGATGGCTTTTCCTCATTAGGCATTAACATCTTTTTCGTGATGTAAACAACATTTTCATGATCTTGAACGGTAAATATGGTGCATGGAAACTGAAACTCAACAATTCCGACAGACCATTCACCTTCCAATTTTACGGACTTCGGTAATTTCGTAGAAAAACTTGTGGTCTTGTTGTCAGGGAAATATTCTATTGAACTATTACTGAGCAGGGTTAAATAAAAACTTTCTTTATTCATATTTCTTTTAAATTGCTAGCTAAAATCCAAGTATTAAATTTATCTGGATAACCTTTCCACTTCACAAACAATTCTTTTCTGATACCTGAGTACCGAGAACGAATTATTTTATCTATTTTATAATTTGAAGTAGGGTTATAAGATACCCTTTGTAATTCTTTTTCATAAAAAGTTCCGACTATTACTTCGTTCTGTAAATCTGTTAATGTATATACAACACATGGAGATCTATCGATTATTGAAGATATAATAAATATTTCATCACTCCAGTTTGATTCGTATCCTTTTTGGAAAATATGTTTATATTTCGTTATTCGAAAATAATCACTAAATTTTGGGTTTGGATTATCCAATGATAGTTTATTTACCCCTCTATCATAGAGATTATTCCATACTGTCATAATATTGCTGGAATTTACATTACATGGACACATCTTAATACTCGAATGAATGCTGTGATTATAAGAATGTATAAAATCTTGTAAAATGTCTACATAGCGATGTGTATTTTTATATGTAAAATACCGCCACATTTTCATTTTTAATGTTCTTTGAAATCGTTCTACTATACTAGCCTTGATATCAGGATTATTTGTGGTATAGTAATTAATCTGTTTAGATTTGAAGTATTGTCGTACTTCTTTTGAAACAAATTCGGTACCTTTGTCAGATTGGATGTGTGTAGGAGTTGTATTAGCTTCAATAAATATACTTTCAAAACATTCTTTAGTTGTTTTGGAATTTTTCTTTATCATCGGTCTAGCAAAAGCATATTTACTAAAGACATCAATAACACACAAGATGTAGTTAAAACCATCATTATATTGAGAGTAAGTTCTCATATCACTTAAATCAGCTTGCCATAGTTCATTGATATTTGATAAAATATACTCGTATCTATTTCGCGTGAATTTCCTGTGAACAGGTTTGTGTAACGTGTATGTTTCTTGTGATTGTAACCATTTCTTCACTTGTTCTTTATTCATTTTACCCTTCATCACTCTTGTTAATTTATCTATACCACTAAAGCCAGCAGGATTTGATGGATCATTAATAAATTCTATTAATTTCTTCTAGTACGGACTCCATTTTTCCCAATCTATCTTCTTTCTAATTTTGTTAATGAGCTTCTTATCTCCAGTACCCGGAGTTAAAAATTCCTCAACACCAACTTCTGGTGCAACGGTTAGGTCCTTTGCTTGTAGTTGGTAGATATACTCACTTCTTTTTGGGTTCCCAATGTAAGTTAGTGGTATTTTAATATCTTTTAATACTTTAGCAAATTTGTCCCATCCTATTGGATCCTTTCTTTTTAATGGCCTCAGTGAGTCATTTACTAAGTCAACAATATTACTTCCAGGATTTTTTTCATTATCAATTACTACTGTACCTTCATCATCCCAATGTATTTTGTTTTTACTAGACCCAACTAAATTTAATAACAACTCACCTTTCTTTGTATAGAGGTTTTTGGTATTAAACTTAAAATTTGAGATGTTGAATAGAGTGGATTTGTTTGATTGGAGTTATCTGCTTTATTCAAAGCTTCAGTAGCAACTGTATTTTTGACGTCTATATCTTTATTTTTATAACAAATCTTATATTCATCTTTATCATCGATAGAGGTATCAGTATAAATTGGTAGTTTGTAAGGTAGACGTTCCTCCTCAGTAAAGTGAAGATATCTTTGTAAAGTTTGTAAATATAACATCCATTTTTTTCGATCTTCTTCATTGCTACTCAATTTTTTTTGCATTTCCGTGTCTAATCGAGATAAATTACTGTTTACAGTATTTTCTTGTTTCAATTTTTCTATTAATCCAGGATCAATGAGTAACATTTTCTTTGCGTTTTCCATGCTATTTCCCTATAAAAGTACTAACTAATCCACTCAGAATTGAACCTAATATTATTGGTAAGAAAGCTCCTCCTTTTTGCATGATAATATTTTTTCTCAGTTTAGTCTTACACTTACGCACCAATTTTCGGAGTATATTTTTATATTTATTTAATTTTTTCTTATCTTGTTCTTTGATAGGAACTTTTCCTTGTAGAACGTTATGAATACACTCACAAATACAATTGATTTCTTCTTCATTACATGATTTGAGTACCGCTTTTTGATATTTTGGTTTAAGTATATGCAAGGCTTCTAACAAGTTCTTATGCGTTGTTAGTCTACGCTGCATTATTTATAAACTAGCTTTTGCCCGCGGCTTCGCCCGCGTGGAGGTCGGAAATTATCCCACGGGAACGTACTACCGGGATAAAAATATATCTCAGATCCCATAACCCATGTCATGGTCTATCTAGGCGTTACAAAAAGGTTACAGACATGAGACAGCCAGTAACTTTCGTACGCGTAATATTAGTGTGGATAGTATAGACGGAAGTATGAAACTGTGTGAAAGTCTTATGAAAAAAATATGACACATTTGCCTGTGGAAGGTGAACAACGTCTATCCTAATCTGTAAAGTATCATGAATAATACTGGAATATCTTATGTTAAAACATTTCTGTAAACAACATTTTTGGTTTTCCCATTTTTTGCTAAAACATGTAGATTTTGTGGGCTGGATACTCGTGAGCACGCCACATACAATGGCTCTACTCTTTTTAAATTGGAAAGGTAAATCTTTAGGGGTATGAGGAACAGGGTGAAAAGTTCACTCATACTCTATGGAAAAGGGAGGATCCTCCGACCAGACGGGTGTTGTGTCTGGCGGGCAATTGCCCAAGGATTGATGTCGGATAGTCTTATATATGTTAATCGCTCGGTAAACTCTTATACCGCGATGTAGGACTTGTGACGTCAGGTCTTTGATGCGTAGATAGTATGTGGCGGTGTAGATGCCGCCACATCACTCCCCTCCGGTGACCGGAGGTCGATATTGGGCTGACTCTTGTATCTTGCGATGCTTGCCAGTGCCAGTTGAGGTTCCAGTGAGTCGGAACCGGGTGCCGCATAGTTCACAGTGGGTCGGAACTGTCTGCGGTGATTGGTGGTAGTTTGAGTTTGATTCCCCAGTGATTCGGGGTGGAGCTGCGTTGTGATCCAGTGCGTCGGATGTGGTACAGCGCCGGGTTGCTGATGAGGCTAAGGGTGGTGACCAAGAATGCGCGTTCGCTGCATGCTGGTGGTCAGGATACCCGTTGAAGCCGTGGGTGCTGGCTGGCTGTGTGACTCGCCTAACGAAAGCTTGCGGGAATGATGTTGATGACGTCACGCTGAAGTAGTTGCACGAAGGCTGCGGTGACGTTCATATTCGGGGTCACCAATTTAGGGGTATGAGGAACAGGGTGTAAAGTTCACTCGTCCTCTATAGAAAAGGGAGGATCGTCCGACCAGACGGGTGTTGTGTCTGGCGGGCAATTGCCCAAGAATTGATGACGCATAGTCTTATATATGTTAATCGCTCGGTAAACACTTATACCGCGATGTAGGACTTGTGACGTTAGGTCTTTGATGCGTAGTTCGTTTGTGGCGGTTTCGATGCCGCCACAAATCTGTCGGAATTATTGGAATACGGGGAATCTTAACATTTTTTTTCTTTTACTATTTCTGACATGATTATTGCTTTTAAAATATTCCGCCTCAGGTGAGTAATTTGTAACCGTGTGTCATTACATTATCTTGGCGCGTCAAGATTACGTATTAACAGAACTGGAACACCCACTTTCAGCCTCAGCTTATGCGAAGGCACTCCTGATAACTCTAAAGAGTTGAGAAATTCAACAGGGTGATGTTACTTGTTCGGTGTCCATGACATTGTGTTGGTGTACCGAGAGATACTCCACAATATCACCTTCCACATGTGACATAATGTTTTCATTAATCTTTCCCACAGTTTCATTCGCCGGTGCCAAAATTGTCCTTCCACACAACAATTCTCTATTCTCCATTAGTTTGCAGATCGCTCAGATTATCTGAAAAACAACGTCTATCCACGTTGTTGATATGAACAATATTACAGATTTTTTTGATTAATGTAATCATGCCGTTACCAACTGTTACCATACGGTCTTCACCAATTTTTAAAGTGCTGCCGCATATTGCCCCGATTCTATATCATTGTGCAGTTGTACTCGCATAATTGTAATCAAACAAAACTTTTTTATATGCCCCCATAATGTCGACGTCTTTAGACATGCATTTATTTCATTTGCCGGTGATCCCCTAGTTATTACCGGCAGAGTTTGTATAAAATCTCCGGCTATCAATGCCACCATCCCTCCCATGCGTTTCAAGCCAAGTAGTAATAACTTTTGACCGGGTGGACCGATTTTAATGCAATAAACACTAAATGTAACCCCATGATACGGACAATGACTATATTCTCAAACCCTTAAATATCTTGAAAAGAGTCACTGAAAAATGTCAATATTACATGTGAATTTTAAAATCATCCCATTCTACCCTCTTGAGGGGTGATTTTTGAAAACGGTGAAATACGTAATTCTTTATTTGTTACCAAAAACATAAATTTAAATTTTCATAGCCCTAACTTAAGAAATTATAGGTTTCCCATACAAAGTTTCATCCCCTATATTCGCCCCCTTAGGGTTATTTTTGAGACAAAAAGTAGCCTATGTTCTTCTCCGGGATGCCATCTATCTCCTTGCCAAATTTTATCGAAATCCGTCCAGTGGTTTAGGCGTGAAAAGGTAACATACAGACAGACAGACAGAGTTACTTTCGAATTTATAATATTAGTATGGACTAGTATGGATGATTTCAACTGTTTGATTCTTCGCGTATTTAAACGTTTTTGCGGGGACATATACTGTACAATAACCGTTACATGGAAATATTTTGGTTTTGATACGACACAAGTCATTAGTATCCTGTTTTAAATCTACCATTAAATATCCATGGGCTTCTGTAGTGGCGTCTTTGTATGCATCTTCAATAAATTTTGTATTGTCTGGAGATACTTGTCTAGCTAAATATCGTATCTGTGTCTTATCACGAGGATTTTTAAAATAAATAATATAACTTGAATTCAAAGATTATATCTCTTTGACCTTTGCCTTGGTGAAATAAATTTTGTGTAATATAAAATACACTAAGATTTCTATGATGACTGCCTTTGGTAAATATATCAACAATTCTTCCATCGGATTCTCGCATTAGATCATCAATAATAACAAGATGTGGCTTTTCTCCATCAAACATATTAATGTTAGGAATTCCTTGATGATAGTTGACGTTTTGTAAATTATATAAAGGTTGCATTTCATCAAAGCACCACGTGATTTGGGTGAAATTACAATTACTTATTTCCTTGAATGATTTAATAAAATTTGTTACAAAAATTGATTTTCCACATCCACTTGGTCCGGCCACAATTGCAGTAAATGGATGAATAAATTGAAACATTGTGCAACTGTACAGTTTGGAAGGATGAAATGAAAGTAATGGATTTAGTGTAAAAATATTATATTTATGAGGAATAAAAAAATAAAAAAGAGATAAAAAAAGAAACAACAATATAAAATAAAATACAAATTACCTTACTATTACTTAATATTTACAAGTGATGTCAAATATATTTCAATTTAGGAATCTTACATTATCTATACAAAAGAAATAAATACAATGAGTTCAAATATATATACAATACTTATCAATATTAAATAAAAACTAGCATACATAAAATAAATTGTTTGTTAGACAAAAGAAGTAATTAAAGATTAATGTATACTTATCGCTAATACTAGTTAACATAATTGTTCAAATATATACAATACTTATCAATATTAAATAAAAACTAGCATACATAAAATAAATTGTTTGGTAGACAAAATAATTCATTAAAGATTTAATGTATACTTATCGCTTAACTAGTTAACGTAATTTATAATGACCCCAAGCCAATGTATCAATATTGTTATCCATAATACATCGTTTGGTATCATTATATGACAAACAAGTTTTATTGATTTTTTGAGTAAAAATTGTGTGTTTCAGTGATTTGAATCGAAGCATACTACAATACTGGACATTTTTATTGAAGAGACACGATTTATAATGTTCCATGTTCATTTTTTTGGTGACACTTTTGTTAACACCTTTGGCCTTAGCTATAAATTTGTCTTCTACTTCAAAAGCATACATTTTTGAACGTAACCCTACAAATTCCTTTAATATTCTACCATTATTTTCATCTTTAAAGAAACCTAACTTTTTTTTATTAATATTTGGGTAACCGAAAATATTATTCACTGACAATCCGATGTATCAAAATAGTCAAGTATATCTGGTTTTATATCCAAATAAAAATTGTCTGTAAAAATTTGGTATATCAAACTATCAGTATCAGTATACAATAATTTGAGTTTATTATTAAATTTTTTAATCATATAGTTATAATGGAATTCATACATAAGGGTTTTAGACATAATAATATCTAAAATACAAAATCCCTAATAAATCGGTTTATTATAGATTAATTTAGTTTTTCGTAATTGAATTGCAACTAAACGTTCTGAAAATATTGATAAACTATGGAATTCTGGTTTTGACGTTCGAAAAGTGCTGATTCTCAGCCTAGTTTGAATAAATGACTTTTGATTTGATTTGATTTGATTTGCTATCAAATCCTGAGCACCTAAAACTTTACCATGATTATCCCAGTGAGTTAGTAGTTTTACATTTATTCTTTTCTCAATATTTTCCATTGTCTTACCGAAGACAGAATTGTTCATTAACTTATAAAAGTCTTTTTCGAAGTCTGATGTAGCTAACGTTCTCAAATTAGTATTTAAGTCTATGTATTTTTTTAACCAAGGACTCTGTTTAAATTTTAATATTCTATGAACTTTAATCAATTTCATCCCCATGTCAATACTTTGTTTTAGATTCCGGTAGTGAATGATGTATTTGCTTTTATTATTTAAATTGGGAACTAATTTAGTTTCTTTAGTATTACCTACACATATATTTTCAGGACATAACGGAAAGTCAGAATGCAAATTATGAAGTTCATCTGGATACTCCAAATCAACTTCCAATACATATCCGAAATCAGATGTATCCGACACATGAAAATTGGTATTGGAATTTACCCATTCGAAACTACCAACAGGAAGGGATTGGGACATTGCCCAACCATATAAATTATTTGCATCAAAATATGTGAGATATGAATTGGGTTTGTCACTATCATAATCCACCATGAATTTATTATTCGCCCTAGCATAACGATTGCTACACTGAGATACACCCCCTCTAATACCAGCTCTAAAAAAAGCAATTTTATCGTAGTCCGTTAATAATTCTAATTCTATGTTGGTATATTTCAACATTGCATCCCAACTTAAACCTGGTGCTGTATAGTAATGGGCAGGATCTAAACCATAAGTTTTAATACAAAGCTTTCTAAAGTTTTCAAACACATCAGTCAAAAGTAAAACATCCGTTTTTAAATATAAATCTGAATAATCGGACATACTACAACAATTAAAATGTTGCCAAACATCTTTTGCGTGATTATAGTCAGCATTTGAAATACTGGAATCTGTGAGTGAACTATAAAATTGATATTGATTAGGAAGTGATGTATGTTTCAAACAATCATAATCTGTCATAAATTCATAAGGATAAATACCTTTCCGTCTTAAACGTATAAAATCTTCATTATTAGGAAAGTTTCTTTTTAGTTCTGTGAACTGTTCATCATTAAGAATTTTAGCTAGTTGGTCTAAACTACATGACAAAATTTTTAAGGAATCTACGAATCTTAAACTTACTTGTTGATTATTAACTGTGATATTTTTTGAAAATGAGATGTATCTTTCTTTATTTTGAGGAATAACTTCAACTTCACCATCATCGAAATTTAATGCGTGGACAATAAAGTGAGCATCATAGTGACTGAGGTTATGTAAAAATATTGGAACATGACGAGGGGCTTTGAACTTCGAACTACACAATTGATGTGCAACATCTCTAAAACTACCAGTGTGCCAATCGAAATCGTAAAAAGGATCTTCATTTAAATCTGTTTCACAAATATGACGTAAGTTTGAATTAGAAATTTTAATTTTATCTTCATTTGATAATGGGGCGGGACATTTCAAGAAACTTGGAAACTATTTTTTTAAATTATTGTTTTCATATCTTTACATAGACGTTCCATAAACACTTGTGCACAGTTTGGTCCGCTATACGTCTCATATTTTGATAATCTGTCATCGTATGAACATTTAATATAATAACCAAAACTATACACCTCATGTTTATGAATACTATGCGTACTAGGTTTGGATGGATCATTACTACATGATTCTATCGGGTTTAAAAATGCCTCAAAATCTGCATAAACTACAAAAGGAATTTCTAATTTTTTCTGGAATTTATCAAATGTTAATTTATTATCGGTAGTTGCTTTACCAAACCAATCCTTCTTAGAAACCTCACCATTTGGAAATTCTGTACAAACGTGAGCGCAATCATACTGTTGGTGGTTATTAAGACTTTCCAGTGATGGAAAATGAAGTAAACATGAATCACATATATGAACCGCATGCTGTTGTCTTGAAATTTGTGAACTAACTAATCGCGATACGTTTTTTATATAACAGTAATGATGGTTAGTACCATTTGATATGTATAATAAGTTGATATGATTAGAAATTCACAAATTACACATTTTACTGACTATACAAATTTTACTGACTATAGTTTCAATCAAAGATGAGTAAAAAATGTTTAAGTCATCACCCTGATGAATTATGTAATTAAACGTTTGAAAATCAAATGTATTTTTAAGTAGTGTATTATTGGGCATTCTATACCACTATCGGCAAGTAGCTCGGCGAGTGCGCCTCGCTGCCGACAGTGGTATAGAATGCCCAATAATCGACACTCGACTCGACTCTCCACTCGACCGATAAACTCGAACGAGACAGTTTGTTGTACCGTGTACTTGATTAGGAACGATTTACTCGACCAATGACTAGTAACTTGCTCCTTACCACTATCTTCCATACGGCTGGTCAGTATGCCGCGTTTCGGAGCACGATGAACAATCAACCATTTACTTACCACTACACTTAACCGGTCACTCGAGTTGCATTTACTGTTAACATAGAATGGTGAACGAGTTGATGATTGTAACAAACCAACGAAATTACAAGTACCTAGTGAAAAAAGCGTTAACGGGTTATTATTGTAAATAAAAAACAACTGTAAGGTACGGTATTTGGTTTAATTATCATAAAATGTTGGTTTGTCTGGAAACAAGATATCAGCCGCACGCACGAGCTCTTGTAATTTTCGCCACTGAGGAGAATCCGCGTCAGTCTGGAACTTGATTCGGACGAGCGCCTTCTTCCACAGCTCGGCGGAGTCGGTAAGGCGAGCGTCGTCAGCCTTGTACACCTTACAGTCGATGTAGTACTCTCCGTCGGTGCTCGTTGCTCGGCGCTCGCAGCCGCTGGCTACCCGGTTCACAAAGAATGAAGTTAGGTGGTCCGATGCATCTTCTTTGTGTGGGATGTCGCGGTTGTTACTGACGCCGAATATGTCGATGCCAGTATTCACTTTTTTACTAAAACAATAACAGAAAACTGTAATTAGTTAATGTTTAGAACGAGAGATGCATACGCCAAGAAAAAACCTTCTGCTGTAAAAAAAATATAACAACTGACTCGGCTTTGATCAATACTGTAATCGATCAAATCAATCAATCGGTTCAAACAATAACCAAGTGAACCTGCACTTGTTTTAAAATAATATGTAATAGTAATTGCATGATTTTAATTTAGTCAGTAGATATGTGACTAGAGTAAGTAGATAATTAATTTACCTGGCACGAGCTACGGTTGTTGATTGTGACTGCATCTTG
Organism: Eupsilia transversa; assembly: GCA_914767815.1. Classification (NCBI taxonomy): domain Eukaryota; kingdom Metazoa; phylum Arthropoda; class Insecta; order Lepidoptera; family Noctuidae; genus Eupsilia; species Eupsilia transversa. The sequence goes on along the minus strand of OU611873.1, from coordinate 17,112,183 downwards.
CGTTTCCCATTGCTGTCTGCAGACGGTTTGCGGCTGCACTTCACTTTTTGCCCGGTGACCGATGCTTGCGAGTAATCACACTCAGAGTCTGACCTGAAATAAAGATAGGGAAAATTTAGTCACACAATTATTATTAACTAGCTGCTGCCCGCGGCTTCGCCCGCGTGAGTGTCGGAAATTACCCCATACATCCCCATGGGTTTTAAGTATAAATATTGAGTTTCGAGTTAATCGGACAGCGCGTTAAAATTCTTCCATACAAACATTGACACCCCCCAACCTTTTAGGGGGTAATTTAGAAAAAACTAAAAACTACAAACTTTATAATTTATTTAGATAACTATTCGTGCGAAGTTTCATGTTTATTACCTCAAGGAATAAGATTTTTCATACAAACTTTCATCCCTTATTTTACCCCCTTAGGGGTTGAATTTCGAAAAATCCTGATACACGTTATTCTTAATTTTTGGGTTTAAGTATAAATATTGAGTTTCGAGTTAATCGGACAGCGCGTTAAAATTCTTCCATACAAACTTTGACATCCCCCAACCGTAGGATAGGGTACTTTTCCGGGATAAAAAGTACCCAGTGTGGTGCCCAGGATATTAAAGAATAATTATACCAAGTTTCATCGTAATCGAACCGGTAGTTTTTGCGTGATGCCTGAACAAACAGACAGACAGACAGACAGACAGACAGACAGACAGATAGACAGACAGACAAAAAATTTTTTAATCATATTTTTGGGTTCGGTGTCGGTCTAGTAACACTCCCTGCCATTTATTTTTTTGATATTTTCAATGTACAGAATTTTCACTTCTACAGATTTATTATAAGTATAGATTATCTCAATGGAGTAGTGTCCATTGCGCAGGGCATACTATACAACACAAGTGTGTGCGCAAACATTGGTTCTCCCACATGCCCATGGGATAGCAAACCCATAGAGAGATTGGGTGCAGGATCGATGGCTTTACATGCTGTTCAAAGCACAGAAGACTGGATGAAAAATAATGACTCCTTCGAGGGATCGACCTCGACATACTATGAGCAGCTCGTGTGATCTGAGAAGTAACGCGCCCACACACAAACATAACTGTAAATTACAAGCGGATCACAAGTGTGAGCCATGACAACGAACAGAATATTTTATAAGACTTACATTTTTTTCAATCAGAAGTTCCACTCGGTTTGATGACTTGGTTGGGATGGCGGCAGCGGGAGGCTATCGACAATGTCGTCGCTGATATTGTAGACAACACAGACTGTTTGTATACCGATGATAACAGAGCACTTCGTTGCACTTGCAGACTGCGAATACTTTGTACCGAATACTTGTAGCTTATAAGTTAAAATCAAATTATAAATAAAGCATGTTAAAAACACTTCAATCAATTTAGCATTGTTGTGTTGAAGTAACTTTTTCTATAGTCGGATTATACATGTACGTAAAATGAAGACGAAGGAAAATTTTAAGCTGCATCGAATGTCGATGCAGCGAAATTAGCCAGGGCTGGCTAAATGATAGCGAGCACGGAATCGTTACACTACATTGATGTAATTATTTTATAGAAGTAAATAAATATTTCTAAGGTAGGTACTTATTTTATCATCTACGTTTAGGTCTTGTGTAGAAAATATGAACTTATTGCCGTCAACCTAGTACTTTTCTAGACTTCCTGAAATAAATACATAATATAGTTCTCATAACTACACTAACAGCCATGATTCAAACCATGGAAATCCATATCTGTCGATACGCTATGATATATTTTAATCGTAATAATGCATTGTGTAAATTTTGTATTTTGCTGATACATAGAATGATACTAAGTTATTGTCAACCCTAACTAAAATAGCTGATTATTGTGGATGTGAAATAAATAATTAGGTAAGCACACGTGTAACAATTGCGCAAAAACAAATTTTATGATGAAATATTTTTAGGCAAAAAATATAATTTAAAATATTATTTATTATTTCAAAGGTCTCTCGGAGTGAGCACGTTTCTAAACTGTCACCGAAAAATTAAGTCAATTATTAAAAATAAATATTTAATTGATCACACACCAGAAAGTACATACGAACGATTTCATCAGGAGTAACGCTGTTCGGTATATCGTGGGGGGGCCTGAAATACACCTGTTTGGATAAAGCAGATCATTTCATATTGTACAGGTAATTATCAAATATCATTTTTTAATTTCAATTAACATAATAGTATGACTTTTTCAACCCAGAATTTACAATTATATGTCTGATTCTTTATCGGTACCTAATAAACATTTTTTTATTTCAGATACATTCTGCCTAAACAAAATATTAATTACCGACTGGTCTGTGAAGAATTATTTAATTACCTGAAATATATCTCCATATTTGGATCACGTAGATACACATTCCTATGTATAAATCATTTTACATTTTGCAGGTAATTATTATCTATATTTTTCTCTCCAGATTATACTATTATCTATGTAATTAGATTATGTGTCTAATGCACCCAATTTTTTATTATTTCAGAAACATTCTGCCTAAACATAATTACCGACTTACCTGAGAAGAAATTACACAAGGGATCTTGGAACGAACATAAAATAGTCCTGATCAAGTTGTACTAATTACCTATATAAAATATTTTGTTACTGGTATACCTAAGATCATGAATAATAGTTGTAAGTATTATCTAATCTAATTTTATTGAAATTGTTAGTGTTCCTTTTTGTTAGTGATTTCAACAATAACATAATGCCTCACTGTTCTGATTGCAAAGTATTTGTAGATAATCGCCGATGGTCTGGTCATTTACGTAGCAATGTACATAAAAACAATAGTTCAACTCCTATTTATGATAATGTGGCAATTATTAATTCTTCTTTTAAAGAACGAATCAAAAGTTATAAAATCACAGCGACAGGCGAACAAATACTTAGTTTTCCTGAAATGTTCCTCAATAGGATTAGTCCACAAATTAAGCATTTAATAGAAGGTTCAATACAGAAACACATCTCTGTCAAAATAAACTTCGAACTGTTTGCTTCCTTTCTTATGTTTAAAAATGATCAACAAGAAATAAAATCATTCCGAACAAAAAATTTTATTACACTAATTAATTACGATTTTGATTCTACTTACAAATCAGCTGTTAATGTACTACTAAAAAAAATTGAGGAATTTGAGGAAAGAGATAGTGGTTGGACATTTTTAAGTAATTCGCATTTAGAATTAAATATTAATAAATATCAACCACTCAGCGGATCTAAATTTTTAACTTTGCCGAAATCCATAAAGGCTAAAAGAGCTTGTTTGAATATTCGAAACAATGATGAGTATTGCTTTTTGTGGTGTGTTGTGGCGGCATTGTACCCCACAAACAGACATCCCGATAGGATTTCGTCTTATCCATACTTTCAGGAAGTTTTGAATGTTAATAATTTAACATTTCCAATTACATTCTCGGACATAGCTATCTTTGAGAGAAATAATCCTTCTCTCAATATATTTGTATATGGTTTAAAAAATGAGAAAACAATTATTGGGCCATTGTATACAACGCTGAATGACAAGTCTAATAAAAGTATCCATCTACTGTTTTTAGAAAATAATAATAATTCTCATTACTGTCTCATCAAAGATTTATCTCGTTTAGTTAGAAATCAGATGACCAAACATCATGGTAAACTATATTTCTGTGAAACATGTTTATTGTTTTTTCCAACGCTTAGTCAAATTGAATCCCACTTGTGTGGGGGGATTGTCACTGTTTTACCGGAAAAAGGGTCATTTTTAAAATTTAAAAATTATGATAGAAAACAAAATATTCCATTCGTCATATATGCCGACTTTGAAACGTTACTTGAACCAATTTCCGGCGCTGAATTCAACACCGCTAACACGTCATACTTAAAACGCCACGTGCCAGCGGCGTTCGCTTACAATATCGTGTCATCAAATAAAAATGCCACCGTTGAGGGCTATAGAAGTTATCGGGGTAATGATTGTGTTTCGAAATTTATACATTTTCTTACTGAGGACGTAAAACAAATACATAAAATTATATCCAAAAGCGAGCCTATGATATTCACTGATGAAAATTCTCGTGATTTTAAACGTGCCGTTAAGTGTCATATTTGCGACAATTTACTCTTAACCGATAAAGTAAGAGATCATTGTCATATTACAGGTCTATATCGAGGTGCAGCACATCGACACTGTAATTTACAGCATAAAGTACCAAAATGTATTCCAATATTTTTTCACAATTTATCCGGATACGATTGTCATTTATTTATAAAAAAGTTAGGTGAAATTCCAGGTTCAATTAAAATAATCCCTAAGACTAAAGAAAAATATGTAGCATTTACCAAATTTATTCCTATTGCCGATAACGAGTACATTTGTATAAGGTTTCTAGATTCCTTCAACTTTTTGGGAACAAGTTTAGACAAGCTCGCTAAAACATTGCAGGCGGAAGATTTCGTTAATCTACGGTCTCATTTTTCCAAAGAAAGACAGTTTAATTTATTGAGAAGAAAAGGTGTTTATCCATATGATTACATGACCACTTGGGGATGTTACGATCAAACATTTTTGCCGTCTAAGGATCATTTTTATAATTCTTTGACTAACGAAGTCATTAGTGATGAAGATTATAATCACGCGCAGGCTGTTTGGATTGAATTTAATATTAATAACCTAGGCGAGTATACGGATCTATACTTAAAAACGGATGTGCTTTTGTTAACAGACATATTCCAAAATTTTCGGAAAACCTGTAAACAATATTACAGTCTTGACCCCGCGTTTTACATTACTGCACCCAGTTTATCTTTCGATGCGATGTTGCTAAAAACAGGCGTTCAGTTAGAGCTAGTGTCGGACTTAGCTATCATCAGAATGATACAAAGCGGTATACGCGGTGGTTTGTGCATGTGTTCCCATCGGCATGCTAGAGCTAATCACAAGTACATGCCTGAATATAATCCATCACAACCGGAGAGTTTCATAGTATACTTAGATTGTAATAATCTTTACGGTTTCAGCATGTGTCAGTATTTACCATACTCTAGTTTCAGATTTTTAGGTGATAACGAATTAGCTAATTTTGATGTTACCGCTATAGAAGATAACGCAAAATGGGGCTTCATATTAGAAGTCGATCTATTGTATCCCGAAAATTTACATAATCATCATAATGACTTACCATTTTGTCCTGAAAAATGTGTACCCCCGGGGGGTAAAACCAAGAAACTCATAGCAAATTTGTATAATAAGTACAACTATGTGATTCATTACGTTCATTTAAAAAAATGTTTGGAACATGGTTTAATTTTACGTAAAATTCATAGAGCTATTACTTTTAGACAGGCTCCATATTTAAAACAATACATAGAGTTAAATACTCAATTAAGACAAAAAGCAAAAAGTTCCTTCGAACAAGACTTTTTTAAGTTATTAAATAACAGTGTTTTTGGAAAGACATTAGAAAATACTGAAAATAGAGTAACCGTGCATTTAGTTAATCAATGGTGCGATCAGTCCAATCGAACTAAGAAATTTATATCCGCTGAGAAACTTATAGCCAACCCCTATTTCCACAGTGCATCTATTTTATCTGAAAACTTAGTTGCGATACAAATGAAACCTAATCAAATTATTTTAGATAAGCCTATCTACATAGGTTTCACTGTGTTGGAACTGTCAAAAGCACACATGTATTACTTTCATTACGATATTGTAAAGCCTTTTTATAAAGATCGAGTGCAGCTATGTTACACAGATACCGATTCCTTTGTTTATAAAATAGACACTAACGATTTTTACCATGATTTGAAATATAATTTTTTACAATATTTTGACAGCAGTAACTATGAAGCCGCAAATGATTTACAGATACCGCTAAAAAATAAAAAGGTACCCGGTCTCTTTAAAGATGAAATGGGAGGAAAATATATATCTGATTTTGTTGGCTTGAGATCGAAACTTTACTCTATAAAAACCCCTAATAATATTATTAAAAAAGCAAAAGGGGTGAAAGCAAGCGTGGTCAGGGATTTAAACTTATCAGACTATGAAACCATTTTATTTCATGGCGGAGTAATCCGGAGAAAAAATTATATGTTTAAATCGATAAAACACGAAATATTTACTCGTACTGTCAACAAAGTTGCTTTATCTAGAAATGATGACAAACGATCAATATCTGTAGATCAAATTTCAACTCGAGCCTGGGGTCATGCGTTTATTTTTAAGAATGAATTACTCTGATCATAATTTAAGTTTAGTGTTACGTAATTATCTAAGGCTACTCATGTAATAAGTTTAGTTTTAGAAAATAATAAATGTTAATAACTATTATACAAAAATTAAATAAAATTGGAATTATTGTAACCATTGACTTGTTTCATTTATGAAATTCTATTTACTTTAAAATATAATTACACTCTTTTTTTTCAATCGGTAAATTAAGTAAATACCGATTGCAATGATTTCAGTTGCACTATGCACCTAGATACCTTGCATCGTAAGGTTGATTTTTGAATAACTAACGTTTACGATTAAGTAACACGCTTAAAAGGCACTATTCTTCATTGTATAATTATTGTCTACGTTGCAGTTCATTGGCCTTAGCATGGAGACACAAATGCTTAGATGACATGTAATTAATTATTACACGGTATTTAATTATTTTACAATCATTAACGAAATATTATTCATCGCGAACACCTGTTTCATATATTTTTTTAACCTTCAGCAAAAGTAATCATGTCGGTGAGTATAATTTTTTTTTTTTGTAACTAACAATTGTGATCGCGGTAGTGTTAATAATCAATATAATAAAGGAATATAGTGAACTCCATGGAAAACCTAATTATAACGCTTTAGAGCGCTATACTAAAGGAATAGTGGTATAATTGTTTTATATTTTGTTTCAGATGTCTGAATCCGAGATCATGTTCAGCCAGTATGCCCAGGATCCTTACGAAGGATTCTCTGAGATGTTTCGCAGCGAACCCGAGCACAGCAAACCAGTCACAAAAGATAAAAAACCAAAACAACGATGCAGGGAAAAGTCGAAAAAACTAAAACCAACCAAATCCTACGTGATGAGTCGACTACAGCGAAGAGGGATTAAATTAATAAAAATTTCAGTCATAGATCTATGTAATAACAATCCTCAAACCATAGACAGTGATAGTGACAGTGAGAACGTTATTATAAACGCACAATATATTGTTCAAGATGCTATCGACAGTGTTATGGACGAAACTGAGTCTTTAGTTAAGAAAATATCGAAATCTTTACTAGATACTGACTTTTAATAATCGTTTGTGTAAATTAATGTTTATAATTTTATTAAGATATTTCTATTCAATTGCGTGTAGTGTTAAGTTATTTGGAGAAGTGTGGGGAGTGTTTAGCAAAATAAAAGCATGTTTAACTTATTTTGATTTTTATTTAACAAACCTAAAAACTAATAATCTACATTACACACATTAGTGCATACATTTTATGCCCATTCTAAATACTTCCTTAAACAAAGCACATTTTTAAGCGCACAATGCTTCAGATGTTTATTACAATTAAAATTAGATCTTCCTTCACAGTATGTTTTATGCAAAACAGAGAAATTAGGACATTGTTCTTTACCAAGGTCTAATACTTTACAATTCATACAAAGATCCTTTATCCAATTCACCTTCTCCAAACCATTTACAACGATTTCCTTATTTTCTAGATATGGAACGATTATACGTCGAAATTCTCTGTAGTCAATATAACCTTCATTCCAATAAATTCCCCTATTTCTTTCCAACCATTTAACCTGCTTCTTTTCATCACTTGTTAAGTATTTAAACAAGTATGGTGGTTTTATTAAAAATGTTTGAGTATAATCACGACTAGCAAAAGCTAATTCTTTTATTATAAAATTATTGTACAGGTCTTTAAACCCTTGAACATCTAATATGATAGTATTCGGATTCATGATATTTTTCTCACAGTATTACTTAGAGGCTTATACTCAATTATGCAGTCGTTCAATAAAAGACAATATGCAGAAGTTTGATCTGGTATGTCCGAATCACTCTCTATTTCCACTCGTACATCCACAATAGGACCTGTCTTTACATTATCGGCTTGTCTAGAGCAATCTATGATAAAGAGCGGCGCCAAATCTTTAAATTGTTTTTCACTTAATAAGGGTTCCGGGCGACGTCCGTAATAAGACTGTTGAAATCGAATGTATTGCTCGTATAATAAAGCGATTCTGTTATTCGCGAAACTGATATTTAGGTTTTCATAGGGGAAGTAAGTTGAATTTAGGTATACTCTAACGTCACGAACATGGCAGTGATCGAACTGAGACATATCAGAACTTGAATTGTTTTTTCTATTTGTTTGTAGGCCCATAATTATGTATCTAGGTTTCTCTATTTGCGAGGAAGTTTTGATGGACCAGGTATGTTTTGTAGTTTTAGGTAAAGCTGGATATTCGTAGAGATCCCAATTTCTGAATATCATCTGGAGTGGACGATCTTTTTCTAACAGTTTGAGTAAACTTATTTTCTCTTTGTCGGACACTTTAACATGCGGTACACGCCAGATGATTTTATTTATTTGAACGTCTTCTACAAATTCACCGGTGTTAAGTTTGACCGCATTCAGGTTAGTATTACTTCGTAGCAATATCAGTTCGTGCCTACAATTTATCACGACTTTCTTGAAATCTTCAGCGAAACCGATGATGTTACTGAGTGGTATAGACGCGGAAAAACTACCCCCATTTATATTTTTTATGCCTTCGATATTCCAGCCCCATGCATTAGATATCTTTGACTCACTTTCACTCATTGATATTAACGATTTCATGGTGGTAGTTATGCCAGCATTTTTTATTCTATCAATTTCCACTCCATTTAGCTCGTATCTTATATCTTGGAACAGGTAAAGTAGAGCATTATTCGTAAAATTAACACTAGTGGCTTTCTCTTTCATATCCTTTTTGCTTACGATAACAGTCCCTTCCAAATACAAGGTACTAGCTGACGGAAGTATATACAAGTCTTGCTGGTTAATGGGTATACGAATTTCATCGTTCCTATTGAAACTAGTTACGTAGGGCTTGTAACAGTGAAATTCGATTCCTTCAACCGTGTTGTCGTAAGTCGGAGCGGATAAAACGTCTAAGATATTCATTTTAGTAAACCGATCGCTTTGAGAAATGCCTTGTTGTCTTTAGTTAATTTTATTTTCTTCTTAGGGCGAGCTCTTATATGGTTGGAAGCTTGAGTGGAACTGATATTTTTGATTTGCTGATGCACATATTTATTGTAGTCGATCATTTTTTTCTTCTGAGATGCAAATACAGCTGCAATTCTTCACCGCGCAAGTTTATTAAGCGGTTATTTATATCTAACAGCCTGATATGTATGCAGCTAATGTTGTTTTGGTTGATTGGAAAGTATATCGCGTTTTTCGGAATTTCTATAATTACGAACGTTGAGTGCAAATTCGTGGATAATGTGACTCGGTTCTCCGTTTGTGTACGAGCCGCTTACAATATCACATTCGATCCTGATCACAGTTGTAGGTAAAATGTTGACCGGCAACTGTGACTCATGCCATTTATTTGCTTTCAAGATTTGTTTATTAAACCCTAATAAATTCCTGAAAGTACCTTCTTTATTAAAATTTATGTCCTTTGTACAATATACAGCAGCTTTTAAAGTATTGTTATTGCACTGTAGTTTGATTGAGGCATGTTTCATTTCAGATTTTAAATAATCATTAATATCTTGCAATTCATAGGTGCCCTCCGGTATTTCAATAACTTCGTTAGAACCATAATAGAATTTATTATTCGTTTTGTCAATGTTTGGAATCGAATTAAATGTTGCGAAATGCAATAAGGCACACTCATACTGTTCATATAGTTGCAACGTGTTGGGATAGTAAGTAGATAAAGTTGACGAGTTTCCAGTTATCGATAATGTGAGTGACATCTTGCAAATGATTGAAATAAAAGAAAATCATAGATTTTATATGTTTTTATTCCAAAAAGTCCATAGATATTCTAAACATAAGTGTCCACAATTTACAGTGTTGAATTTCTGATATCTTGTATAATTATAAAAAACATTACAATTCTTAAAATATCGTATTAATTCCATTGGAGGCTTCAAATTTCCAAAGCTATCAAAATATTCACAATAATTGCCTACTTTTACATAAGCTACCCAATGCGTCCCTACGTTCTTATAATCGTCCAAGTTAACGATACCACATTCAATCGGATTTGGCGTTCTTGGTAATTGATCCCTCATGTACACTCCCCGAAAGTGAGGGATGTCGCGTGCATACCTTTGGATGTCTACATTAGTTAGAGGACGATTAGGTAGCTTATTTTTCAGTTTTTTGAAGATTTCACGAATAAACCTTTTCCATTTTTATGTGGCTTAATGTATAAACCCTGCCCTAACTTTAAAGACTCCATAGCCCTATTATGTCGTTGTGTTTCTAGTAAATTTTGCTGACCAGCTTTGTAATCGTTAACAGTTTTTGCAATACCAGCCGCACCACCAGCTAAAGTTCCTAATGCTGATAAGCCTGCAAAAATCGGGATTAAGGGTAGAATACCTCCAGTCTTTGGTAAGGGTATCACTCGTGGTATTTTCTGAATGTTAGGAAATATTTTTACTGCTGCTGAGTAAGCAGCATTAATTAAAGTTTTACTGTCCTTTGGTTTCAGTTTCTTTATCTTCGCTCTTATTTTTGATACGAAACTTTTAAACGTTTTAACGCCGGCACCAGATTTCAGTTTGGCTTTCATAACTTTGCTCACTAACCACGAACTAAGTTTTTCACCTTTCCCTGCATCGTTCGATTTAAGTCTTTGTTTAGCCATATTCAGTAGTTGTAAATCAGCTTTGTGACGATTGGGTAAGTCTGTATGGTTTGCATATGCAATGTCGTGATGCATGCAAGCTTCGTCTAGCTTATTTACACCTCGGTCACCTCGTAGTAAACGTTTCTGGAGTTTTGTTCCCGGGCCGCAATAATTGTAGCCTGGTAAATGAAGTTCGAACGGCAGATTATTAATTAGGGTATTAACAAGTTCACCTCCTTGCATTATCTAAAGTGTAATGAAAGAAATAATGCAAAATTAACTGTTATATAATTGTTTTATTCCACTATTGCAGTTTTGTTGATCCAACTGTTTTCTTCGTTGTTTAGACCCAACCATTTCACAAACATTTTTGTTCCTTTCCTTTTTAAAACCTTTTCTACCAAATAAATACCCGGATAGTAAGATTTTTGAAGTTCTTGCTCGTAAAAAGTTCCCAATATGGCTTGCTTTCGCTGATCTTGTATATGATATGTTACTGGTATGGTATGATTTTTTTTTTTTATAGTAAATATTTCAGTTGACCAATTAGGTGTGTAACCTTTCTCAAAATTGTGTTTGTATTTACTGATACGAACAAAGTCACCTACTTTGAACTTAGGTTTTCTACGAATGGTTACATGATTTAAGGTTTTTTTAATATTTTCTTTTATAACTGACTCACTAGATGTATTAACTTCAATTGGCTTAAATTTAATAGTACGATGTTTTGTGTTGTTATAAGTCTTTAACGTAACTTCTAATGGTATACCTAACCATTTATAGTTCCCATTCAAACTAAAATATTTATATAATTTATTTTTAAGTGTTTTAATCAGTCGCTCCACGATCGAAGCTTTTTTGCTAGAAAACGTTGAGTAATGGTTAATATTATACGTCTTCATAAGCGTTTGAAATGAGTTGTTATAAAATTCTGTTCCCTTATCAGTTTGTAAATTAACAGGTTTGCGATTGCTGTTAATCAGTATTCGTTTAAATGCATGAGTAACATCGAGTTTATTTTTTGATTTTAATGACTCTGCCCAAGCGTACTTTGAGAAGCAGTCAATCACCACTAGAATGTAATTATGACCTTTATTATATTTTCTCAGGTTTTGCATGTCCAATAGATCAGCTTGCCACAAGTCATCGACCCCTTTTAGAATGACGGAACGTCAAAGGAAATTTCTTCTTGCTGCTTTGTGTAGTTCATTAACAATTTGCTGTTTTGCCATTATGGAGATTTATTTTGAAGTAATTTATCTACCTCTGCTTTAGTATAAAACTTATCTTGCAAATGAGTTAAAGCCTCAGGTATCTTTGCTTTTAAAGTAGCCTGTACTGTACCCTTTGCGTCTTTTATGATTTGAGAACGGAATGATCCAATCATATTATTAAATTCTTTTAACATATTAGCATTCAAACGATCTACATAATCCTTGTCCACAGTCAAATTATTTAATTCTTTTAATGTGTTAGCATTCAATCGATCTACATAATCCTAGTTCACAGCATCGTCTGCTTCTACTGGAGATCTAATTCCTCTCAGTCTTGAAGTTTTTAAATCAAAATCTCCGTTTTCTAATTTTAACAGAGCATTCTCATTAAACTCAAATAACTCAGCAAAACGCATTCTTTTGTGAATGTAGTGTCCGAATTTGTCTACGTTCATGTTTAAGGTGTATTGTATCGAGAGGCTAATAATAAAATAAACACATTTTAAAATATTTATTAATTTATAACTTTACTTTCACGCAATTCTTCAATGATAGATATAATTTCATTATCTAATCCTGTGTTACCAGCATCTCGAGATGCAATCAATAATTTTAATCTATCCACCAGTTCATTGGGATCGTCCCAATATACAAAATCTACGTTTTTCTTCCACGTTTTTGTTAAAGGTAGTAGTCCTTTTCCCTTCGATTGGTGTTCCTGAATTGTACTTCGTAGTTGGAACAGAGGCTTTATAATTTGCAAATATTTTTGTCCTTTATTACTTTTTATTGGTTTACTGGGTTCATAGTCTCGTCGATGTGCATTTGTATCAAGTAACATCGACTTATAATGTTTCATATCACTCTCTGTAACCATGCTTAAATCTACGTTCTTTTTCAGCAGCAATTGTTTTAAACCAGGCGTATTTCGGTATTTGCGTCCAGCCACGATGATATACTCGTCGCTGATCGTTATACGCGCAGAACCTAACATCAATTTACCGCTCTCTACTCGGACACCAAACGGAATATCTTTCAGTGCTTCTGAGGACACTGACCAGGATGACATATCACATCTCTGGTTGTTTTCAGTTAATGATTTATACGAAGAATCACTTTCGATATCAGATTCATATTCGTCTTCATTGTCGTTGTTATCATTGCTTTCTGAACTAATAGGGTCTTCTTTTTGCAGAGTTTTATCGATAAACGGAACATCGGTTTCTTCATTTTCTATATTATGCAGGAGAGAAGCCTTCTTACTGACATTAGCAATTTGGTTGAGTGGTTCTGTTACCGGCTTGAACACTGATTCCAGCACTTGCTGATTGTTATTCTCAACATCTCTCATCTTTCGCACTTTCTTTTTAACAGCCTCTGCAGCTTCAACTATTTGTCTTTTCAGTGATTTCTCCATAATAATAAAAAAAAGTTCGTGACTGATTAAGCGTTGCCTGAAGAATAATATTATCGCGAGGGTACCGGTCTTAAATATTAGTATTTTTAATCAAAGACAACAAAAGTGTCAAATTTATTTCTGTAACATCCTTTATTTTTGGAGCAATCCTTATTAATTACTACATAATTGAAAGGCTCACTCCATATTTTCGAACACATTTCACGAAATTCAATCCATGACATATCAGTGTTGACATGTTCTTCATAAATATGCCGTAAATTTATTTCATCTTGTTTAAAAAGTATGATTAAGTTCGCATTGTCTCTTACTAACTGCTTAGGGATTTTACTATACGTTTGGTTTAGATAGAAACAATCAATGCACTTGTGTCTTCCCATCGCAAAATAATCACGCATGTTACTCTGATTTTCACAAGCAACATCATCGAAAATAATCACGGAGTTGGGTTTTGCGTCCTGAACGCTTAGTACTTCCTCATTTCCCTGATATTTCTGGAGGGAAACACCAGGCACCCGTTGCAAAACACTTTCTAAAAAAATGTACTTAGGTTGGTGCAGAGTTTTTGAATAGACATAAACATTTTCAAATCTTAATCCGTTTTCGTGTATTAAAAAACCAATTAATAAATTCGTTTTTCCACAATTGGACGGACCGCAAATAATACACCGTACTGAGTTAGGCAATAATTCTCCGTGACGAAAACTTGTCTTGCAAATATCATCGCAGACTGTATTAACATGCAGCGATTGCGGTTGTTTTACAAATTTCATGATTACTGTCGGAAATGAACCAATTGAAAATGAGTGAATGTATTTAGAACGTTATCATTTATAAACTTACCACAACCTCTTTTGCGTTACTGGTCAGTGATCGAGTCGATTGTTCATTATTGAGCATTCTGTACCACCTTTCAGAGCGATAGCGAGCTCGCATGATCATTGGTCGTGTACAGTATACACTACAGTCGAGTTGATAGTTGATTGTTCATACTGACCCGCCATAATATGGAAGTTACTAGTCGTTGGTTGAGTAAATCGTTCCTAATCAAGTACACGGTGCAACAAACTGTCTCGTTCGAGTTTATTGGTCGAGTGGAGAGTCGAGTCGAGTGTCGATTATTGGGCATTCTATACCACTGTCGGCAGCGAGGCGCACTCGCCGAGCTACTTGCCGATAGTGGTATAGAATGCCCAATAATACACTACTTTTTTAATGTCTTTAGTTTGCTGTACAAAATCAGCATGCAAAATGAAGTTTACTTTAAAAATTGTATGTTGTTTAATACATTCGTTGATCAATAATAAAATATCCGTTTTTAATGTATTTAAAAAAAAATCCGGTGTTTCAAAATTTAACTCTTCCGTTTGACTTATTTTACTTTTAATTCTATAAGTTAAAATTCTGTTGCCAAAAGCGGATTCAACAACTGTCACATTTGCTAATGACTTATGAGCTTTTAAAAGATTATTTTTATGAGCATTGCTATTTAAGTGATTTGTAAGATACCTTTTAACAATAAATACGTGGCATGTGTCACATTCCACCTTATTATTATTCACATTGTTGGTTCCAGCTGATGATGTAGACGCTCCGTCATCCAATCTTATTTTCTTAGAAATTATATTTTCATCATTATCGATACATCGTTTCATGCCTCGTCCAACTTGTTGTAGACTGTAAAAAAAAAAAACATGGACATTATTAGATACATCTTACAATACATCAGAAAAATAATATTTCTCGTGAAGTTTTGTACTTCTTATACTTACATCAACTTAGATTCAATAATTGCACATTGATTGTATAACTCATCGTCATATGATGAATCAAATAATTTCAAATGTTCAGTTTGCTCACAAACTTCAAACAATTGTTGATCCATGCCATCGTTAAATGTTTCAAATCTCTCATGGGGTGAGGAAGTGAAAAAGAAAGTACTGACACAAACTTCCTGAGCATTTTCCTTTTCAATTTGTTCACAAACTTTAAACAATTCTTGATCCATGTCATCGTTATAAAGTTCGACTCTCTCATGGGACGAGGAGGTGAAAAAGAAAGCACTGACACAAACTTCACTAGCATTTTCCATTTTTAAGCAAAGAAGAAATTAATAGCTTAGTAAGTAACAGCAAAGGGTTGGTAGAACAACTGATGCTTAAGCAATATTTACATTCGCTATTTATAGCATGGAAAAGGTTGTACTATACAGGTAAATGTATTAAGCTAATTACACACACAATAGTCCCATTAATTATTTATTTATTTATTTTATTTATTAACAGGTTAGCCTACAATTGTTTACACTTCTCATTATTTAGAACTAGGTACCTACACGATATACATTTATAAGTGCAACAATTACTTACAGGCTAACACCACATGCACTATATAATTAAATGGATTTTACATTTTTTTGTTACTGCAATTAATTAAGACTTAACTAAATTAAATTAAACTAAGATTAAATATTTGGATAACATTAGATTATAAATTGAAAGATAATTATAAATTAAATTAAATAACGTTAACTAAGTATGTATACATAGATTAATAAATTGCCTTATCAGATTATGCCTTAGTTGTGCGAGTAGTATTTTATAATTAATTTACAAAATTTCCCTATGCTATCGTGGTGTACGTCGATCAGGTCACTACAGCTGTTTATAATTTTGCACATTCGCGGTATAGGTGAGTTAGCACCTAGGACAGTTTTACGCAAGGGCGGGTGGAGCGGAGTGATGGGTTTCCGAGGACAGCGGGCTGGGGCACGAAATTTGATGAGACGAAGCAACTGTGGACAGTCTATTTGATTCCATAACTTCTCGTCGGGTCGATAACGAGAGCATCTTGAAGGTTTGCAGACGGGACACATAGGAGTGCAGCTGCTTGCTTTTCACTTTGGAAAAAGCAAGGTGCCATAGAAATCGTTTCTGGACCCTTTCTAAGAGAAGTATATGAGTGGCGTAATGTGGTCTCCATACAACGCTACAGTACTCTAATATGCTCTGTACAAGGCTATTATATAATAATATTTTAGTGCTGACCTGTTTGAAACCCTTGGCATTGCGAAGCACAAATCCCAGCGTTTTGGAAGCTTTTTTAGTAGTGTTTTCGATGTGGGGGATAAAAGTAACTTTTTTATCGAATAGGACCCCTATATCCCTGATAGTTTCTACTTCATGAATTTTTTTTTCCTCTATAAAGTAGCTCGAATGGATTGGGTGAGACTTTCTAGAAAATGACAGGTGGAAACATTTATTTAAGTTTAATTCCATTTTGTTATTCTTGCACCATTCATGTACTCTGTTCAGATCCTCCTGCAAAAGCTCAATATCATTTAGTGATTGGATTTTCCTTGCAATCTTTAAATCATCCGCATACAAAAAACACTCTGAAAATTGAAAGCAGTGTGGAAGATCATTTATAAAAATGATAAATAAAATGGGGGCCAAGTGAGAGCCCTGCGGGGCACCGGAAGTCATGCGATAATTGTTGGTAGAGCGAAAACCATTTACCACAACATAAAATTCACGGTTAGCGAGGTATGATTCCAACCACTTCAGCAAGGGTCCCGTGATACCATATGTTGCCAGTTTTTTTGTCAGTATGGAATGGGAAATTTTATCAAACGCCTTGCTGAAATCGGTGTATATCACATCAAACTGCTTATTTGAGTCAATGGTTTCTATCAGGGACTCTGTAAAAGACATTAAGTTTGTGGCTGTAGACCTTGACGCTACAAAGCCATGCTGGTGATCGCTAAGATAAAGCTTGAAATGGTGTTGGATATGGGGACACATCATTGACTCGAATACCTTGGCGAAAGTGGAGAGGATCGCAATGGGCCGATAGTTAGAGATAGTCTCTTTATTGTCAGACTTGTGTACCGGAACAATTTTGGCTTTTTTCCACTCGGATGGAAAAACTCCGGAGGTTAATGACATCTTATAAATTTTAAGTAGCGGAGAGACCAAAACCGGCGCACAAGTAGAAATAAATAGCGGTGGGATTCCGTCAGGTCCTGCTCCTTTTCCAGTGTTTAACGATTGCAGTTTCCTGAGTAAAGAATCCTTGTCTAGGTCTGGGGTTGTTAGGCACTGGCTATACGTTTCCAGTGAATTAAGATAACTTGAGTCATTCTTAAATTCAGTGTTATAAATTATATATTATATATAAATTATATAATTACCTGGACTTAACAGAAATGTTTTATTAAGATCACTAATTAGTTCATTAAGTTACCAAGACACAATAGTTATCCATTAAGCTACCAATTAGGTGAATTGTTACCCTATTTGTCATTGTTAAAAAAATACTTTTTCACGTTATCACTCTCGGCAATTTCTTTCGTAATGCTATATATTACTTTGTTGGTGTTGTCGAATATCGTGCTGTCGTTTTCTTTGACATAGTACTTGATACGTAAATTTGCATGTTTCCAATGCTCCGTTATTGGAATTTTCACCAGATTTTTCATGTCGTAAACTTCGACTTTGATTAGGTGCGTTGACTGGTTTCCGTCATCTGTATTGGTTGTTATATAAGACACTCCTCCAGCCACAGCTCGAGCCACTGTTGATGAAAGTGTTTTCTTCTTCTTGTTTTTCGGTTGTATTTCGAAAAAATCTTCTAAATTGCTCGCTGAAGACTTCCTTTTCCTTGTTTCACTATTCGTTTTAATCACCATTTCTCCATTGTCTTCTTCATCGCGAGGGGAGAGTGGATAGTAATAATGTTTGTAAGTATTATCATCACCGAGGTTGAATGAATTCTGTAACAACATGATGATCATTTTAGACTCGTAAGTATAGTACACATCAGGTGAACAGTTATTTACATATATATTTAGTTAGAAATATAAAAGCAA